>OY755184.1:8026950-8114119 GCA_963576735.1 Bedellia somnulentella | reverse complement strand
ACCAAGCTTAACTTAGTATAAGTTTTACTGTCAGCTTTAGTGTCATAAAGAGTAACAGAATATTCAGAATCAGAGAAAATATGTCTATTTAAAAGATCGGTGGCACACCTACGGAAGGAGATGCAGTAGTGCCATACAAAGGTGTTAATACACAGCGACTTTAAAATCATATAACACATTTGTTTTTAACGCTTTGAATAACCTTGCAACCTTATATTAACAAATATTAAAAGAGAATTGCTGTGTAGTGTCGGCTTAGAATAACACTACCCCATTTCTGCCGGTGGGTGTACGTAAGAGGCGACTAACGGTATTCGGGCTTTTATGGGATTTTTGGGCGATGCGGTTGGAGACCCATCACCAATAACCTTTACTTTACCATCTTTTCCCCACTCAACTTTCCAAAAGTGGCTGAGGAACTTCTAGTTCTTTAGCTCTGGCTACCCCTTCTAAGGATTTATAGCCGTGAGTATATGTATGTATTAAAAGAGCGGTTAAAATGTCAAATGCTTGTACAAGTTGAAACTACATATCTTTACGTCAATGACTTAGCGTGAAACTTGTATCTTAAAAAATTATGTAAAACAAAATTAGTAATGACATTAATCGGTCCGTAGTGACAAGTTAGATATGTTAATTGGTGCGAGAGATCGATAGATCGTAGTAATTTATCGTTTAGGATACTCGTATAAGAAAAAAGTCTTCATCTTTTTGAGCGTGTCGAGGTATAATTAAGCATAGCACATACGGAGTCGACGCGTCACCGTTCCATCAATTTGATGCACGCCCCTACTCACTCGTTATGCAAACAATATTACATGATTAATTGTTTTCTTCGAGCACTTAAACGCCACCACTGAATCATGATTTGCATGAAACTAGCTAATGAACAAGTTGATCTCACAAACTTTGGGGACATTTTGAACATATTTGGCCGGCCCGAAGTGAAAATCCGACTTTATTAAAGTTTCATTAAGCCCCTATCATCGGAATTATTATGCTATGAAGTTTTGATAGCCACAATTTGGATACTTAAAGTTGTAAACCACTCACTTTGATTGAATATAATATTCTAAGCCACGACAAGTTTTACTCAGCGATATTAAATTATATTTTGTAATGTTTTACCTAAACGATTTCAATGTGGTAGGAGTGTGTGTGGTAATTACAAATAAAATCTAAAAACTTTTTTAAAATCACCTTTTAAAAGTCTGACATGACAAAGTTCTGCTATTGTCCACTGTAAGGGCCGGCGCTCACTGCCGGCATGGCATGCCGGCAGTCAGCGCTGGCCCTTATGCAATGAATTTAGTAAATAAAAAATATTGCAATACGAAATACGCCAAAAGCAATTTAAGTTTAGTAAACAAGCTCCTTGAACAAGTCTTAGTGAAACAATTAATTTTCTTGTACTATCAATATTATCATAGAAATTAACTATATAGATTTCACTGAATTTGAAATTTATAAAATTAAGACGGCATCCAATAAATAATACTATATGAACCCTTTTTGGAACAAAAGCCGTGAGCATGTAACCAAATGAATTTCAATCGTAAAAATGGAAATACATCGTAGACGAAGGAAACTCAGGCGATAACTAGGTAGCTAAATCATGAAAATGTCTGAAAGAGTTGCCGAATCGTATCGTGTTTGTGTGAGTGCTCCCACACTACATTACCCCACTACTGTTACTGACTTGGCAAGAGCTGCCAATTGCCAATAAAACATTATGTATAGTACAGTGCTACCGCTTCTCTACTTTATTTACTTGATATCAACTAATTAAATGTCATTGCCAGCTCTCGCTGAGACTTTGAAAATATACTGTAGTTCTTTTGGCCTTAGGCGGTCCGAAGCGGAAAAGGTTATTATGAAATTTGGTTTATAAAAAGGTCTTAATGTGTTTTTGTACTTATATATATAGTTTGATAAAGATTGACATGATAGTCCAGTGGGTACCCGCCCGAAAAACAGAAGGGCGTGAGTTCCAATCCTGGGACGGGCCTACACCAATTTGTCTTTTCTAAAGTCATATGTGTGGTTAATTTATCATGGTTGCTAACGGTGAGGGAAAACATCGTGAGGAAACCCACATGGCTGAGTTATACTTAGTCATGTGACAGTGTATTCGTACAAAACGGCGATAGGCCTGCCCCCTATCACGTGAGTACACTGTCTAAGCAAAACGTGGGTACCTTCTCTGGAAACTAGATGGCGCTTGCCATGTGAGTTCAGGAGTATTGGTACCTCTGCCAACCCCTTCGGGGATAAACGGCGTGAACGTTTACGTTTACGTTTGATAAAGATTAATAGTAAATAAATATATATTCATTAACAACGTGCATTCGCTTGACGTTGAGGGTTTTTCCGTTGTGTTACAATCTGCAGCCTTTTTAATAACATACATATATGATTTGTAGTAGTGAAGTGTGACCAGGAGGTATAATTCCGTTGAGATAACTATTTTCTTACTATTTTGTTGATGATCTCTTAAAAAATAGAAACGAAATATCAATCACTCAAACCCAGTTCAATATAATCCTTAAATGTCTACCAATCATTTATTACCCTTTATCACCAAATTTTCCAGAATCTTTCAATTGTGGTTAAAAATATATGGTTTAACATGTCTGGCTGATAATAGACGTAGCTTCACAAGATAATTCTAAGACTTTCACTAAAAGCATTTAACTAATAGTGTGTGTCAAACTGCGAGTTTAAATCAGGCGTCAATCTTCATTAGTTAGTTAGTTAAAAGCGAGAAGCGTCGGAGTCTCGGCTAGTTAGAAGTGACGCTTCCCAGATGTGATGTGTGCTAGCCCGGCAATCTCACCCCATATTGCGAGTATCTCGTAAAAAGTATTTCTTCGCACCCTTATCGCTTTTTGAAATAAAACGAAGCGCCTCGGATCGTACGTGTTTTTATTACAACGTGTCTCTTACAGGATTTATCTCTAGCTGCCATCGTTGGCGTCGGTTCACTCTTTAACATTCGTGTAATAGGTACAAGTATCGCGCTTATGTGATTTGCTCTGCGTGTATCTCCTGTTACTCTCTCGGATATAATTTAACTCTCTAGCCCGCACCTGAGATGCGAACTTCTATTAAAGGATTTATCCGCTCGATTTGTTTTGCGTCTGATAAAAAGATCAATAAATGTTTCAAAAGTAATTTGCACTTCAGTTTGGTTTGTTCAATTTAAACAGACAGATGTTGAATCAATTCCGGATTCTGAAATGAATTTTATTAACTTGTTCAATCAACGCGGGCTGGGGACGAAAGAGTATTACAGTGTTTATTCAGCATTCGGAAAAACCTGAACTAAGAAAATACGATTGATTATTTGTTTTTGCGTTGACCTGGTTTTTACAAACTTCATTATAAGATTTTGGTTGTTCAAAGTCGGCCGTATAATTGCGAAATAAAAAGACTGAGTCTGCTCCCTTTTGAAAGTAAGTTTTTAAAGAAGTAACGTTTTCAAATATTACATAAATACTTTCATTTACTCGAACCATTAGTACCCACTGTGTTAGGCAGAGACTATTGATTGCCACTTTGTAAGGTTCCGGTAAACCTCTTGAGTTGCATTTTAATAATCAATCTTTTCACACATGACCTGTTATCTAAACATTTCGAAAGCATGATGTTTAAGCACAATCTCTTGATCAAATGTGTCCTCCATGTTCGTCTTCCTGGCATTTTAATCCACATTGGCTCTATATAATTAAAATATATAAAATTGAAGCATTTTGACAGAATTGCTGCATTGCAGAAGTCGGGGAAAAAGGCGTGAACGTTTATGTTATGTTATGTTGACAGAATTATGTTATACCTACAGACTATCCAGAATCAGTCAGAGATGTTTTTATGATATAAACCAAATTTTAAGCGAGGCATCCCGACAAGACATACAAACGGATCAGTATGTTAATAACATAATAATAGGGTTCCGTTCATTACCCTAAAAAGAAGGGAAAACCCAACATTGAATGTTAATGAAAGTATCATATTGTAAACAATCATTAGTTATAGTTATTTGTTGTTTCATCTGCGCCGTGGCTAAACTTAGACCGGGAAGGGTGGCAACACCATTTACTCAGCCGATCCATTTCACCGTTTGAAAATAAACAATATCAGCGTTTTATTGTATTTTTATACTGCTCATAACAATGCTTAGATGATTTTTTTATAGATTTACTAAGGGAGAATAATGGCGTTTCGCATTTATTTGCGCCCGTGATTTCATTACGCGAATTTACGTGTAATGCCTGCTGATCCGATGTTTATTTGACTCGTAAAACTCACTGTATCACATTCGGTAGAATAGCCTAATATAGGGCATAATCAAAAGTTTATTTGAGAAGGTGCAAATAATCACAAGTATTATAATGCAGTATTACTGTCCTAACTAGTCCTCAGTCACTAAATAATAAATGAATGATCATTGAATTAAACACGCTTTTTTGTAGCAGGATGTAATAAAATTCCATAGCCATAGTGAGAGGTCTTCGTGATAAGGTCCAGTTATCATATGACATTCGTTTGGTCAACATTATAAATACTTCACATATTCGGACATTCATCACCACGACTACATTCTCATTAACAGGTAGACGAATTCTCCATACATATTTTTAATTTGAAGGTAGCAAAACGCACCGTTGAATTTGACCCTTGTAGAGTTAATGTACATTATTAAGTAGAGAACTAAATATACGGTAGTTTTAAGCCTGAGTTGTCACTACATCATACTACTACCTTAAATTTAATACTTTCAATACTTGTTTATATAATACTTAACGTGTTGATTTTAAGTCGATAAGATAGCTGGACAAAGCGAGAGTAAGCACCGTGAGTGAGGATTAATGACATGAAATATGTCAAGTGTCACGTGTGGCTGTCACAACTGCAGCCTATATTTGTGAGTGGCCAAACTCGTTTTATAACAATATGTGTATGGGGTTTTTGCAGGGTTGACGGGATTGTTATAAAAAAAGAAAAGGTTTTCTATTCTATCTCGTCAATCAAATTATATTCAACTTTTTGAGGCTTGCTGTTTGGAATACTGTTATGATATTTATTTAACATAAATCTTCGGTACTGTTTTTTAGATAAAAAGTATTTTAAAAAAGGAAATTAATTTTGGGAAAAAAGCATGGGTAGCGGTATTGGTATCTTTGTAAGGGTAGTAAGCATTTTAATTAAATTAAAAAATATATATAGCCTGTAGCCTTCCGCGATGATAGGCTAAAAATAGCTTTATAATATTAATATAGTTCTGCCATTACACAATGTATTGGAAGCATTCGTTTTGTATTATAAACTATCCTTCCGTTTTAGCAAACATTTTTAAATTTCTCGTATTTGCACTCAATTATCGAATAGTGCTAAAAAATTACAACCATTTAGTTTATGGATAGCCGTTTTGATATAAATATGAAACTGCGTTAAACATCAATTCATCAGTCTGTGCCCTCCATTTCTGGTTTTACACTAAGATTATGCAGAAAAATTCTTGATAACGCCATAGAAACCCATTTAAATTTTTACGTTCGCCGCATGAAACCAAGAAGTATTAACTGTTAATGGCCCGCGTGAGTTTTATGTTTACTTCACAATAAAATTGTGAGATAAAGGTTCGTGACGTCACCCGCACATGTGTGCTCGACTCGGGGTGAAAGTATAAATAAATAGGACTTGCTGATGTCTGTCATCTAGTCGAGGAAGTAGATTTATTTCAGCACAAACGAAGGGCGAAGGACCCTGGTCCCTAAACAACCATCAACATGATGAGCGTGCCTCGTTTCGTTCGGTTCATAATATTTTATGTCTTGAAATATGCATACGCTTGCGGGAGGCACTTTGGAAAGATTTTGTTCAATCTTTACCTACTCGTATATAAGGAGGAAAGATTCGTTTCTGTCATAGAAGAATAATACTACTACCTAGGTACCTATTATGATATTTCTATGGTTTGTGTGTTTGTTTGTCTGATATAAAAAAGCTATCTATCACTCTATCTGTTTTAATAGAAACCTGCAACATTCAGAGGAAATATAAGTTATCTATCATCTCGCTAAATTTTAAATGTGAGTAGTGATGACAGAAACCTTGCTGACCGAAACTGCAGCGTTCTCTTACATAAAATATTGAACTGAATATTTTATTAGTTCACACATATCTGAGCATGTATTAAAATTTGGGTCTGAATTTGATATGGAATAATATATTATTTAACTAAAAAAAAGTCATGTATTCTTAACTTCCCTGACATATAAAAAACTTCAGCATTTATTTATAAGCAAGAAACCTAAATAAAATATTTTTAAAAGAAAAACGTCAAAAAAGGTAATTGATAAGTAACCTACAAAATAGGAAAAAGAAAATCTACCTTGTATCTCTTGCTAAATACGATTTACTTTCTCAAAATAGAGTAGGAACATAGAACTCGTATTTAAACTCAGTTAAGCAATTTCAGTTTAAAATGTGTGTTCCAATTACGCTGCGATATAGTAACATTCCGATATAAGAAAATTGCAAAACTTTATACCATACAGCGAATTTCTTAGCAGATTCTCGACATACCGGAATTAAACTTGCTGCTTCTTTGATATATAGTTCGGCGTTCTTATATCTAACTTAACTATGATAAGTTGTCGTTTAATATCGGATAGCACTATCATATATTTTCACAAAAAAGTTATCCGAGGTGTCATAGAAATATAGACATTTCAGGTTATTCAATAAAGTTTATCTATTTCCAAATTCGATGCCAAAATATATTTATGACTTTTAAAGTCTATGAGTAAGTCAAAGTTAACATTATCTTTTATTTAAATGTCATCGTCATACAAAGTTTATTTTTACTCTACAGCATCCACTTTTAGCGAGAAGCGTGAATCATGTAAGGAAAACTTAATATTAGCATTGCGATCCTAAAAAAGCCGAAACAGAAAATCCCCAAAACTATTAAGGGAAAGGAAACTTGTCTAATATCGAAACGGGTCTGAGATTCAGTCGCGTATTGTAGCGCTACAGTTTTTTGTTGAGTTATGATAATGCTCATCTTATGACACCAAGGGACGAGGATATCTTCGATTTAGTAATACGGTTTTTGTATTTCAGCGTTGGGAAATAGCGAATCTAGGACATACCTGTCAAAATTTACAGCTATAAATAATCCTTAAAGGCATAGCTTAAGATTTAGAATGACCGATTTCTCATCTTGTTATGTGCTTGTTAAATACACCATTGTGCCTTGATTGCTCATTGGAAAAACTGACAACGTCGGATACGGGAAGGACGGACTCACAAGAATAAATGAGAGTAATTTATTAGGATTTTAACTAGGGGGGAAACATCGGAAAGAGGGTCACGTGACTCAAGCTATAATTTGTACTCTGATACTTTTCTGTATGAAGCAAAGTGATGATGGAACTTGCCCCGTATACCGTAGTTTTAAATTCTAGATAAAAACGTGGGTTTTCAGTAAAACGGGTTATTATTTAACGTCATCTGGTATCTAACACGCCATTGGAAATACTCTGAGATGTAATTTTTTTTTTTAACTTAACAGCAGTATAATGGTAAGATGCTGTGTAGTGCCGGCTTAGAATAGCACTACCTCATTTCTTCCGGTGGGTGTACGTAAGAGGCGACTGACGGTATTGGGCTTGGCGATGCGGTTGAAGACCCATCACCAAAAACCTTTATTTCACCATCTTTTCCCCACGCAACTTCCAAAAGTGGCTGAGAAATTTCTAATTCCCTAGCTCTGGCTACCCCTTCATGGGATTTACAGCCGTGAGTATATGTATGTATGTATAGGATAAACTACATCGTCATCATTAGCATCATCATCAAAACCAACAGACTAACCTCCTGCTAGACAAAGATTTTAGCCAAAATGCTCTAATCGGCCTGAAAGCCACAAAGTAAACTAATAAAGAACAACCGCGCCAAATAAAATCTGTAAACAAAGGCAGAAATAGAACTTGTATAAAAATGTTTGACCAACACAATATAAAACTTGAGGAATTCCCTAATTTTAGAACGTGGGGAATGTTCGGTTTTGTTTGGAAACTTTGTTTCCTTGTTGTATTGTATACCATTCCTCTTTGTACCTCAGTTTATACAAGGATTAACAAATAATCTAATAAATTGCTTTTCTACGTCGGTACGGTATTCTGGTTACCAATTTATTGCAATATCGATAACTTTAATTTTTGGACAGTTTAATTAAGTGTATGCATTGATTTCATTTAAAGATATGTGTAAATGTTTAGATTCTTGTCTACTGTGATTCATACATCTTCTTTTATTCTTTTATGTTCTATATAGAGGTAAAGAATTTTTTAAGTAAAAGATTAGATTGTAAGTGCATAGATATGTTTTTTATTGGCTCGGGCTATAAATTGACTTGTGTAATCAAAGTATGAAGTAGTTAGATTTGTGAAGTTTTGAATTTAAGTATTTTTTAGTATCACAATATATTTTTATGTTTCATTCCTACCAAAAATGGCTACAGTAGTTGTTAGCACATTAGTTTTATCCATCGAATGAATAATTCGGTTCGCTTTGAAGCTGTATATCAAGTGGAGAATTAAATTCACAGATTGGACGACCATGGAACAAATGGAGCAGCCAATTTTAACAGATTGGTTCGGATTTGTGTTTCGTTCCGCGAGCTATACTGCCACTAAGTTTATTAAGAGGCGCTCCATTTATTAAGTTGAATCCAATTTTATTACTTATTGAATGACTCTCGGTTTATTTGCTTTTTATACACTCGTGTTTGCCAGTTTATTTGAGGACAATTGTGTACAATAAACTTTTATATATTTTTCAGTTACTAACATTTTACTTTTTTAATGATTTCATTTATTTTCTGCTTAGGATTTAAACAAAATAAAGGAGGGTGGGTTATACACATTTTTTTAAAAGGCCTATTTTATTTAAGAACATTAATATGTTAACTCATCTGTGTGATAATGTTAGATAAAATATTATATTTTTTAATTAAAATCTTTTCTCGTTAGTGGAAGTTCATTTCTCAAGCTAGAAGGTTGACTGAGAGATTTTGAAAATTTATTGTTTTTGTTAAATATTTTAAGAACTGCCAGTTAAGTAAACTGAGTTACTTATATAATATAGATACGGTACGGACCGTGTACATCAATCAGTAAGGCCTAAATTAAAAAATAAACATTTTCAAAAAAATCTTTTTAACAAGATGCTTAAACTTAAATCTATCATACTCAGGCTCTCAAAATCTTAGCTGAAATTGGCCAGCACTAGACCATGGCCAACGTGTTTCCTTATTATTTTTCCATCCTTACTCTTTAAATAAAAAGTCGCCGACGATAATACTTTACGACATCAATTACTTATAGCAACAACACGCCGACAGTGAAACTTTTCCAATCGTAAATACTGTTTACTTCTCGTTCCCGGTAGATATAGTTTTGTTATTGAAAAAGTCAACGCGATCGCACCGCATTATAAATTAGTTTTCATGAGTTGTGGCCATGTGGCGTGGGCCAAGGCACGCACGCGCCGTCCTATCGAGCCGGGACCAACTGTTGAGTGCCGGTCCTGCCCCGCACCCCCCTCGCCACCACCACCCCCTAGCACGTGACGTCATCATCCCTCCTTCACTCACAATGACGTGTGTCATTTGTTATCTCGTACTTTTTCGAAACAAAGTGGTTCTCTGTTTGAGTTGGTTAATTCACGGACAAAAAAGTGCGTAGGATTCCTGCTGCTGGTATTCAACTTTGTTTTTGCCTAATTACGTTACTTGAGATAAAAAGGTTCAAAGGCGTAGCGAATCCTGATATTTCTGCCTTTTCATTTTTAAACCGTTTACTTAAAATATATTCGTATATTATTCAGAACTTCGTATATTATTCAGAACTTAAGTAATATTAATATATTATAGTATTTAAATATGTTTACAAAAAGGAAGGGCGATAAGTAATACTTAATGCCAACCTATAAACATAGGAAAAAATATTGTATTGAAAAACATTCATATTAGAATATGACTCCCTGGCACCCGACAAAATTCAGCGATAAATATTAATTTGTTTGTACACATTATCAGCATTCGAACTCAACAAGGCAAAGGGTAAGAAGACGGTGCTAAACGCATTGTACACTTTTAAAAATAGCAAATTACTAAGCCAAAGACATTAATAAGGATAAAAGTTAAACTGCTATATTAATTTAAAACTACAATATGGCAAATTCAAATCAAAGCATACCATCCGGGATTAGAGAGTGTATACCTAAGATTTAATATCAAAGATATAAAGTCAAATATCTTATTTAGCAACAAGAAATGTAATCTACCTCGGTAGTTGTGAAAGCCTGAACAAATATTTAAACTGAGGACGGTAAAGCAGCCAGACTCCCTACTTTGCTAATGAAATTGAGGTCCCGCTTATCTCCCCATAACCGATGATAAAGAAAATGCTCCGAGGCCCCTGAAGAGCTCTTCTCGACACTTCACAACGTGGAGCTCTGAGGGTCTCGGGAATATACCAGCTTTGAGCCGCACGAAGGCTTTGAAAATTAAAATGATTTTTCGCGGATGAATCAGGAACATCTAGGGAATTACACGTTTGAAGAGGTGTCACTTTTATTAAAATTGAGTAAGGTTTCGCGGTGTTGCGGTATGAAATAATTTGTTGAATCAAACATTTTGTGTTTAACATCATGTACTAGACACGTTCTCATATTTTTACTCTTATTCCTCTTCATAATAAAGATGATTTGTAATCTGTTTTGTCCCTTCTGTGTAGAATTCTTTAATATAAAGTAGAATACTGATTATAAGGTGCTGTGTATAGTCAGTTTAGAATAGCACTAATTTATTACTTATCGTGGAAGGCTTTTTAGGATTTTGGTGCTTTTTTAAGTTATTTTTAAATGTGAAGTTCTGGCTACCCCTTTTTAGGCTTTTATAGCCATGAGTATGTATGGTTATATACAATGTAGACGAAACAGAATCTACCGAAGTCTCGCTTGATCAGGTATGCCAAACGTAGAGGAATTTCAGTGAACTCTGTAAACTATAAGACGTCGAACAGACGAGACCAACTTTTCTTGGGCTTTCCATCTTAGAACGGAGTCCCAACTACAGGCGGCGGTGTTTCAACCAGACTAGAATATACGATAAGAAATACTAAGTTACAGTATTGATAAAAAATATAGTATTAAAAGGATTAGTCGGACGTTCCTACTAAGACGAAAGTCCGCAGTGAAAAGAATAAAAGAGCATACATACATATGCTCACGGCTATAAATCCCTAGAAGGGGTAGCCAGAGCTAAGGAATTAGAAATTCCTCAGCCACTTTTGGAAATTTGAGTGGGGAAAAGATGGTTAAATAAAGGTTGTGGGTGATGGGTCTCCAACCGCATCGCACAAAAATCCCTTAAAAGCCCCAATACCGTTAGTCGCCTCTTATGTACACCCACCGGAAGAAATGGGGTAGTGCTTTTCTAAGCCGACACTACACACCAGAGAAGAAATAAAGAGAAAAGAGCATGTATGAGAAAAAATATGAATGTGACAGTAGCAAGAAAGATAAGTTAGGATCGTACAAAGTAGCGATCTATAGTCTCTGCCTACCCAAATGGGAACAACGGGTGTAAGTAAGTATTAATAGAAGTCGTTACAAATAATTCTTGAAAATTGGGCCTCATGCAAATTTCAACATGGAACATGAAAAAGGAACCTTGGACTAGACTGCTACCAATGAAATATTCAAAATGAAAAATGATTGTTATTAATCTATTAGGTACCATATCGTGTCTAAGTACTGTGAGTTCCTTACAACATGAACTCATCATGCAAACCAATAGTATGCCTTCGAATTAAAGTTGGTAGTCAATTTGTTCAATGTCTTTGAAAGGTAATAAAAATAGAGAAATATCACTTTTAAAATGTTAGGAACGAAGAAGGAAATAAAAAATATATGATTAGTGATAAGTGTGTAAATAATTAATTTATTGATCTCACCTTCCAAAGGTTGTCTGGTAGAGATCGCTTTTAGCAATAAGACCGCCAATTGTACCTCACTGTAAACTGTTTGATCATATTATTATTTTTGTAAATTTGTGTTTGATGTGCAATAAAGAGTTATTCTATTCTATTCTATTCTATGTAAACAGATACATGTAACAAACTTTGCTTTGTATTGCCGGCTTAAAATGTCACTACCCCTTACTACCTACGGGTGTCGTAAGAGGTGACTAAGGGTATGGATTTTTTTAAGTGGTTTTTGGCCAATGCTGAGACTCATCACCAGCTACACTTTGTTTCTACCATCTGGTCCCCTATTAACTTCCAAATGTGGCTGAGGAGTTCCTAGCTCTAAAGCTGTGGCTACCCATTTTTGGGATCTATGACCGTGATTCATGTAACCAAAAAATCACAACACAACTAACAAGCACCTGTACGGCCAAAAGCTATATGAATAACTTCAGCAAAGCAGCTTCTTTCTGGTTTGATATAGTTATATATAATATTGATATATAGTGATAGATGCCGTGTAGTGCCGGCTTAGAATGTCGCTACCCCTTTCTACCCACGGGTGTCGTAAGAGGCGACTAAGGGTATTGGGGCTTTTTATTGGATTTTTGGGCGATACGGTTGGAGACCCATCACCAAAAACCTTTATTTTTACCATCTTTTCCCCACTCAACTTCCAAAAGTGGCTGAGGAATTTATAATTCCTTAGCTCTGGTTACCCCTTCTAGGGAAATATAGCCGTGACTATATTTATGATATATAGTGTTTCTCAGATCTATCGTAAATATTGAAGATTTTCTTGCATTGTAAGTTTACTCAGAAGCAATTGATTCAGTTAATTCTGGTTTTCGTTTTTTATGTCGTAATGACCGTTCTTCATGCTTTTCATCATGTAATATTTCTTTTTAAATGGAAATGAAATATTTTCCGATTTATAACTCGGTTATGATATCTGCCACCATCTCTTTTGCCTACTTGAAATATTAATTTAGCATTCAACAATTCACTTGTCTGGCGTGATAACCGTGGTTTCACATATGTATGTGTATTTACAGTATACGTACATAGTATTTAAAATTTTAATCACTGGAACAATTATGTGAGAATGTCTTTCGACCAAGGGTGGCATAAAAAGAGTGCAACAAGCAACTAGTCTATCCTTCCCCTATATATATTTTTGCTACCTTTCGAAAGTCTTAATTGTGTTTTTATATATTCTGAATTGACTAGCTACTAGTTCCACCTACATACCAAGGAACTGGAAAACGGTCTTTTTTTAAAGATAATATTAAGTACTTGTTATTGTAGAATTATTTCGCCTCAGTTTAATAAGCATTCAGTCCCAAATAATACAAAGACATTTATTCTGTTACACAGGTGTGCCATATTTATTGAAAAGGTCACTCACAATATGCAATAAATTAGCTCACATGTCAATACGCTGAATGTACTTAAATAAATACGAGACTAAGAAAGAACTAAAAACTTATTTAATTACTGAAAAACAAAACATTTTGTAACTCATTCTTTTACTAAAAAGCTAGTACACTGCCTGGTTTCTTTACATCGGACCCTTACAAATTAAGGACTATATTTTTATAAATTTTCAAATGTTCTGTTCAAATACCAGAATTCATAAATAAATGCAAATTGTACAAACGTTAAGAAAATGAACTTTGTTTATCAAATACATTTCAGAACGTTGAAATGATCCGTCCATGACTAATGATGAACCACTTACAATACAAAAAAAAAAACATTTTGCCATACTACTATGAAAACTAAGTAGCCACAAAAGACATTAGCGTGAAAATAAAAGGTCTATTTGGTAATCAGCAACGCTTTTAACTAGATATCGCGTGGTATGAAACAGCCATCTCTTTTGCACATACAAAATATCGTATACTTTAACCTCATTCTAACCGACAGAGTGACGATAAAATCGTGGCCCGTGCTAGGCCTCTAGATGATTGATAATAGCACAAGATGAACCATGTTGGACATATTTGTGGGGCTCAAAAGTAGATATATATTAGCTTCAGATATGATTTAAGGTTAAACGAATATGTAATTAATTGCTGTGTAGTGTCGGCATAGAATAACACTACCCCATTTCTTTCGGTGGGTGTACGTAGGAGGCGACTAACGGATTTGGAGCTTTTAAGGGATTTTTGGGCGATGTGGTTGGAGACCCATCACCGAAAGCCTTTATTTTACCATCTTTTCCCCACTAAAATTTCCAAACGTGGCTGAGGAATTTCCAATTCCTTAGCTCTGGCTACCCCTTCTAGGGATTTATAGCCGTGAGCATATGTATGTATGTAATTAATGTAGCTTATCTAAATGAGTAATGCACACAAAAATAAATGATAAATAAAAAAACACATATTCTTCAATGTTGATAGCATTATTTAGAAGCGAACGTGTTTTCCTTCCACACTGAACGGACAAACTTTAAATATTATCGACTTATGGCTGCTTTAAATTCCTCGATACAACTAAGTTGTGAACTTTGCAACTTATATTTCCTAACAATATTTAAACTTACTATTTCAACAACATTGTTATAACGACAAAGCGTCGTTATTTTAAGCTCCTGGGGAGTCAAACACCTCGTTTTTAGAACTGGATCTCACATATAAGAAGGTAGTTTTTGATGTTTTACATATATATCCTCAGCCACTTTTGGAACTTGAGGGGGGAAAGGTTGTTAAGGTGATGGATCTCCAACCACATCACCCAACAACTTCTTTAAAGCCCCAAAACCCTTAGTCGCCTCTTACGAACACCAACGGGTAGAAATGGGGTAGTGCTATTCTTAGCCGACACTACACAGCGCTATTACACTATTTTTTCGTTCTAAATAACCTCGATAGCTGAAGAATTTGGCTTTAAATGCTGAAATATATGTGACGTTCCTGAAGCCATAAAGTGTGTTTTATTTATCAGGGTTGACAACGGTGAAGAAAACCAGCGTACGCAAACTAATATGGGGGAATCACATGAAATTTAATCCATGTAGTAAAGGAATATAGACATAGCTTTCTTTCTAACACGTTCACGCTATGGGCATTCGATTAGATGATCTTGCCAGTAAGCTGTTAAAGGTTTAAAAGAAATATAATAATGGTAACTAAAGCTCACACAGCCTCTTATTTTACGCGACTCGAATATTTAGGCTGTTTAATTGTCTTGGGACGATGAAGCTACTTCGCGATAATAATCGTTATTATGTTTATGGAGCATGTTTCATAAACGTTCAAAAACAATACTAGGAATCGAAATTTTAACAGTGACATTTTCAATCGTCGGAAAATTTACGTATAGCGAAAGATGCACAAAGAGATTATAATGAAATTTATCAGTTATCGTTAAAGCTCAGAGTCCGGGGACATAAGGGTTGTTGATTGGCGATTTCAATAAGCAATTGAATTTATTAAAACCGTCCGGATGAATCAAGAGAGCTTATATTCGACCAATTCCTTGTTTACCATTGTTACCTTAACTATTATTTTCAATAAATTAACGTTTTGTATTGACTAAATGGAAAATATAAAAGCGAAAATTTACTTTGTGAATGAACTTCGAATTAACTTTTACATAAATAATAAACTTTCCAATGCGGTTGACAATAAATTTGTATTGTCTATTTAGATAATACGACAGTAAAACATAATTTGGTGATAAAAACATTTTGAGGATAACAATATTAATTAGACAACGAGCGTGAAAGATTCGATAAACTCCTTACGTTGACATGGTTTCACGTCTTAGATACTTTGTTCTGATGAGCTGTTAGACACGCTCTATAGATGCTTTTGGCGGCTTTAATATGTTAACTAAGCACTATGCGAGGAACGTACAACGTTATTGATGTAAATACATTCTCTAAATAACATTACGTACGCGCCTCATTCGAGCAACACCTTTACAAGTACATAAATTATGCGCGCTCCTTAAAGGAGTAATCTCAAACGCGTAGGTATCTTTACGGTAACAAGTTTTCCTTACAAAACTCGTTCTGTTTTCCATTACAGTAATACAGTTTGTGTTTCTATGTAAGCAAACGTTGTGTGAGCATCTTCGGTAGTAATGGTGTGTACCGTTGATTTCCGCGAGCCAAGGAGTATGCAGCATATCATATACGATCGGGTTTCCTTCTCGCGATAGCCCCGGCCAAGTGTATCGTGAGAGTCGATTACGCGTGCGTGCTCGGAATCACCATGCCTTCATTACTCGCCTCGCCCTTTTCATTACCCGCTCGCTGAATAACTAATGACCAACGTCATACCGTGTCTCTGAAATAGCAGTTATTTTCAATGATCTCGCCCCGTGGCTCATCAACTCGCTCGTTCGTTGCGAGATGAGCGCGCCTATTAACACTTACGTACTCACTCGTTCTGCAACTCGGGAAATGTGGAAATGTCACGCCGAGTTCACCCTTCAACTTGTGATTATGTCGATTTGTTTGCGTTTACAATAGACGCAAGATGGTTCATTTAATAAACTTAGTTCATTGATTTTTGCAACAAAAGATTTCATTGTCTTATATATTGCAGTACCTACTATTGTAAAAAAAAAATATTTTACACAGTTTAAAAGACTTTTGTCTTTATACCGTAAAGTCAACATTTTATTAGAACAAACCATCGAACACGAAAGTTTTGAAATAATTGCTTTAAAGCACAACGCCTTTTATCAAAGCTTTTTTTTATCAAAATTATTTGTTGATTTATTTTTACTTTCATATTATATTTACATACATACATATACATATACTCACGGCTATAAATCCCTAAAAGGGGTAGCCAGAGCTGTGGAATTAGATATTCCTCAGCCACTTTTGGAAAATAGAGTGGGGAAGAGATGGTAAAATAAAGGTTGTTGGGGATGGGTCTCCAACCGCATCGCCCAAAAATCCCTTAATAGCCCCAATACCGTTAGTCGCCTCTTACGCACACCCACCGGAAGAAATGGGGTAGTGCTATTCTAAGCCGTTCTTTTCTAGTGCTATTCTATTCTAATTCTATTATATTTACGTTTTTCTTTTTCGTTATTTTATTTACCTACTACAAATATACTACCCCAGTGCTCGACCACTTGACAAAACAATCGGAAGAAATAGTTTCTAGGGAAACATTTATAAACCTGACTTCTGCACTCTGTCTTTACATAAACGTAACTCTAACAAACCCACACTGCACACGAACCACACTTACATATCTTTATCAATAAGATATCATCAACAGCAATAACTAATAATAATCTTTATTTGCAGTATACAGGCGGTAACGTAGGAGGCACGGGCGGCACGAGGGTCCCGACAGCGGCCTCACCAGCCAATACGGCTTCATCATCATCTTCCAACACGGGGTCGGGGGGAGGCACCCGCTCCACCTCGCTCAGCACCGCCCCGCCTCCACCGGCCTCTTCGGCCTCTACCACCGGCACCGGCATTGGCGACCAGCTCAGCAGGACCAACCTTTACATTCGTGGTCTTAGTCCTAACACCACTGATAAGGATCTTGTGCAAATGTGCCAGATGTAAGTTTTTTGAAACTAATATTACATACTTCTTGAATGTGCTAAAATTCCGGAAGATAGAAAACTAGCAGAAAATATTATGCAATAGGATCAGAGGTACCTTTTTTTCCTTATTCAGAGTTCCAGTTTTAGCAAACTTATTAAAATTTTAAGCTAAGAATCCCCGCAAAATAATAAATATAAAGTTTTAACAATAAATAAATAAAAATAAAAATTATAGGATGCCAGGAATCTCTTTTGTTTTATTATAATATGCTTAAAATGGGCGTGACTATTGAAATAATCATATACAGTGACACATAAAACGGATAGAGTTAGTTACATTCTTGCATTACCATATTTAGAAGAATTAATACTACGTGCTAATAAGATAATTCAAAGAAAACATGACGAGATGAATTATTTTTCCTGTTTAGTTTTAGTAATAGCTGAAGATGAAAAACATGTAGTCTATTCATTACATAAAAGATAATCACCTCTACGCTGCTTTCTACTAAAAAGTAGTATAAAACATAGTATGCTACATTGCACCGCGCCACTAACCGGTTTTCGCTGTGAATTGTACGAGTATCGCCGATTAACATTCAGACGTCCTTACACAGTTTTTGCCGTTTTGCCTGAAATATTTTACTGCACTGCGAACACTTAAAAATTAGCATGACATTGATAAGAGTTTCAGGTTATTAATAACACTATTTACATAATGATATTGTTTTCCAGGTATGGCAACATCATTTCAACTAAGGCAATTCTGGACAAAAACACGAATAAATGTAAAGGTAATCATTCAATATTAAATTTAAGTTGAACATTAAAATAAATATAATATTAACGAGCAATTATGTATTCAATATTAACCATAGCGAGGTAGATTTACATTGATTATGCGTAACTATTTTATAAATATTCAATTAACACACAATTATTTATTGCATTGTCAATAATTCGATCTTCAATGAAAACATTATTTTCTAGAAAACCCTTTATCTTCATTAAATAATCGATCAGCTGGTGAGAACTTAATCGATATAATGCACGATATTTAGATGTTTTCACAGCCATTACAATTCATTTCTCGTGTAATATCATTCACCAGTAATAAATGTTCATTCTCGTAAAACATATCATCCGTATCACCGCACAGCGCACATTGTTATCTATTTATTGTTCGCCAAGTAATGCACAGTATTAAAACAACTCATACTAGTATTTGTACAACACCAGTTTTATTACGTAGTGTTTATATTCAAATTAGATGACGCATGCTACATGTAATACGGCTCGGACGAGCATCCATTCCACTACATTTGTTCACTGTTCTCTTTTCACAGGTTACGGTTTTGTAGATTTTGAGACAATCGCGTCCGCGGAAGCTGCTGTTAAAGGATTACAGGCCAAAGGTGTACAGGCCCAGATGGCTAAAGTGGGTATCTGGTTCCTGCGTAGACTGAACCGTGTACGTTGTGCATGCAAGTAATATTCTTATGACTAACCGCCTGCTCCTAACCAGCTGAGTATCCTGACCGTCTTCGTCTGCTCTGCCTTTGTCCTGCTCCCGAACTCCTTACTGCGACCAAATTGTTATTTATACTATGCTCATTCAATACGCAATTACAGTTACTACATATTTGTAAGTAATATTAAGGCATAATATAGAAAACAGTTATCTAATCATCCTATACCTCCACCCAACCTACACTTCTATATAAGTATATTTAATAGCTTAGTATTGTATACCCCTATGTAAACATGACTTAACTTAATTGAGCATAAAGTTCTCATACTGTGCAGTAATGACATATGAGTCGTAAATTTTGAAATGTATTTATTAGTGCTCCATAGTAATCGTAGTTCTGTCCGATTCTTTTGTCAATGATAAACAACTTCCTCTCCGTTTTGATACAAAATAATTGTTATTACATTTTCAAACTAGCTGAGTATCTAGGTCCCGAAGATATGCTAGAGATACGGAATCGTTAGTTTACATGGTATGCCATGTCGGCCGAGTTATCGGTTCCTTAGTGTGGCTTCGACACGTTTTGGTTTCTCTCCTAGACCTGAGACCTATTACATAACTTTGTAAGTATGACGCCCTCAGTGTAAAATACATTCGAGGCGAATAATGCTTTCCTTCAAATATTGTTTCATCCGACTTCTATTGTTGTATGCTTAGCGTTATAACAATTGTTTCGCTACAGGGCTCAGGGTATTTCTATGCTTTCACTATTGTACTAGCCATGTGTATGCGTCCTAAACTAGCTTTATATTCTATGCTGATGTATATGCCTATCTCATTGATAACTCCACGTAATTTACTTAGTATATTACTAGATCGAGCGCTGGTTTACATCAAAGCTGGCTTCAGTGTCTAGATAATCTATGCGGGCTTCATATAAACTTTACCAATTCAAATAATCCTCACAAGTTATGGCTTACTTGACATGGTAATGAATGGGTGTGCGTGATAAATCAGAAATTCTTGGCAACTGAATGAATTCCTTGAAGGATCTGTCTGTACAGTTTTCGCTTGAGAAAATGCATGTATTGTAACTATTACAAAATTCTTGGCTATATAATTTCGATTGTGTCGAGTGCCTCATTCATAATATTTAAATTATTCAAATAAAACTAATAAAATATAACTTTGCTAAAAATGTCTGTAACGTTGTTTAAAATAAAACTAAATAAATTGAGTCGAATTAAACTTAAAACTGTATAGTGTGATTGGCAGACAGTTACTTTATCTGAGCCCCTCGGGCGCGCGTTTTACAGCAACAGGAGCAAGACCCTACCAACCTGTACATGGCCAACCTGCCTCCGCACTTCATGGAGAATGACGTGGACCAACTGCTGGCCAAGTTCGGTCAGGTCGTGTCTACCAGGATCTTGCGCGACACCCATGGCCATAGCAAAGGAGTGGGCTTTGCGCGTATGGAGTCGCGAGAAAAGTGCGAGCAAATTATACAGGTACAGTGTAATAAATATAAATATATTAACATATAATATAACATATAATTTATTAATATATAATATAAGCAACCGTGATAGCCCAGTGGGTAGAACACTCGGTTATCGTGCAAACGACTAGTGTTCAAATCCTGGGTCGGGCCTACACCAATTTGTCTTTTATAAAGACATATGTGTGGTTAATTTATCATGGTTGTTAACGGTGAGTGAAAACATCGTGAGGAAACCCACATGGCTGAGTTGTACTTAGTCATGTGACAGTGTATTCGTACAAAACGGCGATAGGCCTGCCCCCTATCACGTGAGTACACTGTCCATGCAAAACGTGGGTACTCTGAACACCTGGTGACAAAGTCACATGATGTTCAGAAGTATTAGTACCTCTGCCAACCCCTTCGGGGATATTCGGCGTGAACGTTTATGTTATGTTATGTTATGTTATTAAATAACTCCGCACTTTGTCATAATCGGATAATAGATAAGAGTCTGTAGTCTAATCCATACTAATATTATAAATCGGAAAGTGAGTTTGTTTGTTTGTTTATTTGTGCCGCTTTCACGCCGTAACTACTGAACCGATTGCTTTGAAATTTTGCAGACGTATAGTTAGAAGTCTAGATTAAATAATAGAGCACTTTTTATCCCGGAAAAAATGATATTCCCGAGGGAAAACTAAAATATTGTTTAAATATTGCTGGATGGATTGGAGATGGCGCCGTGTGTCGTATAAAACAAGGTCATATATTTCAAACGAATATAAACATGTAAATTTAGAAGCTAAATGATACGATAATGTATCCTTGAAAATGAGGAATTCCTGAGAGATGAGGGAAAATTTGTTTTATCTTCTAAACTGTTTTTCACATCTACTTATCCTGAAATAGCTATAAATAAACGAATTACTAATTGGTATAAGTATTGACGTAGTTCTTGAGGTATGCAATAGATGGCGCTGGGTGTTTTTTTAAACCGTCGTGGTATCGTTTTTTTTTAAGATACGTTAGATGTGGAATGACATCTTGCGTCACCTGTAGCTCATTCAATTATTCGGTGCACTTTTCGACCCATTTATTTACTTGCTGTTTTATCTTTATTCACTATTTTTCGTTTTTTTTTGTACTTACCATTTTATTGAATTGTGGATTTTGGCGCTCGACATCGGTAGGGTATAAAAATGCGGGATTATACAGCGGGAGCGGGAGTAAATTTAATTGTTTGTCAATAGTAAGACTATTAGAAAATAAAGGGTATTCAAAATTTGCCATCAAAGTTAGCGTCTCTGTGGCGTAGCGATAAATCTAACCTCTATGAATATTCGAGAGACCCGGGATCAAAACTCAAGGGGCACAAGTTTTTGTAAAAATAAGGTTGTTGTGTTAGCTTAGAATAATAGCAAGAACTATCGCAACAGGTATAAATCATTAATCTCGGACAATCCCCATATTCCCGAGCAATCTATGCTACAAACTCACCCACCATCACCAACGGTCAGTGTAGGGGGCAGCACCCACTGGGCTTCCGCCCCGCAGTGCCAAACTACTATCCGTACTTAGTATTTTCTAAGACTTTCGCACAAAAACATTACAATTGAAACAACTATTATAAAACTAAACCCATGTTATAACCCGCGAAATCAATAGTTACTATCCGTACTAATACGACCATTATAACTCGAACATAGAAACTAGGTACAAAATGGTTAGTTTCATGATTCTAATCATATATTTTATGGAACTAAGGGGTTGAAATAGCAAATGAAAGTTAGTATAGAGATTTTTGACATTTCTGTATTTAGAAACTCGAAACTTGGTGCGATTGACTGTTATAACCACTAAAAAAGGAATTTATGAAATTCATCCATCAATCATTCATGAGTATATATAGTGTAGCCATAGCTTCGGAGATAGTGATTCTTTATCCACTTTTGGAAGTTGACTGGAGAAAAGGTAGTCAAATAAAGGATTTTAGTGATGGGTCTCCAACTGCATCGCCCAACAATCACTTAAAAAGCCTCAATGTTCTTTATATCCTTTGCATCGCCCGCGGGAATATAAATATAAAAAACAAGAAGTTGAGATAGTGTTTTGGTAGTTTGGATGTAAACTGGATGCAAAAAATGTAGTCCACGCGGACGTAGTCGCGGGCAAAAAGCTAGTGATATATAATTTTTCCAAAATATTTTCATTTGCATTTGTTGAGGTCCTAGAGTTCTACGTTATCGTTTATTTTGTGTTTCCTCGATTCGGTAACAGTGGAGAAAAACACAAGCATGCTAGTGTATGACATATACGTTAAACTATCAAAAAGGTGGTATTTCTTAACTCAGAGAAAGCTTTCCTTTTTGCGAAAGTTTAGTCTGTCTGCTATTATATTAACTGAAAATTTTTGGTGCTAAAATACATTTTTTATAAGAACTCATTATGCGACGCTCTAGAATACACCAGCATTTCTGCTACAGCCGCTCGTAAACGTTTGCTACCCATCTTGAAGTCTCCAATCATTAATTACAGATGTTCAACGGCAACCCGATCGCCGGCGCCAAGGAGCCGCTGCTGGTGAAGTTCGCGGACGGCGGCAACAAGAAGAAGTCCGTGTACAACAAACAGGACAACGGGCCGAGGACGTGGCGGGACAATGAAGTGGTGTCGCAGGTATACAAACATACATACACTCACGACTATATAGAAAAGAATTGAATAGAAAACTCTTTATTGCATATAAAAAAAACAAGCAATAAAAATTATTTATATATCCCTAGATTAGATTCGCCTCAGCTAATTTTGTAAGTTGAATAGGCAAAGATTGTAAAATAAAGGTTGTCAATGGTGGGTCTCCACCGCATCGACCAAAAAAATCATGTATTAACAAAACTTATTACGGGTACAATTACAATCTAATGATATGAGCATGTTATGTTTCAACATTTGCATTCTATTTGAAAAGGTAGACAAGTGGCCTTCCGAATTAGTAAAAATTCGGAGGTAGGAAACGCAAACACTACTTAAACGTGTAAAAGAAATAAAGGATAGAAGAATTTCGCGCTGGCAGCCATTGACACGGTAGCTCAATTGGCAGAGCGTCGGGGCGTATACCCGAGGTCGCGGGTTCGATTCCCGCCTGTGTCGAAATTTTTCTTTCCTTTATTTATTAGTAATAATCCCCACATGAGGTTTTCAGGAACAAAAAGATTTAAATATAATAATTTAAAATATTGCAGTTGCCTAACATAGTTCCAAAATGTCATCTACTGTAGGTATCTTTCTGTTTATTTTTTTACAGAGGCTTTCTTCCTTTAAATTGTTTTGTTTTTCAAACTATATTCTAGACGTGGATTTATTTAAAGATCTATCCTGCACTTGGGATTGATTCCTTTTTCCCTATCTAGATACTAACTAAATGGTTACATTACTGTCAAAACTTCACCCTTAGCTTACTCTGCGCTCGAAATTTGTAAGTTCTTGTCTCAAACCAATCAATACAAACTCTGCACTGGGAGCTCAGCAATATTCTCGGTTTGTTTGCTAAAGTTTCTGATATTTAACTGATGATTGTCTATGTCAGCATATCTATTACGAGCGACCTTTTAACTGAATATCTCGTGGTATAAATAAACAGCCATGTCTTTCATACTTACTTAGTATTGTATACTGTCGTCTCATTCTTACCGATACCGTGTCGACAAAATAGCGCTCGTGCTAGACTTCCAGTTGACCTAGAGAGACTGCTTAATATCATAGACAATTGAGCATCAGTCTCAAGCAACGCTATCATTTAATCCAACCGAACTCACTTACCTAAAGTTTACTTTTGCCTTTTTCAGGCCATGAGCGTCGGAGGCGTATACGCCGGCGGCGTGAGCACAGGCGGTGCGGGCGCGGGCGGAGACTGCGCGGGGGTGTACCGCGCGGGGGGCGGGGTGTATGGCGTGGCGGCCTTCCACCCGCAGCTGCACCACCACCACCACGCCGCGCACCCGGCCGCCTGGCTGGCCCCCTACGCCACCATCATACCACCGGCTCATCCGGCCGCGCACCCCCCTCATCCTATACCCATCGAATCTGTGCCTAGCCAATACGTAAGTTCAGAAACCTTTTCATTCTTTAAATTATAAATAGTCTCGAAAAAAAACAAGCCTTAACAAAACTACTAACATAAATCAAGAGTCAGTCAAACAATAAGACTGACAAATCAACGTTATGTTTTCCAGGTAAACTGGGACAGCTTAAGGCCGGAAAACGAATTATACGTGAGTGCCTATAACGTTATTATAAAAGCTGTGCACTGTTTACCTTGATACTCTCGCTTTAATTGCAAGATTGGGATAAAGGCGATATTGCTGACTTTGGCTTGTGTATTTGCAGTACTTCTCACATCCGTACCAGTACTTCACTGGGCCGACGCCGCCCATCATTCAGATGCCCATCGAGAGCGAGCACGCGTCCACCGCGGCGTCCCCGGACGAGGCGTACCAATCGTACCCGCCCAAGTAAGAACACCCGCAACAGCCCGCAACAGAGCAACAACCCGCGCTGTACAAGAGCCAAAAATAAAACTAACTGTGACTTTTTACAATGTTAATTTGTTTTTAGTTTTAATTTTGACACCGCGACAGACTTCATCGAAGGAGCCGAGTAAAGTGTAGCAGTATTTTTGATTTCCACGCGAGTTTATACGCAGAGCGACGGCGGATCGCTAGACGCTCGGTCAGCTATCTGTTTGATGAGGCCTGTCGACGGTTCCAAGGGAGGATTTGATATATAGATAGAGCTGCAATCTAAATGTGTTTTTACATTATAATTTTATTATTGTTTTATAAAAGATAATTAAGATTCTAGACAGAGGTTGGATCTTGTTGACAAGATTATTTAAGATAGTTAGGTATTTATTTTATGTTAATGTAGTCTATTTTCTTGAATGAACTCTTGAATTCTAATCACGTCCATGGATGGGCATTATTTCGATTATATCAGTGTCATATTTTGAATTAAGGATATTGCGGGATTCGTGGGAAACTAATGAAATTATAAAAATACTTGACGATCACCGAGTCACGTGCAATACTAAATCCAGTATATGTTGTATATTATGAAATTGTAGAAAGGAATTATTTATTAGGAAACGAAATTAAGTGCGATAATGAAGTGAAAAGAAAAGCAATATCTATGTTGAATGTTTAGGCGCGATGAAATTAGTGAAAAGGTCATATCACGAGAAATTAAAGTTTATAAATAATCATTCGACAAATCACCAAATCATTATTGATGTTGTACTTTTATATTTGAGATATAAGTTGACTATTTGTTAACTAAAGACTTAAGAAAAAATTGAGATTCAAAATCTCCGAAGACGCGTATTTTAAAAATACATGCCAACACCAAGTTTCTGACATTGTTGCTCCTAAAGCATTTCTCCTTACTCTTGGCGCTATGGGTGCTCAGTTATAAAGCACCAAATTCATCCCATTTTGAACGTTGGGAGCAGTATAAAAGTTTATTTGTTACTGGTGCAGTCTTCCAAGGATCTCTTGGACAACTTAATCAAGCATTTAGATGCAGTTGTGTATTTGTTTTCTGATATTGTTTTAATATATACTCGTACATAACATCTTTGAACTTTATACAAAGTGTTTGAGAAAATGGCCCCTGTTTTGACTAAAAGTTTATTAGACAATATAGAGTTCATAGCTGTGCTAAAACGATAATATTTTATAATTTTCTCCTGTCCTCCGTAGACGATAAAATAGTTGCCAAATTAACATGAACGACTGAATAAAGTATACCTTGTTTATCTTGACAATACGATGCTTCGCTTGCCGACTACTGTTCGCGACTACCTAATACTATAGATATAGACAGCACCCTTATTCTAGTTCAAACGTAAGTGATGCTCAGACTGTTGAAAATTATCTCAACAAATGTTACACGTCTTGAATTTCATACTGACAATTCTTATCTTAATGTCGGCACAGTGATCATTCTAAAAGATCGTGTACTGAGTGAATGGTAGTTGTAACTTCCCGGCGGTCGGCACATTCCATTAAAGAACATCAAGTTAAATTCCAATATTATTTTCGAATAGCACCTTAGTGGTGATTAGGACACTTTTTCCATCAGTAGGTTTTGGGTAACACTTTATGACTTTATATGAAATTTGATATTTTTATATTGAATATATATAAATTATACATGGATATGTATACATGTACATACATTGTTGATGGATACGAGTAAAGCCTACTATATCGCAACTGTTTAATTCTATTTTGGCACGTCGAGACTTTCATCAGAACCAAAGTATACAAATCATTAAAATCTTTTAAGAAGTAGGAAAATATTTATACAACTCAGGGACTGAAGACTAGTTAAATGTTTGATAATATAAACTGTAATTTTACGGAAAATTAAGCGAGGAACCTATTTATTCAAAACCTGTGCGAATAGATCTTTTTACTAAGAGAAACCAAACACGAATTTAATGAACTAGAGAGAGCGGCAGGTTTTGAATGAAGGAAGTAGTATGTTTCAGTTAGTAGAGTCCACAATGGCGTTACACGAACAGTGGCGTTGTCTGTAGAGCGACGCAACGACGCAACCTTCACCCATCTCACTCACTCACCAGGAAACCGACTGACTGCAGTCTCGCAACAAACAGACTCACCCGTCACACTTACAAACTCATTTCGCAGTATTTTCAAAGTATGATTTCTGTTAGATTCTCTAAATATCTTATTGATCAAAAACACTTCGCAGATCAGTATTAAAATAGTTTTTGATCAGGCCAAATAATTCGAACTGACTAATGTACCGCCTTAACTTCTTGTGACAATTTTTTGAACACGAAGTGCAATATATTGCGCGGCCGGGGCGCGGCTGCTCTAGTTTGTAGACGTCGAGTGTTGCCCGAGCTGTGTTCGACTATGGCTTCCTGTTACGCAGTCTTCCGATATGTGTCTCAGCTAAATTTTGCATTTAAATGTTTTAACGGATACAACCAGCGTGCTATGCGTTCTTTGAACGGTGTATCAGTGAGACGAATTGCAAGTTGGGTGACCACTGCTTTACGCGGCGATGGTATTAGTGTTAGGAGCCAGAGACGGCCGAGTGGCGTTTCTAAGCAATGCATTCATTTTCCATGATGCTTTTCTTCCAAATAAAGCAATAAAGTTATTTTCATAGTAGTGCCTTTAGCTTTTGTGAAATACCAAATCAAACAATGCAATGACAACCTAACACATATTCTTCACAATGTAATATGTACAGGTTATGTAGAACTTACTGCGAGGTAAGAATAAATTAAGAAAAGTAGTGTTATGTAATAGAATCGGATATGCGCAAGTTAAATGTGCTAAATATATATGGGGTAAACAATGTGACGTGCGCAAACGCAGCGATGTGTTGCAGACCTGCGGTAGTGACAGATCCAAACAAATGAAAATGTTCCTAAGGTCACCATGCATATTGGCACGGTGTTAATGTTAAACATTCGAGTAGACAGAAAAAATATCGAAGTGGTTCTAGTGAGACATTCAGATTATTCCTATGGAAGAGCACAAAAGTATATGTTTGAGAAACAACAAATTTATTAAAACCAAATCTGATGACCACCAATGTCGTCGGATGAAAAAAAAAACCTATAAACTTAGGTCGATGTAAGTAAATGTTTTAAACGTAAGGCACTTAATTTTAGGAGAACGCTTGATTCGTTTGTGAAATGGAGACTAAAGTGAAGCTGAGGCCGTTGACAAAGATGGTTAGGATTTAGAGCTATTAAAGATAAGTTAGTTAGGATAGCATAGTAAAAAATGTTTCGACGCTAAGTTAGATAGATTAGATAGAGCTTAGTGTAATATAGTGAGGGCGGGGCGCGGTCGGGCGCGGGCGGCGCTCCACATAGTTTTCTTTGTTAGTTTATTAAATAATTTACTGAGCGGAAACGTCTCGCGCCCGAACTCACCTCACTGCCTACTCCGATAAGTTTCCGTTGAACAACGTTTGCTTTCACCTCTTTTGTTATGTAGTTCATTAAGTGTAAAGAAAGAAAACTAAAAAAAAAACGAGTCGGAACTCGACAAGTGTATTTGTCCAACGTGTATTAGTTAGTGTGGTGTTCTACCCAGCAGACTAGTCTAGCAGTAGTATAGTTTAGATAATTTAGTTAGGTTTACTAGAAATACGAAATGCAAAATAAAACATCATAAAATGTAAAAAAAGAAATGAAATTGTTGGTAAGGATGAATATTTTTAAGGGACATGTTGCTTCGTTGTGTTATGATGTGAGGTTTGGCATAACTATGATAATAGTGTTGAAGCATTTCTCGCAGAGAAACCACATAGAAGAAAGTTATGTATCTATTTTGTTACGAGTGTTTGCAAGTTTCTATATTGTGCTATGAGCATTTTTATGTGACCCGCGTTATTTATAGTTATGCTGGACTAAATTAATATATAAAAGTAAAACAAAATGGTACTAAGAGCATGTTTTATTGTGACGA
The DNA here is from genome assembly GCA_963576735.1 of Bedellia somnulentella. NCBI lineage: Eukaryota > Metazoa > Arthropoda > Insecta > Lepidoptera > Bedelliidae > Bedellia > Bedellia somnulentella. The sequence continues at coordinate 8,085,076 of OY755184.1, read as the reverse complement.
GTCATGTTCCTTTGCATTGAACATATTTTGTAAGAGCAAATCATTGAAATAAAACAAGCGAAACCAAATTAAATTTAACCATCTTTTATTTCTTATCCTCAAACAACCCTCTACACATTCAATAAGATTTCAGATGCCACATTAGCATCTTTCTACGGACAAATATTTAAATGCATTACAAACATTCATTACATGTAGTACGCTCTTTGGAATGGTTTTATAGGGTCATAAATTCTAACATAACCTCAAAGGTCACAATCTGGTATAAAACATCATACAAGTGTACAGAATAGTTACAAAACAGTCACGGTAAGGCGATAGTGTTGGTCAACTTATCAGTAATTGAAGAAATGAAGAATCTTATGGTGTAATTTATGTCCCCCAGTGGATGTCTATTGGTTGAAATGTTGTAATTGATAAGAACATTTGCCTTGAAACTTGCATTACAAAAATATGTCGGTCATTGTAATTCAAAATGTTTACATATAATCATGTCATAAGATGCATAAATACAAACATTAACTCAAACTGAAAAATCTCTATAAAAGTAACAATTTGCAAAACTAGCACGTTCGTTATTTAATCTATCTTTTTCACACTTACCAAGGTTCGTATAACTATATCCCTTTCTGACTGACGAATATATAAGATGAAATAACGAGCGTGTTAGCACCACTGCCTCTGTAACTTGAGTGAGACTCTACTGAGTGAAACTACTCTGTAACATATGAAAGTGAGATAAGTGACATCTAAGTGACAAATTGTATGAAAAATTGCGACTTTATACTCAAATTATAAGAGACATAGGTTCTCCCACACGTTACATGCTACGGAATCAGTAGAAGCTAGAAAGTTTCTCATTGCCTGAAATTATTAACTTTCCACCTCCCAATCCATTATACTATAAAGTACAAGTGACCTGAACACTATTAGTGGGTAAACAAGAAATTATAGCCTTCTAGTACCCCTTTGTAAATACATAGCTATGATGTTACATATGTATCTGATATCATATGACATATGTATATGTAGAAGGACAAAAACACATTTATTAACTCCTATGCACACTATGTCATAATTTCCACATACTCTCATTAACAAAACTTAAAAATTACTAACAAACTAACATCTACAATTCCGCCATAGCATGTCGTGATTTGAATATCCTAAGAGTGTTGTCGCATCCTCCGCTGACCAATAGAGCTGGGTTCGACCAATCGCAGCACAATACTTTGTCTTCGTGGCCTGATAACTCGTATAGCGGTGTTCGGGGACTGTAACAAATATTGAAGGGTTAGGGTATTGCAGAAGTCACTTCGTATATGTATAGTAGAGATGATATCAATCATAAAAAAACAAATATTTTTCTGAAAACCGCACCCAATTAGATTTAGCCAAACGTGAGATAATCGCGGACAAACATATATACTTACAAACAATCGAACTGAGAACCTGCTTTTTTTGATGTCGGTTGAAAAGAAATTAAATTATGTAATTGAATGAAAACTAGTGTAATTCATGAACGGTTTGTTGTTAATAAGAATACTGTAAAAAGGTAGAAAACGGAATGTTAATTTTATCCGGCACGTTGGATGGATGAACGTAAATTGGTGAAAGAGATATGTAGAGCCAATATGGATGGTAAAGTCAGTAGAGGACGATCACAGAGGACACATTTAGATCAAATAGAAATAATGTGCCCAAAAAGGCAGGTGTCCAAAGTCGTAAGAATAATAGAGCATTTATGAAAAGATTGATGAATGTAGATAAACATCTTAAGGGTTGTCAGGATCCCGCAAAATGGCGATCGATAGCCTAGCCCAATGGTAACAAAAGACGTGAGTATCTGTATGGATGTATTTCTTAAGGGGAGAGGATATTCCTGAACAACTAATTTTTGTGACCTGATATTGTAATGTCATTATCAGGGCCAGGTATATCGCCTCTTTGTAAAATACACAGTTGTGGAGTACCTAAATCTTGTCATCGATTCACTATGTTTTCCGCTACCGTTATCACCCTACCAATCAAGCACACAATACATGACAAGAGAGATGAAGGCCGGCCTTGTTATGTATTTTTTGTAACTGCCAATCATGTCAAAAGTTGCAAGATTGTCGATCTCAATATCGTGAATATGTATGAAGTGGTTTGGTGGCGGTTTGACGGTGACAATAATGGAATTTGCGACGCAATCGACGATTTCAAAGATCCACAATACGTAAGGGGGTTGATTCCGAAGCACTAACGGGGAGAGATGGGAAAATATAAATACATACATAATGCTCATCGGTATAAAACCCTAAAAGCAGTAACCAGAGCTTCAGAATTTTTTAGACACGTTTGGAATTTGAGTTGTAAAAAGATTGCAAAATAACTGTTGTTGGTGATGAGACTCCAGCCACAGTGCACAACAATCAAAGGGGTAATAAATTCTAGTACAGCTTGTCATTTAAAATAGTTATTAAAACATATTATTCTATATTAATATTTATTAATATATTGTTTTATATAGATACTGATACAATAACTATTGCTAACAATAATTAGCGACATGATAGTCCAGTGGGTAGAACACCCGCCCGAAAAACAGAAGGGCGTGAGTTCCAATCCTGGGACGGGCCTACACCAATTTGTCTTTTCTAAAGTCATATGTGTGGTTAATTTATCATGGTTGCTAACGGTGAGGGAAAACATCGTGAGGAAACCCACATGGCTGAGTTGTACTTAGTCATGTGACAGTGTATTCGTACAAAACGGCGATAGGCTTGCCCCCTATCACGTGAGTACACTGTCTAAGCAAAACGTGGGTACCTTCTGGAAACTAGATGGCGCTTGCCATGTGAGTTCAGGAGTATTGGTACCTCTGCCAACCCCTTCGGGGATAAACGGCGTGAACGTTTATGTTATGTATGTTTTATGCTAACACATCAACGCCGCGTAGTGCCGGCTTAGAACGTCATTACCCCTTTCTACCTACGAATGTCGTAAGAGATGACTAAGGGCATGGGGCCTTTCAAAGTGGTTTTTGGGTGAAGCGGTTGGAGACCCATAACCACCGAAACTATATTTCAACCATCTTGTCCCCTATTAACTTAAAAATGTGGCTGAGGAGTTTTTTGCTCTGAAGTTCAGGCTACCCCTTTTCAGAATTGATGGCCGTGAGTATATGTCTGTATGAAACACCTTTAGAAAATTCTTACCTTCTGGTTTCCCACAGCTTGACATGTCCATCGTATCCTGCAGACAGGAACAAATTGTCTTGTGTTTTGGACCAACACACTGATTGCACCCAGCCAGTGTGGGATGTGAATGTGGTCTTGACTAAGCTCTCTGGAATTACATAAAGTAATATACATCAAGTAACTCATATCAATATGGACTCAATGTACTATACCAATAAGTAACTACCCGACATGGAAAGGATTGGAGTTTTGTTACATCAAATGTCTAGCTACCTAAACTTGCAGCTAAAATCTCAATAGAGGTAACTAGGGTGACTAAGGCTTTGTTCACACGGCATTGTCCTGCACGTTTTTTGCAGTATACGTCTTAACGTATAAATAGTGACCATACAACGTACATAGATCCATTCACACGACGATTGTACTGCCAAAAAAAAAAGTGTACCGCTTATACGTTTAAACGCATACTCAGCGGACTTGTCAAGCAAATCGAATGAACTTTGACGTATTCGGTTCGCAGTGGCATATGGTATAGCTTTGTATCCTTCACATGGCATGACGTCATACGTTTTTTATCGAATAGAAACCGAAGAAGCGCTAAGTACCTGAGCGTCAACGGATTCGACTTTTTTAAATCTTTTTGTTCATGAAAACCTCATAAATAAAGGAAAGAAACATTTCGACACAGGCGGAAATCGAACCCGCGACCTCGGGTATACGCCCCGACGCTCTGCCAATTGAGCTACCGTGTCAATGGCTGCCAGCGCGAAATTCTTCTATCCTTTATTTCTTTTACACGTTTAAGTCGGGTTTGCGTTTCCTACCTCCGAATTTTTACTAATTCGGAAGGCCACTTGTCTATCTTTTCAGATAGAATGCAAATGTTGAAAACGCCTAACTATCACATAATTTAAATCTTTTTGTTCATAAAAACCTCATGTGGGGATTATTACTAATAAATGAAGAAAAAATAAAGGAAAGAAAAATTTCGACACATGCGGGAATCGCACCCGCGACCTCGGGTATACGCCCCGACGCTCTGCCAATTGAGCCACCGTGTCAATGGCTGCCAGCGCGAAATTCTTCTATCCTTTATTTCTTTTACACGTTTAAGTAACGTAACGTGTAAGTTTACGATTTTGGTAGAATTGAATTTACTAGTCGAGTTAATAACTATCAATTGACATTCGAAAGGAATTAAAAAACTTTTTTTCATCGTTCTTAAGTTTTTCGAATATTTTTTCTAATGTGATCGCTTGCACAGATTCTTGATTAATAGGATGTACCCAAAACCATCTATTTTGTTGGCTGCGTGACCGTTGGCGCCTTCGATACCAATATAAAAGTACAATCACGCGTGGATCCATCAGTGATGTCTACTCACTGAGACAACTGTGTGAATACTGCAGCTATTCGCTTTTTACACGAATTTTCATTTACCGTGTGAAGACCCGGGTGATTGTACGTTAAAAAACGAATACGAAAAAAACGTGCAGGATAATGTTGTCTGAACCAAGCTTAAGGGTACGGAACTCTTTCAGTGGTTGTTGGGTGATTTGGCTAGAGACCAATCACCAATGCTACTTAATTCTTACTACTCCTCAATCAACCGCCAAAAATGGCTGTTGAATTTCTAGCCAAATACTCAGATACCCTTCTTTGGAATTTATACCAGAGTATATGTATGTATATTTATGATGATAAGTTACCAACCACACAGACAACCAACACCAACAATCGCTTATAAAACCTTTCTTAGTCGCATTGTATGATATCCACAAGTAGAAATTGGATAAATTTATTACAAGTCGACATTTCACGACATGATAGCACCATTAACATTTAACACACTATGTTCTTACCTGTAGATCTCGGGTCATACAGACGGATATGCCTGTCAGCGGACGCCGTGATTATGGAGTTGTTTAACGGACACCAGTCTGCGTCGAAGAATGCTTTATTTCCTGAAATTTAATACAATACTAGAATAACTATATAACTAAATGCTAGTTCTTGCAGAAGAAAACAAGATTAACATATTAAATAAAAAAAAAGTGGTACAAAACGCCTCCTATCTTGAAAGTATATTTTTCAAGAAAAACAAGGGTATTCTAAAAATCTGGTGACAGTATTCTAAACGTTAAGTTTGAATTAAAGAGTTGAATACAAACATAATTTTTCTCACACTATCAATCCCTATTGAAGTAGGCAGAGAATAAAAATGTGAAGGAGTAGGTGAGTAGAAAAAAGTGGAAAATTTTATATTCCTTTAACAACTATGCAATGCATTAAAAGAAGTAAGTCTTATCACTATCATTATTTTTTTAAATTATCAACCTGCTATATCCTGCTTGATGGCACCAAGTTCACAATCCCATATTTTGAGAAGATGGTCCCAGCCACTGGACAAAACGGTGTTGTAGTCCATCCAGTGGACTGAAGATATTGCTTCCCGGTGGCCTTTTAATGTGGATAGTGGTTCCTGAAACAAAGTTGAATACGTTTTACGATAAAGGTTTTGCTTTGCTATGTTTAACGCTACAAATAAAAAACGTACGCGTTAAACGTAAAATATATTCTATTAATATTATAAACTAGCTGACCCCACAGACTTCGTACTGTCAAAAGTGTAGACTTTCACGACGTCAAACTGAAATATTTAACTGACCTGTTGAGGGTCTCTGTCATGCGGTGAGAAAAAAGGTGTTTTTCATAGTGTCCTCACAATTTTTTCACTTTATAAATTTTAAGTTTATAAGAATAGTAGTTTCGGCTGAGCATTGATTCTTAGTCTGTTTAACCATTTTTTAAGAAAATTTATTGATCTCTTAATTTTTCTGGGATAAAAAGTGTCCTATTGTGTTAATTGGGATCATTATCTGGCTTCCTGTAAATTTTATTTTCAATACGTTCTGTGAATTAGTCTAAATTTAGCTACAAACACACAAACATCTAAACTATCACATTTATAATATTAATAGGATAAGCCTTAAACATAAGCTTCTCGCGCAGGTGACCTGCGGTGCTGCAGGTGGCCAGCCAGCGCAGCGTCTTGTCTTGCGCTTCATGCACGCGTGTAAATTTTGTTACGGAGTAATTTAAAAATTGTATTATCTTCTAAGATGTTTATTTAAATTAAGTGATGTCAAGGACAATTTTGTTCTCAATCAACAACATATTTATTTGGATAAAGATTAATATTATGTTGATAAAACATTATGGCAATTATGCATTAAATTCGACTTAATTTATTTACCACTAGTGGATCGTCCCAGCTTCGCACGGGTAGCGTTGTTTTTTTAAATATCTGAGGTTTCTTTCTTCAGTCCCTGCTCAAGCATTGTGAAATTCAGCGTAATGTTTTCAATTCATTAAATTTATAGCACTCCCTTAACAGTGTAGTTTGGTGATTTTTAATGTGCTTTAATGAACGGTTCAGTACTTCCGTTTAATAGCAAATTTTGGAATAAAACGCTATGAAGTATTTATAACAATCTAAAAAATAAATCATTACGTTATGTAGGATGCAACTACTGGCGCCATCTAGTATGTTATATGTAAATTAGTAAAGATTTGGTTTCGATCACGGGCGCGATGGCTTATTTTATGTATAATTTCGGTGTTTGTCTACCGATTTCTATGATTCTTTTTTTATTGAATAGGTAATAATGTTACCATTTTTAAATTAGGGATGAGTGAGAGGTTTACAAACGTAAGAGTAAACAAATATAATCAGAATGTTCCGAACTGCTAAGCTATCAGGAATTACACGTGTTATTGTGAGTCAACCGTAAAAGATAGACATATACTGTTGAGGATTTTTTTTTAGATAATTTTATGAAGAATATTTCCGCCACACATGATTTCTATGTAAGTTTAACCATTAAGGCTGCACACGCGACGGAAGCTTAAAAAATGGAGTAACTTCTCCCGTATTCCCAAAATTTCCCCAAATTCCCCTTTACTTCTCTGCTGGAAAGTATACAAAAACCTGCGCAGAAGTATGAAGAATAATTGTACCAAGTTTCGTTAAAATCCGTCGAGTAGTTTTTGTTTCCATAAGGAACATACAAACCGACAGACAGACAGACAGACAGACAGACAAAAATTTTACTGATTGCATTTTTGGCATCAGTATCGATCCCTTATCACCACCTGATAGTTATTTTGAAAATATATTTTATGTACAGAATTGACCTCTCTACAGATTTATTATAAGTATAGATAAAAATGGTTATAGTAAGTGAAACTTAAAAGTTAGACATATACTGTCGCGGGCATTTTTATAGATCATTTAAAGAGAAATAATTCTTTAATACATTTTTTTTGGGTAACTTAAACCGTTTACGCAGCGCACACAACGGAAGCCTTAGTATGAATAATTATCCCCGTTTTTGCAACATTATTCGCTGATAGTTTGCTCCTGTTGGTCGCAGCGTGATGATATATAGCCTAAAATCTTCCTCAATGAATGGACTATCCAACACAAAAAGAATTTTTCAATTTGATTGGGTAGTTCCTGAGATCCTAGCGTTCAAACAAACTCTTCAGCTTTATAATATTAGTATAGATGTGAAAGTTTAGATGTTTGTGTGTTTGAGGTAAAAAGGCTTCTCAATTACAGAATGTATATGAATGAAATTTGGCAGAATACTAGATAATGACCCAAATTGTAACATAGGATACTTTTTAACCCCGAAAAATTTGACCAATAAAATAGTCACGCCTGATTGATCTCAAGAGTACCGGAAAAAACGCCTAAAGTTTGGCATAAGCAAATCTACAGTACGAAGTCTGTCGGGTCAGCTAGTTGATAAATAAAGGAAAGAATAATTTCGACACCGGCGGGGATCGAGCCCACGACCTCCGGGTACGTACGCCCCCGTAATTTATTATTTATACCCCGTATTTCTATTCGGGTATACATATTATTTTTTTCCTTTATTTATAAGAAATAATCCCCACATGTGGCCATGTGGTTTTCATGAACCAAAACATTCTAATTATATTGATTACTGCAGATTATGAAATAAAAAAACTTATTGTTCCAGAAACTTTGTTTGGAACACTTCTCGCACTTCTGGTAGCAACAGATATTAACTAAAACGAGGGAGAATTTCAATATGACTATAGTAAATATGTTTTCATCGATCAATTATTATATAGATGTTTTTCATTCGCATCTTACTTCATGCATGTTTTTCATTCTTTACTGGTTGTATGCCTGCCTTTTGTAGACAATTTTTGGTCCCTTTCTGCCCTCCGCGGTTGCCCTCTACTTACATTACCACTCAAATAATGAAGAATACAATTAAGTATTATATTCATACCCTTGCTCCGGTATTTCCATCTGATTTGCTTTTTTTCTTAGCTGGTACATTTTCGTCGTCGGCTAAACCTGAAAAATAACAGATAATTAAATACCAAATACTGACTTTGACAGACCATACAAACAGCTTAATTTCTAAATGTATCTATACAACTACTATTGAAAGGGAAAGGTTAATAAATTCTGTTATACTCTTAACCATAAATGAGAACTGAGCATAAATATATGATACTTAGCCTATTATTAGTTATCCAAAACTGACCACAATCAAATACTCTACTAAAATACCTGAAATGGGTAAATGCTTCGGATGGTAATCTTTAAATTACACTAGAATACTTTTTATCCCGAAAAAATTTGACCAATAAAATATTCACGCCTGATTGACGCCAGAAATTAAAAAGTCACCAACTAGATTTTGGTAACATGTTAATATTTTTTAGGATCATCTGAGTTAGTGATTGATAGTCTCTGCCTAACCCAATGGTACAAAACTTCAAATGTGTTGTATTGATGAACTGAATTCAGCAGTTATATGCAACTGCTGAATTCAGTTCATCAATCCATATCATAAGCTATATTTTTTCTTTACAACAGAACAGGGGTATCATCTTTCTTATCCCAAAATACTTTACGAGAATTTTAACAAAATTAACTGCATACAAAGGAAGTATTGAAGTGTAATTTCAGTGCCAAACAGTTAGTGTAATCAACTAATGATTCAGCAATACATTGTAAAAAAGAGATACCAATATTTCAAAGGCGTAATAAAATACCAAATTACTCTAAATAAGCTTGGTAACACCAGACTAAGAATATACTATGTCAGAAAAATACTCACTAGTAGACCATAGACAGATGTTAGTATCCCAGCTGCCAGTGGCAAACCGGCCACAATCAGCAGAGACAGAAAGGCATTCCACTCCCTTTTCATGACCACAGCATTTCACTACACACTCCACTGAATTGCCAGACACATTCCATGACCATATCATGGCTGTCTGGTCATGAGAGCCACTGTGAAGATGAAATATTTATTATTTTCAATTTATATGTTTTATTTGAAGAAATACCAAAATATGCATAATTAATTATCTCTGATTGTGGTTAGATAGCCAGCAAGCTGGACCCTGTAGTTACAGATTCAACCCTACTGATAATAAACATTCGTTTGTCATCATTTGATGATGTTGCATTGCCTATATTAAAATATTTGGTATAGTTGGAGTCCTATGCCGCAAGCCAATATGATGCTATTTAGGGGCTAGCTTGATATTCTCATTTATATTTAATCATTTGTTATGATTTTATTATTATTTATTTATTCATCATATAATAATATTTTTATGATAGTATAGCTATTCACTACCATATTATTCCATATAATATATTTTATTTACATAAGATGAAAATTAAACACCACAAGTTTCCACACTTGACTCGGAAATGTTTGCCTTTGTATGTGATTAAAAAAATAAGTAAATAAAAAGTACCTGACAAAAAGTGCTTGATCATTGTTGAATGCTACCCAAGACACTGCCTTCACCGGTGATGTATGGCCTGGTATGGCTAATTTGTGCTGCCCTTTATTGCTCCAGATGTGAATACTATTGTCATAACAGCCTGACAGGATCCTAAAACATAAATTATTTAAAATATAATGTTAAATAAGATAATAAGTGTCCTTCATGACAAAGTCACTGAAACAATGGTAACACTGCAGGTGCTGCAAATGTACTTACACCCACTCTTTATCTTAAGATACTATTTGATCGATTATATTTTACTATGGATAGCTGTGTAATGTCAGCTTTGAATAGCACTACCCCATTTCTTCCAGTGGGTGTATGTAAGATGCGACTAACAGTATTGGGGCTTTTAAGGGACTTTTGGGCGATGCAGTTGTAGACCCATTACCAACTACCTTTATCCCAATAAATAAAGGAAAGAAAAATTTCGACAACGGTGGGGTTCGAACCCGCAACCTCGGGTATACGCCCCCGTCGCTCTGCCAATTGAGCTACAGTGTCAATGGCTTCCAGTGCGAAATTCCTCCATCCTTTGTTTGTTTTTACACTTTTAAGTAGTGTTTGCGTTCCCTAGCTATCCCTATAGAATGCAAATGTTGAGAATGTCTAACTATCACATAATTTGAATGATTTGACATGAAATCTCATGTTGGGAATCATACTAATAAATAAAAGATAAATAAAGGAAAGAATTTATTAGTAATAATCCCCACATGAGGTTTTCATGTCAAAAACATTCAAATTAACTTTATTTCACCATCTTTTCCCCACGCAACTTCTAAAAGTGGCTGAGGTATTTTTAATTCCTTAACTCTGGCTACCCCTTCTAGGGATTTATAGCTGTGAGTATATGTATGTATGTATGGGTATATCAAAGTCAATCAGTAAAATCTGTTTTTTCCACATTTTAGCTGATAGTATCACATCTAGATTTTGTAACAAAATATTGTACTAATAAAATAATTATCTTTTTTGTAATTAATGACATGTGTTGTTTTTTTATCAACTTCAAATTATAATAATTTTTGGTTTAAAGAGTTATTTTAAGTTTGAGTGGGTGATATTTTTGTGCATGATGAAATGGTGAATAAAAATGTTCACTTTCTATAAAATTTAACTATGAATAACAAGCTAGACATAATTGATGCTCAGGCAATGCATATAGACTTGTTTGATTGCAATCTGAGTAAGTTGACAGAGAGATAATTGCAACTGATATGCTACAATAAATAATATATTTATTGTAAAAAATAATAATAATCAAACTCTCATTAGATATATCTTGTAAAGGAGTTTGTAAAGTATGACTAATAAATTAATTATATTTTTTGGACATTACTTGTCCTTCATTTAATTAAGCCAAAACAACTAAAACTTTATAGTTTTTTATGACCATTTCATAGTTTTACGGGCATATCCAAATGTTGCATAAAGGTGACTTGGCACAATTATTAAGTACATTGTTTTAATTTAAATGGTAACCCATGTCAAACAAATAATGCTGCTTGTCTGCTTTTGGGTGGCCCAGCAAATTCTACTGCACCTGACCCTACTTTTAAAAGTAAAATTGTGTCTGTAAATATATTTTGACTATTATAGCATTTAAATGCATTCAGTAACATTGTTATGGTTAAAACTTAGAATTTATGAGAGTGACTAATGGTGATATACTAAATTAGCTATAAGACATGAGAAAGTAACTGGAAGTCAAATGTAACTTACCAATTATGATGGGTGTGGATTGCAGACACCCAATCATCATGCATCAAACAGTCCTGGGGTTTGGGTGCAGGGAATCTCTCCAAATATTCAATTTCAATTGTTTGTTCAGTAGACACTCCTTTTTCCTGCAAATGCTCGGATAGAGCTACACTGAGCAGCTCTCCACAAACCAAGTAATCAAACTCAACTTGCCGACCCAAAGCCGGTTTTGTTTCCTGGAGAGCAGCATTAACCAGGGTATTAAGGTCAGCTGGCAAAACATTACTACGAATGGCATAAGGGGTGTCCGATATGGCATATCTGAAAAAGTTAAATAGGCATAACATATTAATTCTAAGCTTTGATGTAAAAGACAGGTTACCGAAGTTAATACTCACTGCTCCTGTTTAGTGATGAATCTCACTTGAACCTGCGCTTCTGACGCATCAGCTTCCATTATGTTATTAAATTGATCTTTATATAGAAATTAAATACTAAAAGCTAGGAATAAAATATAAACTTCACAAGTGGAAACTGGAAAAATAACACAATCGCACGTGTGTATGAGGTTAATCTGTGTTGAGATGACTGAGTAAGACTGACAGTGACAGCTGTCAATTTATGGCCAACTTTGGATTTTCACAGCGTATTCACTCCAAGCTTCAGAATTAAGAATTTCACCACTTTTCGAATTTGAGTTGAGCAAAGGATTGTAAAATAAAAATAAATGATGAAGGATTTTCTCGAACCCAACCGCATACAACACCGGAAAACTTATAACATACATACATCCATATACACCAGCTGAAAACCAGAGTTTAAGAATAAAAAAATCTCATCCACTTTTGGAAGTTAAGTGCAAAATAAAGGTTGTAGTGTGTGGTGTGTGGTGACGGTTCCCAACCGCATCGCCCAAAATTTTTACGATCACCGACGGGTAGAAACGCGGTAGTGCTATTCTAAGCTGATGCTACCCAGCTTCAAAATAATAATTTCTTAAAATACACTTAATTTAACTGAATAGATAATATAACATAACATAAACGTTCACGCCGTTTTTCCCCGAAGGGGTTAGCAGAGGTACCAATACTTCTGAATTCACATGGCAGCGCCAATTAGTGTCCAGAGAAGGTACCCACGTTTTGCTTAGACAGTGTACTCACGTGATAGGGGGCAGGCCTATCGCCGTTTTGTACGAATACACTGTCACATGACTAAGTACAACTCAGCCATGTGGGTTTCCTCACGATGTTTTCCCTCACCGTTAACAACCATGATAAATTAACCAAACATATGACTTTAGAAAAGACAAATTGGTGTAGGCCCGACCCAGGATTGGAACTCACGCCCTTCTGCTTTCGGGCGGGTGTTCTATCCACTGTACTATCATGTCGTTATAGATAAACTGAATAGATAAATTAGTGAGTTATTGAATAATTCAGAGTCGAATGACTTTTTGCCCACATAACTCTAAACTAAAATACAGTTTAAACATGATATTGTTTGCGAGCTAAAAGACTACGTGATAGTTTGATAGGAAAACCAGACATGGCAGTTGTCTCTTCAAAAAAAGTTTTTATTTGTAAATTTATTAATTTAAGTTATTTAAGCTATCTAATCAAAATACTTAAGATTGCCTTCAGTTAATATTTATAATATCGACTATAACTTAAAAGTGGCGATTGTTTGTCTCTGCCTACCCCTTTTTTTATTTATAAACGTTAGCACGCAGAAAACTGATCATCGCTTCATTTCATGCCAAAAATAAATAAATTGGTTTACTTTTGACAACAACATGCTTTCGTGTGGTTAGACTTTTTAAATTAAATTAAAAATAAAAACACTACACCTGCACGGGGATGAGAGGTTATGTTGTTGTGATGTGATTTTATAAAAGTTGAATTTAGTTAGATGTTATTATAAATTCTTTAAAAACCATGGGGATAATGAACAATGATCATATCTCCCAGACACCAGTAAAATACAAGTTTAATAGAAAAGCCGGAAGTAGTATTATAGACCGTCGTCCTGTGTTTTCACCAGATGGAGAGTAAGTACCAACTCACGTGTGCGATTGGAACACACATGAAATAATTAATTAATTTCACTCACCTTAACATTAATGTAAATGTATTTAGCAGGCAGATTATTATGTCAGAAAGTAGGAAGAACGCGAGATTTCGCTTCAAACAAGTTGACATTCTTGTTCCACCATTATGTTTCATTTATGTTTGAATACAAAAGATATAATTAAAGTTTGACTGATTAGGGGCTATGTATTGCAGTATATAGGTGCTGAGGGTCCTTAGACTCGAACCTTATTCTTAGTACCTTATTTACTCACAGAAGTTTGGGAAGTTTCTTTATTGAAAGATTCATGTGGTAATATACTGAATGGTTTTGTCAATATATATTCATACACAACTATAAATCACAAAAGGGTTAGCTTGAGAACTGGAAAAGCTAGTTTGGAAGTTTAGTCAGGAAAAGAGTTTAAATTAAATTTGCAAAAAAATTCTTGAATATCTACAAATACCAAAAATAATGGTAGTTTTGTATAAACCAATTATTAGCCCAATATTCTTTGCAGGTCTAATAGTTTATCAGCTGAATGCTTCATTGCCACAGTGCATGCTGAGAGTAGGCAGTAGATGTAATAGCGGTGGAAACAACATTATGTATAATTAAATAATTAAAAAGTATAGTAAGAGATTAAAGAATTAAATAACACATATTCATGTAAATTTTGATAGTGAGTGAATTGATGCAATGAGTATGTGTAAGAATGTGTTTAATAGGCACAAATACTCCTTAAAGTTAACCCGGCCCCAGAAAATATTCAAAATGTGAAAATGGTTTTTTTTTTCAGATCAATACTTATAATTGTGAAGAATATTGTTCGAGTATACAACATTAAAACTGGAGATTGCTCACGAGTTCTTGAAACAGAAGAGAATGTTAATGAACTTGTTGGTGTTCAGTTCACAGACAGTGATCACTACAATTTATATGGCTGCTCTTCTTGTGGACTTCTTACCGCCTGGACTTGGGAAAATGGGGCTGTTCTCAGAGAAATTGTAAGTTACATATTATTTGAGCTCTTGATTTGTGCTCACTCAATTATAAGTATGTAAAGATAAAAGTTATCTGTCTCTATCACATATTTATAAAACCTTTTATAATAGCACAATCATGCAGGGGCAGGAATATTATTGATTAAAATTATATTGGAAAAACTAACATTTTTATAAATGTACTTGTACAATGCAGTGAACTTAAAATTAACATACAACAATCTTTTGTCAATGGTTACAAACCTCAATAAAAAAGGACTTAACATTTTTTTTACATAAGCAGTTTAATATTGGTTAAGAAAAGCACTAACCTTTATCTTTATGTGTTTGTTGTATGAAATGACTTAGGGTTTTTGGCCTTTTAAAGTTATATTAGGGTGATGTGACTGAAGACCTTAATTAACCTTATTCTGTCTACCCCTTTTTTCACACCCCTGCTGTAGTGTGCCTCTTATCTTCCTTGGTCTTTTGGTTCAGATATTTGGCAAGATAACTCTAATTGGGATAAGTAGTTTATTTCCACAAAATAGAAACTCTTGTTACACCTTTTCTAAAATTTAATTTCTTGATTATATGCAAGCATATTACAAAACTGAAATTAACCCATGTTGAATGAAAGCTGTTTTATGTCTACTAAAGATTCCTTGTACCCACTTCACATTACTTAATAATATATCATTATCATTTGGTTTTCTATTTCAGAAACTTAATTTTCAAGAACAGTTAAAAGTCTTGACATTTGACTTGATAGACAACAATGAGTGTTTTATCACAGCTCTACAACCAGATGGCAAATATTTGTATCTCGCCTCACATTCATTGAAGACTGGTGATATAAACTATGAGTATAAGGCAACTAAGGTGAAGTATTATGAAGGCTTAATCTGTGTCTCGCTGGGGTGGTGCAATGGAGACAGATATGCAGCTATCACTAATGGAACTAAATGCCTGTTTATACAAAACTTAATGCAACCTCATTTGAGGACTGAGTGAGTTTTATTATGATTTCTTTTCTAAATTTATTTTCTTTATTTATAATGAAGTTAACATAATATCTTAACCAACTTTGAGATGAAATAAAAGTCATCAACCAGTTTAGTGTTGATATGTACTATGTATTCCAACTGTTGTAGATAGATATAAAGTATGGTTCGGAACCTCTAGGTGTTGTCTGAAACATGGACTATATAACAACCACCAATAAGTACACCTTGTACAAGAGTGTATCAGTTGTTTGGGATTTATGGGTTATTAGTATTGTGTAAAATTACATTAATAAAGAAAAAGTTTGTAACTTATGTTTATTAGGGATAACAACATAGATGGTAGTAGCAAGATTTGGTGTCACTTGTTTTGTAATAAATAATTTTAATTTAAAAGTTGTAAACCTTTTCCAGAATATTAAACCAGAACCAATTGCGTATCACGTGCATAGCTGCTCATCCAAAAGAGAGTAGTGTTGTTATTGGCGATGCACTTGGGCGAGTAACTATACTATCTGGATATTTATATAACTACAGTAATTTAGCTAGAGAGGTCAAACATTGGCATCATTTGCCTACTATGGCAGTCTGCTTCCCGAAAGAAGGTAAATTATAAATTTTAACATCTAATAGAATGAAACTAATTTTACATACTCTCATATGTGTGCAGTGTTATAAACAACTAAAAATACATGAATAGAATTTAGAAAAACACATTAGTAGTTTACATACATAACAAATACCCACCACATACAACAATTTTATTATTTTATTATGTTTGGGATGCTTACAGCTACAGTTATACTTATTTACTAAATACACAATTAAACACCTATATCATGTAACATATTCACCTGTAAACCAACACAATAAATTTAATTACAACATGTGCATACATACATATAATCACGGCTATAAATTCCTTTAAAGGGTTATTTAGAACTTCAGAATAAGAAATACCTCAGCCATATTTCTTAGTTGGGCCAACCCAATGGGAAAAGATTATAAAATGAAGGTTTCTCTTGATGATTCTCCAAGCACATTACCCAAAATTTTCTTTATCAGCTTCAATGGGGACAATGGGGTAGTGCTTTTCTCATCTCAGCCGACACTACAATTTAATTAAATTAATTAAGTTCGCAAAATACCTTTATTCATAACAAATGTGCATTTAGAAACAAAAGAAATAGATATAGTGAGTTATATCAGAGAAAATACTCAAGAATTGGTCCAGCTTGAGAAAATTAAAATGAAAAAGGAGGCAAATCACAAAGCATACAATTTTTTTGTAAATGTAGATAAATTGTCACTATTTATGAATAAACACCTATGGCCCGAAGATATTATATTTAGGAAGTTTACACATTATAAACATAGGAAAATGCAAAAAGAAAACCGTGTCGCGGCCCCTATTGCCAATTTTAATGAATGATACATCATATAGATTTACAACTTTTAACTGTAAAAGTGTGAAAAGATCAGTGGATAGTATTAAAGAGTTGTGCCGCTGTTCAGACCTAATTGCGCTACAAGAAACTTGGCTACTACCACATGAATTACAATTTCTGAGTAATATTGACAACGCTTTCGCATCGACTGGAACTTCGGCTGTCGACACCTCGGTCGGTATGCTGCGAGGTAGGCCCTACGGCGGAGTGGCATTACTTTGGCGGAGTGCTCTGTTTGACAAAGTGTCAGTGATTAAGTGCAAAAATCCACGTCTGTGTGCTATTAAAATCGAAACTTGCGACAAGCCGTTAGTCGTAGTGAGCGTGTACATGCCAACGGACTGTAAAGACAACTTGGTTGAATACACTAATTGCTTGACTGAGATAAGTGCTATTATAGACGAAAGTTGCATAGAAAATGCTTTTATAGTCGGTGACTTTAATGCTCATCCGAATGAGTTGTTTTACAATGAATTGACAAATTTTTGTGACGATCATAAATGGTGCTGTTCGGATATAGACCGGTTAGGGGTGTCATCAGGCGTACATACATTTACATGCCAATCCACGGGTTCACGGCGGTGGCTTGATCACTGCATAGCAACACAAGCAGCTAATAACTGTATTATAGATATAAATGTGAATAACGATGTGACTTGGTCTGATCATGACCCTCTTAGTTTTACATGTAAACTTAGTATCTTAGCTTCGAAAATCTCTAGGCCTTTGATGGCATCGGATTATAAAGTACACTGGGGTGAAAGATCTATCGAAGAGGTTAATCTGTATAGGAACAAGTGTTACGAAAAATTTAAATGTTTTGATATCCCATCAGTGTTAGTATCTTGTGCGAATGGGTACTGTGTAAATCCCGAACATAGACATGTATTGGATGGATTGTATAATGATGTCGTGTGTATTCTTCGAGAAGCCGCATCCGCTAGTCGAGGAGACATAAACCCTAAACGTAGGAAACGAGTGGTAGGTTGGAATAAACACGTCAGAGATGCTCATCGGGAGGCAAGGCAGAAATACCGGGAATGGCTAGATTATGGTGCCCCGAGGCATGGTAATTTGTATTGTGAGATGTGTGAAAGTAGAAAAATATTCAAATCAAGACTAAAATGGTGCCAAGATCATCAACACCAAATATTAATGGATATAATTGCATCACAACATACTCAAAAAGACTTCAGTGCATTTTGGAAATCCACCAACAAGTTAAATGTCCGGCCTGGCGTCCCGGTGAGTATTGATGGTGTAAGCGATGATGTAAGTATTGCTAATCTTTTTCGTAATCATTTTATTATTAAATCACCTTTAGGGCCTTCTAAAAATGACAGCAATACTGATAGCGTTTGTTCTACGGGTGATAGTATTTCTACGGAAAGCATAGCGAAGGCTGTTAAATCTTTGTCTAGAGGCAAGTCGCCGGGTCACGACGGCCTTAGCATTGAGCATTTGCTTAATGCGGGTCCTGAGTTGTTCTCAATACTGGCATCATTATTTAATCTTTGGATTAAACATTCTTACCTGCCACTCGAATTGATGAAAACAATAGTAGTTCCTGTAGTTAAGAACAAAACAGGGGATATGTGTGATAAAAGTAATTACAGACCGATTTCACTAGCGACTATTATTGCAAAAGTGTTGGATAGTGTTCTTAACTCTCGGTTAGATGCGCATGTAAAGATACACGATAATCAATTTGGTTTTCGTAAAAGGCTATCTACTGAAAGTGCAATACTGTGTCTTAAGACTACTGTTAGATACTATATGAATAAAAATACACCTGTCTATGCATGTTTCCTCGACCTGTCAAGGGCATTTGATTTGGTTTCCTACGACGTCTTATGCAAACAAAATAGACGACTACGAAATTAAAGTCAACAGCTATGTGGAAAACATTAAAACAATAGAAAAACAATGCACTGACCTCAAAAATCAGTACAAAAACTTGGTTTTGAAAAACAACATATTAGAGCAAAAAGTGAATGCTATAGAACAAAGAAATATCTTGAACTACCTCGAAATATGCGGAATACAGGAAAAAGAGAATGAGGATATCAAAGCGATTGTCAAAAACATCAGTGATACTATCAAACAGCCAATACAAGATGTAGATAAGGCTTATAGGAAAAAAAACAAGAATAAGACAAGCGGTAACAAAAATGAAGCTCCGGACGTTATAATACTACAATTGAAAGAAAATTGCCGAGACAAGTGGCTGCAAGCAGCGAAGGAATGGAACAACGGCAAACAACAATCTGAAAAAATGTACATCCGTGAATCTCTTACCCCGAATAACTCATTCTTACTGTGGAAGGCTAAACAAGAACTTAGGTCGACCAATCTATATAATTACGTATGGTATAAAGGAGGATCAATACTGGCACGTAAAGGAGAGAATGCCAAAGTCCACCTGATTAGATCTGAAGCAGATATAATAAGATTGGCATCAGAATGCAACAACAAAAAAGAATAAATAAAGCAAGGTGTAACCAGACAAACTAACTAACAGTAACAGAGGGCAGCCCAAAAACAATATCTGAAGAAAATTACAACACATGGAACGAATTCACTAATGAGATCCCCTTCTATCGAAACACACTGACTGTCCTACATATTAATATTAGATCCATGATCATCAATTTCAATCAGCTAGAACACATAGTAATGAACAGCTCACGACTTGTACAGGTTGTGGTGATATGTGGAGCAAACATCTCGGAGGCAAACACATGTATGTTTGAGATGGAAGACTACACCATGTATTCGGAATTAAGAAACGCCAGAAAAGGAGGAGGAATAATAATATACGTTCATAAAAGTGTTAAATTTACGAGAAAACCGTCATTCACTTGTAATTTTGAGTGTATTGTAGGTAAAATAGAAACAAGTGACAATAGTATCATAGGATTATGTGCAGTGTACAGACCACCTAGTTTAAATAAATACCAGTTTATAACGGAGTTATCCAACATGCTATGTAAGTATCCAATCAGTAAAAGCTATGCTCTAATAGGGGACATAAATATCGATTTAAAATTACAAAACCCCACGGTAAATAACTACCTTAATAAGTTATACGAATTAGGGTTCGAATGTGGTATCAGTCAATATACGAGGATTGAAAAGAAACTAGATAAAATTACCTAATCATGTATAGATCATATTTTTATGCGGGATGCAGAAAGTCGTACGAATAGATGCGTCAGAACAGCTGTAATTAACAATGCTCTCGCAGACCACTTTATAACCGGTATGTCAATTGTAAATAACCTAAAAAACAACAATATTAACTATAAACATTCCTATAAATTAGACAACAAACAAATAAAAAAAGACTTAAACGAGATTGACTGGAACCAAGCTCTAACCTACCAAAATCCTAATGATATTACTAACTTTATATCTAATAAATTCAAGAATGTATACGATAAAAATAGACTCAAGATTAAGATAAATACAAGTAAACGAAAACAATGTCCATGGAGCTGTAAGAGTATAACTGATATGTGTGCAAAAAGAGATAAATTATTCTCAATATGGAAGATGGATGAAAGTAACTTAGATAATAGATTATTATATAATAGGTACCGAAACCGAAAATTTGATTTTCGGATATTTTAATCGCGTATTATTACATTATTTTTAAAGCCCGACGTTTCGAAAACTTTTCAAAAGAGAATCGATTGATCCCTAGAATGATACGCGAGTCTATTGAAATAAAGAAACATCCAAACTTCAATAGAGATGATGGTTGGCAATTACCACCTGCTTGGAACCCGATCATTAGCACAACCAAGCGAGGGAAGAACACTAGCAAGACTCCAGATAACATTAGCTCTTTTTGTACATAGCAAATATTAAACGCAAATGTAACTTAAAATTTTGTGAAGGTAGTTAGTATTAATAATTTTATAGTACTGTATAATGACAAATAACACCTCAGTCTTCCCGTGACCATGATAACTGAAAAGTTTTCGAAACGTCGGGCTTTAAAAATAATGTAATAATACGCGATTAAAATATCCGAAAATCAAAAGTTGTTTCAATTATAATCATATGTGAAAACTTTGATAAACCTAAAAAGATGTGGGGAATTATAAATAAACTGTGTGGAAGAATTGTTAAGTCAGTAGACGAGGTAATAACCAAGGCTTTTAAAAACTGTGAAATAGATAAGTTGACAGACAGGTTTGCTGACGAATTTCAAAATAATGTAACCAAAATATGTAACCCATGTAATATACCTTTATTAAATAAAGACACATATGAAAAAGTACCTACCACATGTATGAGGCTCAAAAAAGTAAGTGACAGGGTGGAGCATGTGATAATCAAACACCTAAATGCGAAAAAAAGTCCGGGGTCAGATGGTATACGATCTTCAGACATAAAATGTATAAACAACAAAATAACCCCAATAATAACCCATTTTATTAACACATGCATCTCCACATCACAGTACCCTGACGATCTCAAACTAGGAATCATTAGGCCAGTGTATAAAAAGGGTAGTCATATAGATATAAATAACTATAGACCAATAACTATATTATCATGCATAGATAAAATAATAGAAAAATACTATGGTTACGAGCTAAATAAATACCTTGCATAGAATAAGATAATTCATGAGAATCAATATGGATTCCAGCAGAATAAAAATACATGTCAACTTCTGAGTAAATTCACTAACGAAGTAAATTCTTAACTACATAATAAAAAACATGTTTTGGCAATATTTGTAGATTTTAGTAAGGCATTTGAAACATTAAATTATTCAACATTGTACCGTAAATTGCAGCAGAGTGGCATACAGGGTCCGTTGCTCGATTGGTTCAGAGACTACCACACAAATCGGTCCACTTCGGTGAGCATAGCCGAAAAACGCAGCAAGCTAATGCCTACCGAGGTGGGCTCGGCTCAGGGATCAGTCCTTGCACCAACCGAGTACCTTGTATACGTCAATGACATGTGTAACATATTCGAGGGAGGATCTCTTTACCAGTTTGCAGATGATACTTGCCTATTGTATGCACACAACAATATTGAGGTGGCGCAAAATAAATTACAGCTGAATTATGATATGCTATGTAAATGGGCTCATGATGTTGGACTAGTTATAAACGAACAAAAGACTAAGCTAATGCACATCCATTCCCCATACCTAAAATCAACAATAATACCCAAGATCGTGGCCCACGAGCACCAATGTATGCATCAGAACTGCAATTGCGACGGTAAATGTAGCAATCTAGAATTAGTGGACAACCATAAGTACCTAGGCATGATAATAGATAGTAACTTCAATTGGGGACCACACATCGAACTCATATGTAACCAGTTAAGGGCTATTATGGGAAAATTAGTTATCTTAAAATATAAACTTCCATATAACATACTAAGATTGCTATATTTATCGTTGGCCGACTCTGTAATAAGTTATGGGCTAAGTAGCTACGGTAGGACATACAGAACATACATAGATAACATATACAAACTACAACTAAGCATTTTAAAAAAGATTGTTCCATCTAAGATAAAAATCAAATACAAAGACGATAACAAATCAATATTTGAATACTGCAAAATTATCAATGTCTTTAATAAAACAAAGTTCCTAATTATGTGTGAAGAAAAGGAGAATATAATTAATTTAAAACGCCGTACGCGACCGATCTCATTACGCTCGCTATCTTATATACCTACATTTGTTGTGCCTAGATGTAACAATGACTACGGCAGGCGAACGATAGAATGCATATTACCGCAGGTACTCAATGAACTACCGAGCGAGGTCATTGATTCACTGCGCGTGGACAACCACAAATGTAAAACTATATTAAAAAGATATTTCCAACAACAATGTAAAACAGGGCCGATTTCACAGGTGGCGGGGGGTGCCGGTGGGGCAGATGAGCCATGAACTCTTATAGAATTCTTGCCTCATCTGTCACGCGGGTATCATCCGCGGCGTGTGAAATTGGGCCATGTTACGATGGTCAGTCAGCATTGTATATAAATTTATAAGTAAATTATATTTATATTCATATTTCTTAAATAGAGAACGTCACTAAGACGCAATACAATCAACTGTGATTTACAATGTAAGAGTGGGGGACGGTGGTCACAATTAAACCTTAGAAGACGATTAAGTGACCACGATATAACCATTGTATAATGTATTTTGTCTTTATAATGAATAAATAATTTAAAAAAAAAAATGGAATAAGCTGAATTTACTAAACGTCCCTGCTGAATTAGTTCGACTGTTTAAGTACTGGTACGGAAACCAGATCAATTGCGTTAGATGGGCGAGCGGCTTTTCGGAACCGTACGTACTGGAGTGCGGTGTTAGACAAGGTGGGCTGAGTTCCCCATTACTGTTTAATATATACATGAATGCACTACTTGAGGCGCTCAGCAGCATGTATGTTGGTTGTCGCATAGACGACGTTTGTGTAAATAATTTGAGCTACGCTGATGACATGGTGCTGCTGAGTGCGTCACCTTGTGGCTTGCGTAGGATGCTCAATGTGTGTGAGACGTTTGCAGTTGAACACGGCTTAAAATATAATGCGCGGAAAAGTCAGTACATGGTATTTGGATCTGGTCGTGGGCGGTATGTTAGTGAGGTACCAGCTATTAGGTTGGATGGCGCTAGCTTAGAGCAGGTGCAGTCATTTAAGTACCTAGGTCATGTTCTGACGTATGATCTGAAGGATGACTGCGATATTGAAAGAGAGCGTAGGGCTTTGTCTGTCCGAGCAAATATGATCGCTCGCAGGTGTGCACTTTACACCTGCAGCCTGTGGCGTGATTATACGCAACGGGCATACGGGGCCCTGCGTATCCAATTTAATAATTGTTTCCGGGTGTTGGTGGGGCTGCCCCGCTTCTGTAGCGCATCAGGGATGTTCGCAGACGCGCACGTAGACTGTTTTTACGCGACAATGCGTAAGCGATGCGCCTCCTTGGTGCGCCGGGTGCGGGACAGCCCCAACACAATACTAGGTATGATCGGGGCGAGGTTAGATTGTCCCTATATGCGACACTGTTGTGCCCTCCATGCTCCCTGTGTAAAAAAAGGATAGGGCTTTGTAAATATATTATGTGTATATTAAGTTATGTCTTTCCTAACATAGTATGTAAGCCTTTACTAACACTAATGTGAGTCTTTGTTACTTGAATATACATTTTTTATTTTTTATTTATTTTATTAAGTACTCTGTATTTTACACCACATGGATAGTCCTTTCTGGATACGCAAATAGCCTTTGATCTTCGAATCTCAGCAAAATACATACGCATTTTTCAAATACGCGACAAATTTAATAAACTTTATTCCATATTTTCACGTTTTCAGGAAGTTACATACTGTCAGGCGGAATGGAGAAGGTGTTAGTTAAATGGCACGCCACACATCTGTCGCATAAAGCACATGAAAAAGATTTCATTCCCCGACTACCAGGAATGATTCGGCATATTGCTACCGATTCTAACCATATCGCCATTTCACTCACTAATAATAGTAAGTTATTATTAAAATTACATACATGTACATATTTCCTATTGCGGTAGGCAGAGACCATTGATCGCCACTTTTTACGATCCTGCAAAACCTCTCCTGCTTTGTTTACATCCTTCAATATTTTCATACCTGCCTGCTTTTTTGAGCACACTCTCTATTTGGTCCAGGTGTGTCCTTCGTGGTCGTCCTCTACTGACATTACTTTCCACATTGGCTATATAAACCTCTTTTACCAATTTAATATCATCCATTCTCTTTAAGTGTCCACACCAACTTAACATTTCCTTTTCTTCTTTTTTTCGTCTTTCACACCACACCTTTCACGAATCACACTATTTCTCACACAATCACATAACCTTACATTATAAACTTTTCTGAGGGACCTCGTCTCTACTGCGTGCACTCCACTCTCATGCTTTTTCTGCCACACCCAAAATACATTTCCATACGTAAGCGTCGGAACTAGAACAGCATCATGCACTGCCATTCAGGCCTTTTTTGACAACGACTGACTAGACATGCGCTCTTTCAGCTGTAGTGTAAGCAACCTTATTTTCTGTCTCCCTCTATCCTCTCGCCCCCGCCGCCGTCCTACTTAATCATCTCTTGCTCTTTTTAGACGTAGTCTAAGCAATTTAACGGTGTGGTTTTCACACTAGCTATCTCTCATGTATGATGTGAACAACCATATTTTTATCCTTGCCTCTCAGGCATGGTGTTATCGGTCCTCTTACCCCGCCACCTTGCTATTTAATCGTAATAAATATTTTTTAATATACTCCCGTTAGATGTGTTCTAAGCAATCTAACAGTATCTTTCTTTTTCTCCCTCCGTTTTAGGCGTAGTACTAGCCCGCGTCCAAATGCAAGTGACAGGCTCAGTGTCAGAGTGCGGGGGGGTGGCGGGGCGCGGGGCGGCGTTGTGTCCTCTCGCTCCCGCAGCCTTGATACTGTCGGCGAGAGCGGGACAGTTGCAACTGTACTCTACTAATACGGATAAGCTGCTTTGTCATGTGAGTATTTGTAGTGAAATTTGTTTTTGGTGTAGTTACACGTAAAGGCCGATAGTAGAATGTGATGATGTCGTCTTAAACAAAAAAAAATTGAAATACTAATATTAATAAGTTTCTTCGCTTAATTCCGCTAAATACCTGCAGTCTGCATGCAACATGCACTGTGCACCGCCCGCCCTCCCACTTACCAGAAATCGAAAAGCAGACAATGCACCAAACACACACCTGCAAGCGAAAACCACAGGCAACCACAAATATGCGACGCGTTTCGAATTATCACGAGTCATTGTCTAGCAGTAGGCAGTTCGGCAGCTGACCACCAAGACTAATTCAATACAAAAAAAATAAAGTTTATAAAACAGGTCACATATGTGGAGCACACATAGTTCTAAGAGAAATGTGCCAAATTTCCGTGCGGGTAGCCGATGTTCATTTGTTGCCGATGTTTCAATCATGAAAAACTCACAAATTATAACAACTCTCCGGTTAAAAACCTTAGCCTCTTTTGACAGTAAATTGCGGTGAAGATGAAGAAATAGGGGAAAGAGTAGATAAAGATAGTGATGAGGTTTTTTAAGATATGAACTTCACGACAAATGTTAAAATATTCACGAAAGAGTAAGAAAGAGAGTATAACATAGCCATAACTAATCTATTTTTTATCCACAGATTGACATAACACAAATGAATTCAATCCCACCATGTCGAGATAACCTTATGCCTCTTGAAATGGAAGTATCATGTACCGGAGTAAGCCCAGATAGTTCTTGGCTTGTCACATCCGAATACAGAAACGATGGACTCAACTATCCGGAAGAAAGGCTTAAATTCTGGAGACGCAATAACCGTGGTGGTGGCCCATTTAAACTAAACACAGTAGTCAATTTATCCCATGGAGGCTGTAAAGTGGTCGCAATAGCTCTCAATAGTGATGGAAGTTTTTGCGTCACAGCTGGGAATGACCAGAAATTCCGAGTTTGGAAACGAGAAACTATTATCGAAAACAATAAAAGGCAAACAACTTCGTGGGGTTGTTTGACTGCTTGTTACTATTCATCAGGAATAGCGGCTTCCCTCGAACAAGGAATATTAAACAAGTTCAAAGTTGGCAACTTCACTGGATTTGGACACAATGAACATTCCTATATGACTCAAATGAAGAAAGATAAGGATGTTATACAAAAGCTGTTTAATGTTAATAAAGAGGCGCCTTTACCTGATGAAGAGGAAGATCTACCGAATATTGATTGTGGAATGGGTGGTGTGACTATTTCCCAAGACGGTTCTTTGATAGCGGCGTGGTTTGGCTCAAAACTGACTTTGTGGGACACTCACCATTGCAATTTACGGTCGTGTCTTTCACACCCCGCGATGCGATCGAAAGGTTTGCAAGTGCTGTTTGGGAATAATGATGCAGCTCATTACGTAAGTTCTATTGATTTTAAACAATATTACATACATACATACTCACGCCTATAAATCACTAGAAGGGGTAGCCAGAGCTAAGGAACTAGAAACTCCTCAGCCACTTTTCGAAGTTGCGTGGGGAAAAGATGGTAAAATAAAGGTTGTTGGTGATGGGTCTCCAACCGCATCGCGCAAAGATCCTTTAAAAAGCTCCAATAACGTTAATCGCCTATTACGTACACCCACCGGAAGAAATGGGGTAGTGCTTTTCTAAGTCGACACTACACAGCAGTACAACAATATTATTAACAATTTTAGTGTTATAATTTTTACGAAAGGTGTTTTTTGGACGATGTGGTTAGAGTCTATTCAATTATTAACCAGTTTCCTAAAATAATCTTTAAAGGCAAGACCTAAATCTAATTGAATACCGGTCTCGACAGAAATATTTGACCCACACTAACCGGTGTCAGACCACAGGGATGTGTTTTATTTGCAAAACTGTGCAATCATCCGTTGATCCCGTTGATCGTATCCAAATTGCCCATGATTGGATAGGAAAAATACGCGAGTTTAGTTCTACGCTTGTAACAATGCTCACACAAAACAAAAACTGGTTTGAAATATTAACCAGTTAAATGGCCGGTTCCCGAACCCGAAGCCTTTATCCAGTTTAATAATAATAAAATGAACCTATTTCTGGCTATATATGGCCTATATTACAATAATGTCCTTATTCAACTTCCAAAATGGCTTAGTAACTTCCAATTATAAATATCCGTTCAGAGATTTATAATCTTGCGTAAAGATAGGATAATTATTTTACTTACTTACTATTCACGCCCGTTGTTCCCATTGAGGAAGGCAGGGACTATAAATCGCCACATTGTACTTGTTACTGTAATTATTTTATAAATAATAATTTAAGAGTTTCTTAAAAGGCTTACTTCTTTTAGGTGGTATGCACGACATCAGAATGCGTTGCCGTATGGAGTTTATTGTCATTGTCGATGAAGTGGATAGTCTATGTGAAGCCTTCAAGTTTAGCAGCCGAACCTACCACAAATAGAATGGCAGTTATTACTATGGATAATGATGGTAAGTGTCTTTTTCGTTAGTTACTCAACTCAAACGTTCACGCCGTATATCACTGAAGTGGTTTGTAGAGGTTCGGAATGTTGGAAATGTTTGGAAAACTCTTATGTTACTACTAAAACAGTTACTCATTCAGGAGACAAACATTTTCAGGCAAATTTCTGAACACCATCATCTGTGGCATGCAAATTTCTTAAAAATAAATAATAATAAACACATCAGAATTTGTAATTATTATGTACCACAGAGATTTATAATTGTAGACCCAATTTGTTTTAAGTGAGAAAGCAGATATGTTATCTTATACAATATAGTAAAGAAATTTATAAACTCATAACAACAAAAAATACATCAAAGTTCATTTTAATGTTCAGTACAAATTCAACCATACTCCAAATATATCAAAACATTATTGTCAGTTCACTTGTTTTTATTCACAGTGTTTGTATTCACACCGCATAGTTCTACGCCAATATTCAGAAGGAATAGACTACTAGATCCTTCAGAAGGCATTTTATTACAATGTGCTTTCGGAGATAAATCTGCTGACCATTTCAGACTTTACATGATGAATAAAAGCTCGGTAAGTTATTACTATCAAATACATTGTTAAAATAAGTTCTATCGTCAGAATAGTTTTCATATACTTGCAATTTAACGAGAGATAGAAAGAGTAAGAGAGAGAATTATATGTAAATATTAATAAACCTCGTTGAAACACACAACCTTAATAGAACTGCACAATCAACCTTAAACCAATTGGACGTATTGTCCTCATTTTTATGAAATAATATGTTGTTGTTGTTGTTGTCGTCCTACGGCCCCCACTGGTGCACAGGGCCTGCACAAGCTCCCGCCACGCCTTCCTGTCTGCCGCGACTTCCCTGGCCGCACTCCAACTCAGTCCCGCCGCTCGCAGCTCGCTCTCCACGCTCCGGCGCCAAGTGTGTACGGGACGGCCGCGGGCTCGCGCCCCGTCCGGTGGTTTGCACTCGAATGCGATGCTGGCGTTTGTGGTCCCTCTTCGAAATGTGTGCCCCATCCACCTCCATTTTCTCAGTGCGATGTCAGTCACAACTGGAGTCTGCTGGCATTGGTTCCACAGGTCCACGTTCCGGATTGTCATTGGCCAGTAAATGCGGAGGATTGACCTCAGGGACTTGTTGACGAAGACTTGGAGCTTATTCGTCAACCCCTTTGTCACTCTCCACGTTTCACAGCCAAAGAGCAGAACGGATTTCACCACGGATTCGAAGATGAAATAATATAATGAATAAATATTATATTAAGTTATATCAGGAGAGTAATGTAAAAATTATATTTATTTTTAAGACTGCTCTATCCACTTTTTTAAGAGATAGTAACGACAATAAGCTGCTACATTTTTTAGAAAAACTGTGTATTTCAATTTATTAAAGTGTGCCTAACAAACAATTTCTTCAAAACCTAACAACTTCAAAAACACCCAGAGATGCACAAAATTCTTCCTATATCTCTATTTACGTAATATCATAACGAAAAAATGGACTCTTATTTCTTTATATTTTCTAAGACTTTCACGATTGCACATTATAATTAAAACAAGTTTGAGACGAACACCATCTTGCTGGAGAGCTCAGTCAAGTGAAACAAGTTCTTCACAACAACAAGCTGAAATTGCCCCGCAAACGTCACCGCTCCTCCGATAAACTACCTACTGTCGAAAGACTCCCTGCTACTCTACCTTTCGTAAAGGGTGTAACATTAAGTACTACTTCAAGCCGCACCAAAAGATAAGTCAGTTTTTAAGACCCATCAAATGTCAGATCCCTTTACAAGATGCAGGTGTTTATAAACTAGACTGTGAGTGTGGTCTTTCATACATCGACCAAACAAAGCGTAGTGTAGCTACTCGCGTAAAAGAACATATTGCTGATATAAAGAATAGGCGTCCTGGAAGATCTGCTTTGTGTGAGCACACCTTCGATAAGCCAAACCACCACATGCGTTTTGACAAACCTACAATTCTAGCAAAAGAGAATCGATTGATACCTAGAATTATACGCGAATCTATTGAAATAAAGTAACATCCAAACTTCAATAGAGGTGATGGTTGGCAATTACCACCTGCTTGGAACCCAATCATTAATACAACCAAGCAAGGGAAGAACACTAGCAAGACTCCAGATAACATTAGCTCTTTTTGTACTTAGCAAATATTAAAAGCAAAAATAACTTAAATTTTGTGAAGGTAGTTAGTATTAATAATTTTATAGTACTGTATAATGACAAATAACGCCTCAGTCTTCCCGTGACTATGATAACTGAAAAGTTTTCGAAACGTCGGGCTTTAAAGAACCATGTTATAACACGCGATTAAAATATCTTATTTCTTTGCCCATAGGAGCTATACTGCTTAGAGCCGGAGAACACAGAAGAAGTGAACTTAGAAGTGCTATCCCGTAGAAACGGTCCCGCATCCAATTTCAGCTCGATGTTAGCTGAACAACAACTATCTGAAGTGAAACATAACACTCCTGCATCTTTACAGCATTTGGACGCTGATGGTCTCGGAAAAACTGCTATTTTGCAGGTATGATGGACCCTTCTTTTACTATCCCATTCCCACTTGCAACACTCCCACAGAGCAAGCAGGAACCCCTTGATTGTACAATATAAATCCATTATTTATTAAAATCGGGATTAACCAACAAATATATTGAATTTGCTGTGTAGTGTCGGCTTTGCTGTGAAGTATTGGTTTAGAATAGCACAACCCCATTTCTCCCCGTCTGATGATCACCGTGGGTGATCGTAAGGGGCGACTAAGGGTTTTGGGACCTTTAAGGTGTTTTTTCGTCGTTGCGGTTGGAGACCCGTCACCAAGAACCCTTATTTTACTTTTCATCACTCAATTTCCCAAAGTGGCTGAAGAGTTATTATCCTGAAGCTCTATCCTTTTAGGGATTTATAGCCGTGAGTATATGTTTGTATGTAATATTGAAACCACTTACATAAATTTAATATATAATGTATTAAGATCGCAAGTGTTTAAGAAACATATTTCTATTCAACTATTTTCTAACTTTTCAACTAATTTCTAATTCTGAGTTACTGACTTTTTTTTGGAT
Source organism: Bedellia somnulentella (assembly GCA_963576735.1). Lineage (NCBI taxonomy): Eukaryota > Metazoa > Arthropoda > Insecta > Lepidoptera > Bedelliidae > Bedellia > Bedellia somnulentella. The sequence goes on along the minus strand of OY755184.1, from coordinate 8,053,663 downwards.
ATATACTCGTAAGTATAGGTAAATGTACTAAGGTAGCAGTTACTTAATTTTATGTCCTTTGAATTTCTCATCATTAAAAGAGATATTTTAATCACTGCTATGACAGAGAGTGAAACATTTAACACTCATTTAAAATATCTCTTGCAGTTCATGTCAGCAGCTCCCCATATGATGCCGCCTGTAAGTCTTCTCTGCACATCTTTCTTGGAACACATAGCTGGGAAAGAAGATAAAAAAGATGAAGAGGCAGAAGATGTAATGGAAGTAGATGATGATAAATCAAGTGATGATGATGATGAACCTTCAGACAGCACCGAAGAAACTAAAGTGCAGTTATGGACTCCCGATTACGAGGCAGTGAAGAAGAAGCGGCTAAAAAAGATTGTCAGTGAACCTATTTGGGACTCAGGTTTAACATTAGCCGTGTTTGAAACCTAAGTATAAGCGTCCTTTTAAATAAATTGTTTATCTTAAATTTCGAGCATTTTATTTAAGTATTCCGACCAAAAATTTCATATCGAAAGCTTCAAGATATGGTTAATATTAATATAGATTCAAAAACATCATTTTTATCCGAGGATATGTAAGACGTGATTTAGGGCATTGGCGCTTGGAACCCCATCTCTATCAACCTATTTTACAATATTTATCTCACTAAACTTCCAAAAGTGGCTATAGAAATTCTAATTATGAGGCTCTGGGGTTTTGGGATATCTAGCCGTTTGTAAATCTTGTATGTGTCTATTTTATTTTATATGTAAATCATGAATGTTAACCGGTTTTGTACAACCTGGTAAATAAAGGTCGTAAACCTAATTATTCGATCGTTGCGTGTTTGTTGCAAAACTATGCAATTATCAACGAAATCGTGACCAAAATGCTCATGATTGGAAAGGAAAAAGATATCAGTTTAATTCGTACGTTTAATAATTGTCGTCGTTGTCGTTTTTCAATTTTAGAATAAACCGGTTAGTTCTACCGAGATGCTGCTATAGCGTATTGCTTAAGTGCCAGCCATGCTTGTTTTATTACATACGAGTACTAGTGGATCGTCCCAGCTTCGCACGGGTAGCGTTGTTTTTTTAAATATCTGAGGTTTCTTTCTTCAGTCCCTGCTTAAGCATTGTGAAATTCAGCGCAATGTTTTCAATTTATTTAATTTATAGCACTCCCTAAACAGTGTAGTTTGGTGATTTTGAATGCGCTTTAATGAACGGTTCAGTATTTGCATTAAATAGCAAATTTTGGAATAAAACGATATGAAGTATTTATAACAATCTGAAAAATAAATCATTACGTGATGTAGGATGCAACTACTGGCGCCATCTAGTATGTTATATATAAATTAGTAAAGATTTGGTTTTGGTCACGGGCGCGCTGGCTTATTTTATGTATAATTTCGGTGTTTGTCTACCGATTTCTATTATTCTTTTTTTATTGAATAGGTAATAATGTAACCTTTTTTAAATTAGGGATGAGTGAGAGGTTTACAAACGTAAGAGTAAACAAATATAATTAGAATGTTCAGAACTGCTAAGCTATCAGGAATTACACGTGTTATTGTGAGTCAACCGTAAAAGATAGACGTAAACTGTTAAGGATTTTTTTTAGATAATTTTATGCAGAATTTTTCCGTTATACATGATTTCTATGTAAGTTTAACCATTAAGGCTGCACACGCGACGGAAGCTTAAAAAATGGAGTTACTTCTCCCGTTTTCCCAAAATTTCCCATAATTCCCCTTTACTACTCTGCTGGAAAGTATACAAAAACCTGCGCAGGAGTATGAAGAATAATTGTACCAAGTTTCGTAAGAATCCGTCGAGTAGTTTTTGTTTCCATAAGGAACATACAAACCGACAGACAGACAGACAGACAGACAAAAATTTTACTGATTGCATTTTTGGCATCAGTATCGATCCCTAATCATCACCTGATAGTTATTTTGAAAATATATTTCATGTACAGAATTGACCTCTCTACAGATTTATTATAAGTATAGATTACATATTGTACTTTATGAGAACTCAATTATTTATTTTGCTATTTACGTTAAATTTGTGATTGCGAATAAATACTTTCATTCTTCCTGCCAATATTTGTATATTCAAAATTATATTACCTTGATGAATGAAACGGATGATAAAATTTGGGATGTGCAAGCAGGATTTAGAAAGGGAATGGGATGTATGGACCAAATCTTCTCTTTAAGGAGCATCACCGAAATGTTCTTAGCTAAGAACCGAAAGGTGTATTGCTCCTTCATTGATTTAGAGAGGGCGTATGATAGGGTGGTAAGAAAGTGTTTATGGGAGGTGTTATCCAAGTTCGGTTTGGGGAGTCAACTTATACGTGCACTGGTATCACTCTATGAGGATTCCAGTGCATGTGTGAGAGTAAACGGGAAAAATACTGACTGGTTCGGGATCTCTCGGGGTGTCCGACAGGGTTGTGTAGCTTCTCCGTGGCTCTTCAATTTGTTCATGGATGACTGTTTAACAGAGTTGCGTGAAAGTGATAATGGATTGAGAATGGGTGGATTCATCATTAATTGCCTCTTATATGCCGACAATCAAGTGCTACTTGCATTATCGGTGGAAGAGCTGCAAGAGATGATGAAAATTGCATGTGCGTCTTTTGAAAAAAAGGGAATAAGAGTGAATGTGGATAAAACAAAAACTATGGTTTTTGAGAGAGAGGAGAATATGACCGAATGCGTGATTGAGATTAATGGTAAGAAAGTGGAACAAGTGAAAGAGTTTGTATATTTAGGAAGTTAGTTTACTAGAGATGGAAAGTGTGATGAAGATATCGAGAGAAGAGTGAAAAAGGGTAATGCGGTAAATGGAGCACTGGATAGTCTAATGTCTAGTCAGTCGGTGTCTGAAAAGGCCCGAATGGCTGTGCATGATGCTGTCCTCCTTCCTACGCTTATGTATGGCAGTGAATGTTGGGTGTGGCAGAAGAAGCATGAAAGTAGAGTGAATGCAGTAGGAATAAGATCCCTCAGAAAAGTTTGTAATGTAAGGTTATGTGATCGTGTGAGGAATGATGTGATTCGTGAAAGGTGTGGTGTAAAAGATGATATTGTAAGAAAGATAGAAAAAGGAATGTTGAGATGGTTTGGGCACATAGAGAGGATGGATGACAGTGAATTGGTGAAAGAGATATATAGAGCCAATGTGGAAGGTAATGTTAGTAGAGGACGACGTCGGAGGACACATTTGGATCAAATAAAAAATGTGGTCAAAAAGGCAGGTGTCCGCAGTATGAAGAATATAAGAGCATGAATGAAAAGATTGATGGATGTAAACGAAGCCAGAGAGGTTTGCCAGGATCGTACGAAGTGGCGATCGATAGTCTCTGCCTACCCCATTGGGAACTAACGGCGTGAGAATATGTATGTATGCATGTATGTATATTACCTTCAATATGTTACTAGGATCGATTGTCTCTGCCTTCTTCAATGGGAATTAATTTCAAGAATATTTTTATTAAGAAAATATGTTATTGTATGTTTCTAGGAGGGTAAGGCAGTGTCATTATAGTGTCATTCTAGATAGTTTTACCTCATTATAGTAGTTAAGTTAACCATTTTTAAATGGCCTTGATAAATAATTTATTAGTTTACTATTACGAGATAGGTAGGTACATTTAGATAAGATTATAAAAACCTATAATCTATTTAAATAACCGCGAAATACCGATGACTGATTATTATTCACAATATTTCAAAAATATTATACCTACAATTCAGAAATTGGACAGATAAGTTCTATATAGGGTGTAGACAGTCACTAACAACGGATTTTATTTATTTTAAAGCCATAAGGAAACAAAACTGGTATTGGATATAACATTTACAATTGTGGACCTAGAAGTATTATATGGTAATTTGTTTAGAAGTGGTGGGTTGCAATATAAAATGATATGCCAATGCCAATGGCATGAGAGAGTAAAGTTTATTTGAGAATAATATCAATTGTGTGCCAAGAAACTTGAAATACGGTAAATTCAGTGCCTTTAATGATATTAGTGACATGACTTGTTAAATTTGGAATATGATGTCTATAAGTTTTTGATATTATTTTAAGTGATTTGGGCGAGGTAAAAATTTCTCAAAAAATGCGTAATATGGTGTACATTCATACATATATATATACTCAAGGCTATAATTCCCTAGAAGGGGTAGCCAGAGCCAAGGAATTATAAATTCCTCAGCCACTTTTGGAAGTTAATATGGTGTGTTTGTGTGTATGTGAAGGGGGGTATCTCAACGAATTCAAAATAAACAATGAGATCGGAAGGAACAAAACTCCTCTCTTGCGGTTTTCTTATTAATACCACCTGAACTACAGAAACTACTTGATGGAATTTAAATACATTGTAACAGTACTTTATACAAAGGTGGTTTCTATCCTGAGAATTCTAAAGAGATAATTTTATTTTTCATACATTTCGTGATATTTATTTTACTCAAGGATATTTTTATTATAATTAGGTCTCATGCAACGCACACAGATCGAATCAGCACCTAAGGCAATAATGACATGGTTTGCTTATAATGCCCTAGCATTCGGCTCATCCAGGAGACTAGTGATTTGGCCCAGTGATCGCGAATTCTAGTTGAGTCCTATCCTTTCATAACTTTATTATTTTTCTTAGTGTCGTTTCAATTTTCTGATTGAAGGTCGTCGTTGTATTTTGGGCCACCCTGTAGCTATCTACATATCTACTGTCTAATTTAGTACTCCTTAATAAATTTGTGTGAAATACCAATTGACGCGAAATCTAAGAGTTTCGTTATCGCCAGTCATCACACCAAGTATAACAACCCCTGAAACAAATCGGGTAGTGCTATTTCTGGCTGGTACTACTGAATTTATTATTGTATCACCATTACCTGTGAATGTAAAGTCTCATCAAAGGCAGATAAATCGGCATAAGATTTTCCAACAAAGTGAGACATCATAAAACTATAAAGCAATTACATCCACAGTATTGTATTCAGTTGAATTGTTTTCCTACTCATAAAAATGGAAGCCGATCACGGAATAACAATAAAAGAGGTTTCTTCTGTTGTTAAAAACTACACTGGTAAAGAAAATACATGTGAATTATTAAATTATGAAGTGAGAAAAGCTAGTGATAAAATGCTGGGATTTTTGGCCGATTATTGGAAATTAAAAGTGGATTTTTTAGTTCATAATGAAAAAAAACGTGCAAGTTTTTTCATAAAATCTATTTCGAAAACTAATGAGGTCAAAGCAAATGCCGCAATAGAAGGAAACTTCTTTGTAAACGAAATCTTGTTTTACACGAAGATCAAAGATTGTATAGCTGGTAAAGTACACAAAACTTTTATTCTTCTTCCTTTCTTGAAGTTACTATTTTCCATTAACTCATCATTTTTAAACTTCTAGGCGAACCATGCAGTCCCAAACTGTTTGCAACGTTTGAAGACGTTCTAGTTTTTGAAGATTTAAATGAGAAAGGTTATCGAGTTCGGTCTAAAATCCAAAGATTTGATATGAATCACATCCTCCAAGCTCTGAAAACACTTGCTCGATTCCATTCTGCTAGCCTCATTTACGAAGAACAGCAGAAACTGAAGAACGAAGCGTCTAATTTAAACGAAAAATTTAAATTATATCTAAATGGTGATGCGTATAAGGAAAAAGATCCGTGGTTTATACAGTGTATGAACGGTGCACTAGACGTTGTCCGTATGTTTTCTAGATATAGACATCAAAGTTCTGTTATGAACAATGTCAACCAAATATGGCAAGAAGTCTGGCTCAAAGGGGTTCACTTGGGCGGTCATTCTTCTAAATATCGAAATGTTATTTGTCACAGAGATTTATGGAATAATAATATTTTATTTCATTACAAACAAGGTAGTGATGGTAAGGAAGAGCCTCCTGATCATTGTTTATTTGTAGATTTTCAAACCATAAAATATCAACCACCTGCAGCAGATTTTATGGAATTGCTTTACTTGACACTAGAACGAAAATTTCGCGAGAACTACTTCAATTTTTTCATAGACTTCTATTATCAAGAACTAAAAACTCTTTTACGTGTCGAAAATATTAATCTTGAAGACGTACTCTGCAAGAGAGAATTCATTAATGCCGCTGAAGAATACAGAATCTGGGCTGCCATCACCAGCGGATGCTTGACTCCATTGATATTGATGGATGTTGACATTATAACCAGATCTTACAGTGATGTGAGACGGTTTGATGAAATACAAAATAAAAATAAGGGACAATTCATCTTGCAAGTAATGAAAGAAAATGTCGACTACAAAGACAAAACTATGGAAATATTCGATGAAATTATAGATCGATATTGTATACCTACATAAAGAGAATAAATAAGTTATGAAAAAAAACTTACTTTGTTAGGATAGAAAGGTACTGTCGTCCGACTCCAAAATAGAAGGTTCTTATTTCGAATGTTTGTTTTTATGTATGTATGCTACGCGATTACATAAATACATATACTCACACCATTAGTTCCTATTGGGGTCGGCATAGATGTTTGAGATGATCCTACATTCATAAATCTTTTCATATATGCTCTTTTATTGTTATGACGCGACTTCTCCGTTAATAGTCAATCAATTTCTAAAGTTGTATTCTCTTTGGGTAAATATGGGCATTCGGTTGCGTGGTTATAAAAATATAACACCAATATCAAAATGAACTAGATGACTCTGCTGATTATCGAAAAATGTTTTTTGGGGAAAAATCGGCTTTGTGTGAAATGGCAGTTTTTTTTATAAATTTAAGAAGTCGATTCCTTTTCGTTGATAAAATTTATTATACAGGATAATGTGCTTAAGGATATGAAGGTAAAGTTTATACACAGGTAAAGCAATGTTTTAAATGAATGCCAGTTTTAGTAATGAAAATACATTAATTGAGTTTAATTTTTCCTTAGTAAGTAGGACTAGCTGTGTGGCTTCGTCTTGGAATAGCACTAATTCATTTGTTCCCGCGGGGGTTCTTCAAAGTGATATAGAGTTTTTTTTAAGTCTTTTAAGTAATTTTTGGGGTATGTGGCCTGGAAACTCATCAACAATCCTCTTTTGTTTCAATATTAATCATTTCCCCATTCAACTTCCAAAACTGGCTAGGATTATCTCGGAGAGAATTTTGTAAATGGAATATGCTGGCCGGTACCACCAGTTACTGTTTATATGTTCTTCACGCCACCCGCATACACAAAGTAACAGCATCATTATATAATGACTAAAACTTTCAAGAGCAAATTATCAAACTCTCAACTAAACTACTATAGATCTCCGAAGATAAAACAGAGGTACAAATACTTCTGAACACCACATGACGATAATTAATGTCACCTGGAGTCGTGCCTGTTTGCGTGATATGATAATTGATAATGAGTGTGTATTTCGCACTTCATGTACACATTTACTTGTACAATGTAGGATATCTACATGGTAGGGCATATTGATTTTTGTATGTATTAACATTTAAAACGTTAGGCGTCAGATACATATTGCTTAGACTGTAATAATCAGAGAAAGATAGTAGGGTGAATTTAATTTAGTTTGACTGGCACCGACTCAAAAAATAATTTAAGAGAATTCTAAGATTTAGGTAGGTTGTACTGACGCGTGTGGAAAAAAGACTTTTCTATGGTGTTAATTACAGTACTCAAATTGAATAAAAATACTTATTTCTTACTTTTTAGTACTTGATTTTTTATTTTCGGTTGTTCTATAAACTTTAAAGTCGGTTTATTTTTGTTAAAATTAATTTTATTTTACGAGTTTTGGAGATAGGTGGACCTGGCAAGGATGCCTCTCGGATGAGGAAGCGACGACGGTTACTGTATTTTTCTTCGTATTTCCGGCATTTCTATTATTGTACGAATTGGAGATTTTGGCATATTGCACAGTATTAAATAGGCTCAACCATATGTAACTTTACATTGTTCTTGAAATATCTCGAAAAGTGATGGTCTACAATTTTCTACTTTTTTTAAGGGGTTAGCAGAGGTACTAATACTTCTGAACATCATGCGACATTGTCACCTGTTGTTCAGAGTACCCACGTTTTGCTTGGAAAGTGTACTCACGTGATACAGGGCAGGCCTATCGGCGTTTTGAACAAATACACTGTCACATGATTGTGAGTTTCGACAGTCCCCTCGATTTCCTGGGATGCCATCATCAGATCCTGGTCTCATGGTACTTTCTCGGTAACAATAACATAAAAAAAAGATGAGTGAACCTGTACTTCTCTTCCTAAAAGCTACGAAGAGGAGTATAAATCTATATAATAATGTTCAAAGAACGATTTTCTTTCTCCTAGTTATTGAGGACCTACCTAGCTCAGTAGCATAAAATTATGATTTCCAGAAGCCAATGCCAATATAACTTCAGAAAATATGTAAAACGCGGTACATGTGCCTGTAAAATTTGAGAGTTCCCCTCGATTTCTCCAGGATCCTATCATTAGACCCTGATATCTTCATCATGGTACCAATCCGGGAGTATCTTCTTTCTAATAAATAAATAATAATCAAAATCGGTTCGTAAATGGCAAATTAATCGGCGAACAAACATAAAAAACGATCGAATTGAGAACACTCGTTTTTTTGAAATCGGTTAATAAGATAATATAGCACACAGATCATGTAAGCCCCTAGAAATATACAATAATGAGTTGTGCTAGGTGTACTAACTATATATACTAGGGGGACTATGATAAATAATAAACACTACCTACACTTATAAATCACATTGAAGACTAAGACATCTATATTCATCATCCAAATGTTTTGTCTCATCAGGGACTCAGGGACCCACCACTATTAATATTACTAGGACTTTAACAAAATAGTCTTACACTTAATTATGGTTTGCATTTATGACTTGGACAGTGCTTATACAGCCCCCATAGCATGAGGCTTGTGAGAGCGCATATTTAGAAACTGAAAGATCATTCATACAAAATCTGTCATTCATACAAAAGTATTGGATGTAACATTTACAATTGGGGACCTAGAAGTATGGTAATTTGTTTAGAAGTGGTGGGTTACAATATAAAATGACATGCCAATGCCAATGGCATGAGAGAGTAAAGTTTATTTGAAAATAATATCAATTGTGTGCCAAGAAACTTGAAATATGGTAAATGGAGTGCCTTTTATGACATTAGTGACATGACTTGTGAAATTTGGAATATGATGTCTATAAGTTTTTGATATTATTATAAGTAATTTGGGCGAGGTACAAAATTTCTCAAAAATGCGTAATATGGTGTACATACATACATATATATACTCACGGCTATAATTCCCTAGAAGGGGTAGCCAGAGCCAAGAAATTATAAATTCCTCAGCCACTTTTGGAAGTTAATATAGTGTGTGTGTGTGTGTATTTGCAGGGGGGTATCTCAACGAGTTTAAAATAAACAATGAGATCGGAAGGAACAAAACTCCTCTCTTGCTGTTTTCTTATTAATACCACCTGAACTACAGAAACTACTTGATGGAATTTAAATACATTGTAACAGTACTTTATACAAAGGTGGTTTCTATCCTGAGAATTTTAAAGACATAATTTTATTTTTCATACATTCGTGATATTAATTTTACTCAAGGATATTTCTATTATAATTAGGTCTCATGCAACGCACACAGATCGAATCAGCACCTAAGGCAATAATGACATGGTTTGCTTATAATGCCCTAGCATTCGGCTCATCCAGGAGACTAGTGATTTGGCCCAGTGATCGCGAATTCTAGTTGAGTCCTATCCTTTCATAACTTTATTATTTTTCTTATTGTCGTTTCAACTTTCTGATTGAAGGTCGTCGTTGAATTTTGATACACCCTGTAGCTATCTACATATCTACTTCGAATTTAGTACTCCTTAATAAATTTGTGTGAAATACCAATTGACGCGAAATCTAAGAGTTTCGTTATCGCTAGTCATCACACCAAGTATAACAACCTCTGAAACAAATCGGGTAGTGCTATTTCTGGCTGGCACTCCTGAATTTATTATTGTATCACCATTACCTGTGAATGTAAAGTCTCATCAAACGCAGATAAATCAGCATAAGATTGTCCAACAAAGTCAGACATCAAAAAACTATAAAGCAATAATTACATCCACAGTATTGTATTCAGTTGAATTGTTTTCCTACTCATAAAAATGGAAGCCGATCACGGAATAACAATAAAAGAGGTTTCTTTTGTGGTTAAAAACTACACTGGTAAAGAAAATACATGTGAATTATTAAATTATGAAGTGAGAAAAGCTAGTGATAAAATGCTGGGATTTTTGGCCGATTATTGGAAATTAAAAGTGGATTTTTTAGTTCATAATGAAAAAAAACGTGCAAGTTTTTTCATAAAATCTATTTCGAAAACGAATGAGGTCAAAGCAAATGCCGCAATAGAAGGAAATTTTTTTGTAAACGAAATCTTGTTTTACACGAAGATCAAAGATTGTATAGCTGGTAAAGTACACAAAACTTTTATTCTTCTTCCTTTCTTGAAGTTACTATTTTCCATTAACTCATCATTTTTAAACTTCTAGGCGAACCATGCAGTCCCAAACTGTTTGCAACGTTTGAAGACGTTCTAGTTTTTGAAGATTTAAATGAGAAAGGTTATCGAGTTCGGTCTAAAATCCAAAGATTTGATATGAATCACATCCTCCAAGCTCTGAAAACACTTGCTCGATTCCATTCTGCTAGCCTCATTTACGAAGAACAGCAGAAACTGAAGAACGAAGCGTCCAATTTAAACGAAAAATTTAAATTATATCTAAATGGCGATGCGTATAAGGAAAAAGATCCGTGGTTTATACAGTGTATGAACGGTGCACTAGACGTTGTCCGTATGTTTTCTAGATATAGACATCAAAGTTCTGTTATGAACAATGTCAACCAAATATGGCAAGAAGTCTGGCTCAAAGGGGTTCACTTGGGCGGTCATTCTTCAAAATATCGAAATGTTATTTGTCACAGAGATTTATGGAATAACAATATTTTATTTCATTACAAACAATGTAGTGATGGTACGGAAGAGCCTGATCGTTGTTTATTTGTAGATTTTCAAACCATAAAATATCAGCCACCTGCAACAGATTTTATGGAATTGCTTTACTTGACACTAGAACGAAAATTTCGCGAGAACTACTTAAATTTTTTCATAGACTTCTATTATCAAGAACTAAAAACTCTTTTACGTGTCGAAAATATTAATCTTGAAGACGTACTCTGCAAGAGAGAATTCATTAATGCCGCTGAAGAATACAGAATCTGGGCTGCCATCACCAGCGGATGCTTGACTCCATTGATATTGATGGATGTTGACATTATAACCAGATCTTACAGTGATGTGAGTAGGTTTGATGAAATACAAAATAAAAATAAGGGACAATTCATCATGCAAGTAATGAAAGAAAATGTCGACTACAAAGACAAAACTATGGAAATATTCGATGAAATTATAGAGCGATATTGTATACCTACATAAAGAGAATAAATAAGTTATGAGAAAAAACTTACTTTTTTAGGATAGAAAGGTACTGTCGTCCGACTCCAAAATAGAAGGTTCTTATTTCGAATGTATGTTTTTATGTATGTATGCTACGCGATTACATAAATACATATACTCACACCATTAGTTCTTTTTGGGGTCGGCATAGATGTTCGAGATGATCCTACATTTATAAATCTTTTCATATATGCTCTTTTATTGTTATGACGCGACTTCTCCGTCAATAGTCAATCAATTTCTAAAGTTGTAATCTGTTTGGGTAAATATGGGCATTCGGTTGCGTGGTTGTAAAAATATTACACCAATATCAAAATGAACTAGATGACTCTGCTGATTATCGAAAAAATTTTTGGGGAAAATCGGCTTTGTGTGAAATTGCAGATTTTTTTATAAATTTAAGAAGTCGATTCCTTTTTTGTTAATAAAATTTATTATACAGGATAATGTGCTTAAGGATATGAAGGTAAAGTTTATACACAGGTAAAGCAATGTTTTTAGTGAATGCCAGTTTTAGTAATGAAAATACATTAATTGAGTTTAATTTTTCCTTAGTAGGTAGGACTAGTTGTGTGGCTTCGTCTTGGAATAGCACTTATTCATTGGTTCCCTCGGGGTTTCTTCAAAGTGATATAGAGTTTTTAAGTCTTTTTAGTATTTTTTTATGTGGCCTGGAGACTCATCAGCAATCCTCTTTTGTTTCAATATTATTCTTTTCCCTATTCAACTTCCAAAACTGGCTAGAGAGAGAGAGAAGAGAGAGAGAACTTTGTAAATGGAATATGCTGGCCGGTACCACCAGTTACTGTTTATATGTTCTTCACGCCACCCGCATACAGAAGGTAACAGCATCATTATATAATGACTAAAACTCTTAAGAGCATATTATCAAACTCTCAACTCAACTTTCACGCTATAGATCTCCGAAGATATAACAGAGGTACAAATACTTCTGAACACCACATGATGATAATTAATGTCACCTGGTGTTCGGAGTACCCACGTTTTGCATGGTCGCCTTAATACACGTAATACACACAACAAAATAATATAGCGCACAGATCATGTAAGCCCCTAGAAATGTACAATAATGAGTTGTGCTGGGGGTACTAACTGGAAGATATGATAAATAATAAACACTACCTACACTTATAAATCACATTGAAGACTAAGACATCTATATTCATCATCCAAATGTTTTGTCTCATCAGGGACTCAGGGACCCACCACTATTAATATTACTAGGACTTTAACAAAATAGCCTTACACTTAATTATGGTTTGCATTTATGACTTGGACAGTGCTTATACAGCCCCCATAGCATGATGCTTGTGAGAGCACATATTTCACGTGTGATGTGGGAAACTGAAAGATCATTTATACAAAATCTGTCTTATGCTATGGGGGAGGAGGCTAGTAATTGCAATCTCGAGTTCTATTCAGAGTCAGCTCTTTTATAACCTGCAATTAAATGTATCTACAACTTTTCCTCAGACCACTTATTAAATTACATGATATCTATCTATGATGATAAAACGGCGATAGGCCTGCCCCCTATCACGTGAGTACACTGTCCATGCAAAACGTGGGTACTCTGAACACCTGGCGACAAAGTCACGTGATGTTCAGAAGTATTAGTACCTCTGTCAACCCCCTCGGGGATATTCGGCGTGAACGTTTATGTTATGTTATGCTATCTATGATGAAAAGAAGTTACACAAATTAAGTAATAATAGCAAGTATAAACTGGAAAATAAAAACGCTAAATACATAATGTTAATTTTTTTCTTTGCATGTTTTCATTAGATTTATAAATATATATATTTTAAATTGAATCACGTACTTAAAAAGCCTGACGGGTGCATTTTTTTTTTTTTTTATTTTATTTATTAGGCATGCACACAGTACAACATCATATTATATTATAATTTACATAAGATGTACACGTTTTATTCAGATGCAGTACCAGAACAGCACGCACAACATTACCTATTTAGTTGAACTAATTTACAATACTAAAAAAATATATAAATAATTCAAAATAAAGATTAAACAAATTTTATTCAGTGGAATTCGTGTGTAAAAATATTTAAAAAGAGAAGCACAAACAAAAATATTATAAATTAATTTAGATAAAATTGAAATATTAACAATATAATAATGAAATTAAATTAAATTAAATTGATTTTCTAAAACTAAAGCTTTAGTTATTGTAAATATATTGTTATTGTATTACATTATTTCTTTACATTTGTTACGAAACGAACGTAGAGAGTCATGATAAATGTCAGGAGGAGTCAATTCCTCTTTATTATTACAAATGGAGTTATATAATTGGCACATTCTATGGATGGGGTTATTGTTTACGACATTTGAGCTTGCACTTGGCACTATAAACGGCACATGGGGCAAACTCCTTCTGTTACCTTGGAAGTTTCTATCTAAATAATTCCATTCGTCGAAAACCTTTTTGAATTATAATTATAAAGCGATTACAGAATTTACCTATATATCTATTATATTCGAACTCTGTAAATAAGTTCTCGCAAGAAAATTGCTGTGAAATTTGGATAGACAAGACGAATAGTAAGAGTTCGTGTTGCCAATCGAATCGCCAAGTGTAACTCAGTGGAAACCGTGAAAAATATCGGATAACGCTATTTCAAGGTGGCACTCACTAGTCAGCTTATTATTGTATCATCTTAAGTGATATAATTTTACCATTAACTGTAAATATAAAGTCTTGTCAGACGCAGATAAATCAACAAAAGACTGCTTGTTGAACTAAACCCAAGAGCAAACAACTTTTTGATAAAACAATACAATAATTATATGCACAGTATTTTACTCAGTTGAATTATTTTCCTGCTCGTAGAAATGGAATCCGATCACGGTATTACAAATATAAAGGTTACTATCATAGTTCAAAACTATACAGGTGAAAAAAACAAATGTGAAATATTAAACTATGATGTGAGAAAAGCTAGTGATAAAATGATGGGATTTTTGGCCGATTATTGGAAGTTAAAAGTGTGTTATTTAGTTCATAACAAAAAAGAGCATGCAACATTTTTCATCAAATCTGTGTCAAAAACTAACAAGGCCAAAGCAAATGCCGCAGTAGAAGGAAACTTCTTTAAAAACGAAATCTCGTTTTATACGGAGATCAAAGATTGTATAGCAGGTAAAGTATAAAAAAACAACATTCTTCTTATTTTTTGATTTTAATATTTTTTTCCATTAATTCATCATTTTATAACTTCTAGGTGAACCATACTGTCCAAAATTGTTTGCAATGTTCGATAATGTTCTAGTTTTTGAAGATTTAAATGAGAAAGGTTATCGAGTTCGGTCTAAAATCCAAAGATTTGATATGAGTCACATCCTCCAAGCTCTAAAAACACTTGCTCGATTCCATTCTGCTAGCCTAATTTACGAAGAACAGCAGAAACTCGAAAACAAAGCTTACAACTTAAACGAAAAGTTTAAATTATATCTAAACGGTGATGGTTATAATGAAACAGATCCGTGGTTTATACAGTGTATGAACGGTGGACTAGACGTTGTCCGTATGTTTTCAAGATATAGACATCAAACTTCTATTATGAACCAAATCAGCAAAATTTGGCGAGAAGTCTGGGTCAAAGGGGTTCACTTGGGCGGCCATTCTTCAAAATATCGAAACGTAATTTGTCACAGAGATTTATGGAACAACAATATTTTATTTCATTACAAACAATGTATTGATGGTGCAGAAGAACCTGATCATTGTTTATTTGTAGATTTTCAAGCCATAAAATATCAACCACCTGCAGCAGATTTTATGGCATTGCTTTATTTGACACTAGAACGGAAATTTCGTGAGAAGAACTTAAATTTTTTCATAGACTTCTATTATCAAGAACTAAAAACTCTTTTACAAGTCGAAAATATTAATGTTGAAGACGTACTCTCCAAGAAAGAATTTATTAATACCGCCGAAGAATACAGAATCTGGGGTGCCGTCACTAGCGGATGCTTGACTCCATTGATATTAATGGATGATGATTTAATAACCAGATCTTTCAGCGATGCGATTGGGTTCGATGAAATACTTAATAAAAATAAGGGAGAATTCATCTTACAGATAATGAAACAAAATGAAGACTACAAAGAAAAAACTATGGAAATATTTGATGAAATTGTAGAGCGATATTGCATTTAAATAATTTGGAAAATAAGTAGGTTATAAAAAAGTTATTTTTTTAAGAATAATCTTAATGGCTATGTAATTATATATGTAGGATTTGAATACAGGTTTAGTACGGATTGCGATCCTGTTTCAATCATACAAATATTAATAGTTATTTAAATTTAATAAAATAGCAATTTTCCCACTAAACTTCCAAAAGTGGCTGGAGCATTTCTAATTCTGAAGCTCCCCGAACCACTTTTAGGGAGGTAATACTAATTTGCATACATACATACATATACTCGCGGCTATAAATCCCCAAAAGGAGTAGCCAGAGCTATAGAATAATAATTCTTCAACCACTTTTTTAAGTTGAGTGAGAAAATGATAGAAGTAAATTAGGGGTTCTTGGTGACGGTTCTCCAACCGCATCGCCCAAGTCAGTTAAACAGCCTTAAAACCTTTAGCAGCTTCCTACGATAACCCACGGGCATAAATGGGGTACTGCTATTCTAAGCCGACAATATGTAGCAAAATACGTAAACATTTGGTTCGGTTTGTTATTAATGTCAGTTTTTTAAAATCAGGTAATGTTTGCCGTGGGGTGCCGGCTTAGATTGCCGTGTAGTGCCGGCTTAGAATGTCACTACCCCTTTCTTCCGACGGGTGTCGAAAGAATTGAGTAATGGTATGGGGCTTTTTAAATGCTTTTTGGGCGATGCGGTTGGAGACCCATCAACAGCGACACTTTTTTCTACCATCTTCTCCCCTATGAACTTCCAAATGTGGCTGAGGAGTTTCTAGCTCTGAAGCACTGGCTACCCCTTTTTTGGATTTATGGCCGTGAGAATATGTATGTATGTATTAATGTTTCTAAGTTGATGAAACACGAATCTATCTCTCTTTCGATGTAAAAGTGTACGTTTTATGTTTGATCATAATAAGGAATAAAAACATCCAAAATAGCGATTTAACATTTAATTTTCTACATATGTTAAAAGTTTTAAAATATCTTATCTTTAAGGCTGGTTATATTCTTTTCTTCTCTATTAAATGTTGTTTTATAAATGTCCGTGTTTTCTTCTTTCTCCCGGTAGCTCCAATTTTGCTTTGGTTTAAAGAAGTTATCCTCTAATTTTCTGTTTCCGAATTTTCTGTGCCAACGATCGTTTTCTCGTTGTTTATAAATATCGCAAAATGGTCTTATCAGCAGGATATAAATCAACTCAACGAAGCTTATGATGCTGGCTCCAAGAAAAAGACCGCCGGTTCCGCCTGTAGATACTACAAAAGAAAAATATTACCTGTCATAGTAATAAAAAGTTATGTAACATTGCATGAAAAATATGGATAAATGAATATTATAGTGTATGAAAGCTTAATGTAGTGTATATGATTATTTATTTGTCTTCGATTCCATTGAAGTTGATTCTGACCCAATTTTAACAGAAGATCCAATTCAAACTTTTCTTACTTGAACAAGCATTAGCAACAGTATAATTTCTATTTAGGACGATGGAAATAAGGAGTGGGTACATTACATCTACTATCCACTTACCAACCAAGTCAAGTACGCCTCTGACAACGTTTCTTCTATACCTCTCGGTTGGCAACGATGATAGCTCTATTTGTACAGTTGCAAAGTCTTCATTAGTTGGTAACTTGAAATCCTTTACTATAGAAATCTCAGCTTCGGTACACGAAGGTAAGCAGTCACAAATTAGACCTGGTCGTGTAGACCATTTTGCTTTAATAACCTGTTGAGAAAAGATCGTTAGGAAAACCAGCGGAGTATATATAATTCCTATAATTAACGTTTGGTTTTCATGACCTGATCTATTATATGCCTCCAGATTATTGTGTCGTGTACAACGAGATGGTAGGCGATGTGTCACCTATCAAGTGTCTAACTGCAATGTCATGTGATCTTTGTAATAAGTACTACTGCTACAACTTCGAGGATACGTAGTGAATATTTTTCGGTGTAGGCTTAGCAACAAGCACTTGTACGTATACTGATGGTTAGCAAGGATTAACTCGGTTATTACCATGTCCATAGATCACCTGCTACGACACTCACAGGAACACTTAAGACTTAGGAAGGTTAGTGCGGTTCTTAGTGCAATCAATGGCATAAAATAATATTTATATACTACCGACAGCTCTGATGCAAAATTGTTGAGGCAAATAATCCCTTTGATGTCGCACTTAATATCTTCTGGTGTATTGGGCATAAAATAGTTAGTACAATTACATCGTTCTAATTGTGCCTGCTTTCTACACTGAACGGTACAAGCACTGTAGGAGTAATGATGATAAACATCTAAAATATTTTCATCGATATATCGACATTTGCGCTTTTCTGGAGCTATCATCCGGGCTCCGTCATCGTTTTCTACAATACGCACTGAAATGCTGCGACTGCAATTATAAAGAAAAAGTTTACTTGTGACTCCTAAGATAGTAGGACTGATTGCACACCACACCAACTGTAAGCAGGGAAAGTCTAAGTTTCACTCACTTCTTGTATTGATAGCTCATATAACAATATAATATAACTATAGTTAAAGCAAGTTGCAAAACACAATCGTAGCTACAAGTAGCTTAAAATTATACCCCTTGATAATATGTATTATGCAACCGCTTGGAAAATCGCAAGTTGTAAGGTTGTCGCTGTTATATACGACAGTTGCAAAAGAAAAGATTCGTAAGCCGTAAATTTTCTCAGTGTGAAACTTTCATGATATCAGCTTAATGAAAAAGTACTAACCTAATTTTCATTTCTAAATTAACTGTCATTACTTCAGACCCAAGAGTTGTAAGACAAGGTACTTCCTCTTCATTAAACACGTACACATTTCCTTGGACAAGGACGTCAAATTTTATGACTCCAGGCCCTGTAGTTCTATTACTGACCATAAGTAGCTTCGGAGGATTTTTTTCCCTGCAATATTCAGAGTATAAAGTTTAAATGAGGAACACAATCTTACCTTTAGGAAATGAAATATTTCATACCTTCCTTGTATAGTATTGATGGCGTAACAGATTCCTAGCTCAGTTTCCATGGGTCTAAAATAGTCACAACATTTAAATGGTGCGTTATTCCAGGAGCAGTTGGCTAATGTTTCTTCACAATTACTTCGTACCTAAAAGTTTTTGCTTTTATAATTAGATACATACATACATACATACATACATATACTCACGGCTATAAATCTCTTAACGGGGGAGCCAGAGCTTTGGAATGAAAAATTCCTCAGCCACTTTTGAAAGTTGATTGGGGAAAAGATGGTAATAATAAATGTTTTTGGTGACGGGTCTCCAACCACATCGCCAAAAATCACTTAATAAGCCCCTGTACCCTTAGTCGCCTCTTACGATCACCCACGGGTAGTGGTATTCTAAGCCGACACTACACGGCTAATATATTATATATATAATATATTATAATATAATTAGATAATAAATGGCTCATCCAGCAAAATTTTGCAGTATTACCAGCAAGAAAAATCTAATAAGCTATGTTAAGGTATACCAAGCAGTTACTGGGTCCATTAAGAGGGGACTTTATAGAGAACTTACCATGTTAGCGTAGTATGTAAAGTTGTTTTTAACACACTCCTTTGGAATATCGTCCCCAACACAATACTGGGCTAAATAGTAAGCGATGCCTTTGAAATATGTAACCTCTTTAAGAACTTCCTCCATATTAAAATCATGTTCTTCGCCCCACATTCTGAAAGGATTCAAAACTTTAATAATGAAATATATTATTGTAATACCCTCCTAGGCCATCCGGGTACAGAGAGTAATTGCATCATTATAATTAGTTTTTCGAGGATCGTAACACTTTATAATTTATGTATCAGGATCGTACACAGTGGCGATCGTTAGTCTCTGCCCACCCCATGTGGAAATTAAAAATTACTTTACTTACTACTATTACTTAATTGGAAATATAAAAATATAACAGCCCTTATGAACTATGCTAAATTATATATTTACCGGTCAGACATTTCCTCAATGCGATGCGTATTATCATTTTCGCAAATGGCTACAGATGGGAAATTTGTGTTCCAATCTTTATATGTAGTTTCCACAACGAACGATATCGGGTTGTTCTGGAACGCATCGTACTGGGCCTGAATCAGCAGCGCCGACCCGTACCATGATAGTAGCACGAACACAAACCAGAATATTCTAAAATACATTATATTACGTAAACTTTATCTGATTGTCGGCCGATTTGATTCAGCCACAGATATAACTTGTACAAAAACTGCTATATCTATAGCTTTGCCTATTTGGACCATTGTTTTTAAAGACTCTTAAACTACAAAACATGACAAAAAATATCAGTTTAAAATACATTATATTACGAAAAAATACTGGGTTTAGTTTCAATGTCACATTAGCTCTCATTTTATATGACTTTAAAAAGCGCAGATTATATTCCTTAGAATTATAATGAATTTAATTATTTGCTGTGTAGTGTCGGCTTAGAATAGCACTACCCCATTTCTTCCGGTGGGTGTACGTAAGAGGCGACTAACTGTATTGGGGCTTTTAAGGTATTTTTGGGCGATGCGGTTGGAGACCCATCACCAACAACCTTTATTTCATCATCTTTTCCCCATGCAACTTCACCCCCCAGAGGTCACCCTAGCTCTGGCCCCCTGACCCCTTCTAGGGATTTATAGCCGTGACTATATGTATGTATAAAGCCGAGTAAATAGCCACATCCCAGTTAATGCTTTTCAACCCTTCACGGGATCACATATTTATATATATATATATAAAAAATGTACCCTCCAGGGTAATAAAATCTGATTGAAGAGCGTCTGATTCTCTAAAACCTAGTAGGGTGGTTTTCATATATTTTATAAAATAAAGTTTTTTAAACGTGTATTGTTAACTGCCTGTTGTGTGATGCTAATATATAAATAAATAAATTCTGTAAGGAATGAAGATGTTAGTGTGCATTTAAGACAAGTATAGTGAAAATTCTACTTGGTGTCACTATGTTTCCCAATTAGTATAACACATCAGCAAATAATGCATACAATATACTCACGGCCATGAATTTTCTCTTTGTATCGTAATTTGCTAGCAATATGACAAATGACTGCTCAGAACCACCTTAATAACTTACTGACATACAAACAATGTTTATCCTAGTATACTTCTAAAATACAAACTTGCATATGAGAAAACCTCACCTCTCAGACCAATGTTTTCTAGAATCTGTTATAAACTTAAATCCATGTAAAGATGTAGTTTCTGGCAACTGTTTGATACCATCCCACCATACTTTACAATAATATCTCATTGTTTCCCAGCGATCCATATTTAAAATCAGTCATGTAGTTTTATACATAAATAGTACTACGAAATAAAAGGCTATCAATCGAGGTCTATAAACGTACAGGGAAGAAAAATGTTAACGATATTCGAAATCGAATAGATATTGCTCAAATCGTTTGTGTCCGACGAGTCCTAATGACTGATGTTATCTTTGCGAGAAAAACCAGGTGCGCTTTTTGTTATAACTTTTATTTCATCAATAAATTATGAATCAAGACGTGGGTATTGTAGATTCAGCTGATAACAAATGCAATTATATTATTTTGGACATTATACTATGTACTTGAATTGTCTAAATAAAAACATCACATTAGTAAAATTAATGCATCAGAATCTAAACACAACATTTTACATGGATATTGCTCTAATGGCGGAATGCATTCAAAGGGATGGCAAAGGCTAGTTCTTTTGTTTAAAAATATGTCGTGACATAATATTATCCACTTATGTTTCCTAATTTTTATCTCGACAGAGTAACCCAGTTATAGGAGAAGTCCTATTCCCCTATGTGCTGATACACTGCCAGTAGTGAACCTCTGTATTTAATTTAAAATTTTTAATTAAAATATATATATGTTAAGAAGGCACGTTATGATTTTGTCGTGTCCTAGAATAGCCCGCCAATTCCTGCCAGTAGATAGGTCTATATCTTGTGATGGGATCTTCTTGGTCTTTGGAAAGCCTTCGCGGAATTAGCCTTGGTGGAGCTGGTTGCACTGGGATTTGTCGTCTGGTTTTGATTTCTCTGCACAGTTTCACCGTGAAGAAGTAGACGAACTCAAGACAAGAAACGAAGCTGAATCCCGTCACAAAGCCACATGTAGATCCAATATTACCTGCAAAAGAGTGTAATGGTTCTTATAACAACGATTGTATTGGTGTTCTAGTCCCCTAAGTAATAAATGAAACTTAAAAGACAATTCTTTTTGAGAGGGGAAAACCTGTCTATGTCCATAGTTAGACTTTGTTGTGCATGAAACCTCATGTGGGGACCGAGGCGTAGACCAGGATGTCGCGGGTTCAAGTCCTGCAGGTGCCCAAATTTTTCTTTCCTTAATTGACTATGTCCACCAGTTTGATGATAGGTTATGGCAAAGTTACTTGGATTCGACTACATTCTATTTTGTACTGACACAATATCACACCCGTTGTTTCCATTGGGGTAGGCAGAGACTATCGATCGCCACTTTGTACGATTCTTACCAATCTAAGTAAGTAAGTACCATATAACACATTTACAATAAACTTACTGAATAAATCGAACCACTTCATGATGACATTCTGCTCGTAACTGTCCGCAGATTCCATCGCGTACTTGATATGGACAATCGATGCATCGGTGAAATTAGCACCACGCCTGTTGATAAAAATTATCACGCGTTCATCTGTGAAATATTATTAATGGGAAATTCTCCATTGCTACCTTTTTGGAAGTCGCTATAAATAAATAACTAAATTCTCAACATATTTTATAATAACACTACAAAAAACCCCATTATGCAAGGAGGTTAAAAAAAGAGTGTAAGAAAAAGGGGAGTGATATGCTAAGTCGACATTTAATAAGGAATGGATAGGTTATTTTTGTGCAGAAAAAGGGTTTATACTTTGATAACGACACAAAAAAAACACATACAGTACCTACGCCATATTATATCCACAGTCACAAACCATATAGAGATAGTCAAAGGAAGGTCAAGTAGATACCTACGTGTAATTAAAAGATTCATATATACATCTTCAGAATTAGAAAAATGCCCCAATACCCTTAGTAATACTCATACGAGCACCTACGGAAGAGTATTACTTAGAAATAGGCTTGTGCCTTTCTAAACCGCCACTACACATCTAAAAAAATAAATTGTAAAAAGTCTGGTCTATTTGTTTGCCCGCCAAAAATTTGTACTCTGTGACTTTGTTGTCATAGAAACTGAACTATTGTTGACTTACTAAGGAAAAAGGAAACCACAGAAACCCTCGTTAAAATCAAAACGCCAAGATAAAAAGTCGACAACAAAAGTCACGACCAAAAATTTTTTTTTTACATAGTATTTATCATTTACTTATAATAAAATAGGTTATTATTTTGCCTTTAGAAACATGGCCACCGATTTGGGGTTAAAAAACTATGCAACAAGTGACTTTGAAGTGTTTGGTAAGGTCCAAGGTGTTTTCTTTCGTAAACATACTCAGAAGAAAGCTGAAAAACTTGGGTTAAAGGGATGGGTGATGAACACGGACAAAGGTACTGTGGTCGGTCAGATGCAAGGGCCAAAAACTTCTATTGAGGCCATGAAACATTGGTTAGAAAAGACTGGTAGTCCGAAATCAAGAATTGATAAGGCCTGCTTTTCCAATGAAGGTTCTATTACATCACCTCACTATATGAATTTTGAAATACGTCGTTAAATTCAGTATAAAACCATATAATTGACATAACAAACGGTGGGATAAATTTTTTATGAGGATTTTCTCTCGGGGATGAACAATCCTATAAGAGATTTGAAAAGATTGCTAATTATGAAAATTGTTTTGTCTTGTCTATACAGTGGTGTTATAAATTTATAATTTAGTCATTAAATGCGTTCAAAGTAAAATAACTAGCGCTTTTACCTTACCCCTACAATTAATTTCAAAATAATAATCATATCAATCTGACAAAGTGGTGATTTGCAAGTTCCTGCGAAGGAACATATAATTAGTTTTTTGCTGTTACATGGTTGCATACTTTTTTGTAGAATCAAACGGCTTCTACACGCAGCACAGCACATATGTTTTGTTTACTGTGCAAAGCTAGGCCGGGTTCATAAATAAAATTTTTTTACAAAATTTAGCCAATCTTATCTAGATAATGGAGCCTACGCCTATTTCAGATATAATAGGAAAATGTTAGATACTCAGTACTTACAGCCAATTTTCCCTATCTTCCTGCTGAATGTTAGAAAGAAACTGCGGGTACAGTTTGAAATTATTGGAGTCATAGCTATAGGCTATCTTGGAGCAGGCCGGGTAACACATGGGGCAGGAGATCCCGCCGCCCGCCAGCTCCATTTCCAGCTCTGGAGGTACGGGAGTGACGTCTGGCCGGACTGCTATGGACTGGGCTGCGAAAGGATGGTGTGTTTGTTTGTTATATGTTGTTATGGGGTTGTTTGGTGTATGTGGTTAGGAGAGGCTGCGTCTTCTCTCGTTTGTCAGTCTGATGTGTTTAAAGACTACTGCGTATTACTTCACTCTTGGAAAACCGTTAAATTTAATTTGATTTTATTTATCTGATTAGAATGTTAGAGAAACTGTTGTGAAAAACACCTCATTAAGCACTAAGGGTAGAATTCCTAAATGCATCGCAAGACCGATGGCGCGATATGTTTAGTTTTTTATAAAGATAGCTCGCAAAAAATATGGTCCGCTGACCGACTTTTCAGACAAACAATTTCATACCAAATCATAATATTTTCACTCACCATTATAAATCCTTAAGCATTTCAAATCGCGCAGATTGCATGTTTTAGCTCTTGGCATAATGGGCATGTTGAAAGGCGTGCAGTTACAGCGATCCAATAAGAACATCATCCTGCATTTCAGCATACAGTCACTGTGGGTATAGAAGGGTAGATAATCTGACTCGTCATAGAACAGGCAGCCGCGAACGTCGACGGGAATATGCTGGATATCTCTGGAGGCTTCGGTGAGACTGGCTGAGACCAATACACTCATCTGCAAAAGTGAATATTATGATGTAATGAGAATTCTTGCATTTGCTCTGCACAGAGATACGATCGGCTGATGTGTCAGAGTAAAACAGAGATAGCGGGAGCACACTCACCACAATTGAACTGCTGTCACCTTTCCTATTTGTCTGTTTTTCATATAGAATTATTATTTAAAATTATTGCTCAAACAGCGACATAGTTTTTGATACTGCTACAGCTCAGTGCTACAGTCATTATTTATTAAAATCGAGGTTGACCACGAAACTTTACTAATGTTCTATAATTTTATAAATAATGTATTCAGACCCCAATTTTCAAAAAAGTGTTTTTGTTTTAGTTGATTTTATAAGAAATTGCCTAAGTAATGTTGTAAAATATAATTAAAAAATAGCACCAACAACTTGTTTAAAAAAAATAGAGAAAAAAGTTGATATTTGATGCATATGATTTCTTTTCAAATAACTCTTCCCAATAGATTTCCATGGATGACCTAACAAAAATAAATAGGTGTATAAACATTTAAACGAAAACACTTACATAAACATTTCTATTTATTATTTGTGTCGAAAAACTACCACTAGGGGCGTCTGGAAAATCATATGAATCTGAAAACTGCAACTGAAAATAAAAATAATGTTATTATTTAATAAACTGTTCTGAGATGCTCTAGAATAAATAGTGAGCGGTTTTCATTAGTATCGTAACAAATTTATCTTGATTTTTATCCGGTTTTATATTTCATAATATTTTGATAGAACTTTGGTTCAACTCTGAACTTTTACCTACACTTCAAAAGCAAAAGCAATTATTTTCACTGAGTGTCATGTCTGCGTTCCAGTCTTTTTTAAGAGCTATTATTTAGTTTTCACTTCCCAAAGTTTTTATAAAAACTTACAAGTTCAATTTGACTACCTTCCTAGTATCCGATTAAGCCGATATTTTTTGAACTCATTTGTATATAAGGTAACAATGCAATGTTATGATATACTGAGCTGGGGGTAACCTTAAGAACTCTAACCTTGAATGGTTTTGATGAATACTTTAATTATAGAGTAAGATCCCAGAGCGATAAGACATAACTTATTTTCTAAAAGATGAAACTTTCAGTTCTCAGTAGTGTCTCATGTACTTTGTATACCTGCGTGTTTGTGAAGTTTGCCCAGTGACACCTGGGCAGGTACCAGGTGAGAAAGGTGACTAAAAATAAGAGTTACTTTACTTAAATTTAGATGGCTGATTTTTAGATATATTTTATAGAATATCATTCTCAAATAGTATCGCAAGTATCAGACACTTTTCATGGACCAAAACTTTTGTCAGACGCTTTAAAGCTCCACCAAAAATAAATGAACTTTACTTATTTTTTAATGTCTAATTTTTTAATATGTTACCAAGATAACTATTACAAAATTATATTTAGTCATAAATAAAAGATGTTATTAAAGGAAAGAAAAATTTCGACACTGGCGGGGTTCGAACCCGCGACCTTCGGGTATACGCCCCCGTCGCTCTGCCAACTGAGCTACAGTGTCAGTTGGCATCCAGCGCGAAATTTCTCTATCCTTTGTTTCTTTTTTACACGTTCAAGTAGTGTTTGCGTTTCCTACCTCCGAATTTTAACTAATTCGGACGGCCACTTGTCTACCTTTTCAGATAGAATGCAAATGTTGGAAACGCCTAACTATCACATAATTTAATGTTTTTTGACATGAATTCCTCATGTGGGGATTATTACTCATAAATAAAAGATGTTATTAAAGGAAAGAAAAAATTTCGACACTGGCGGGGTTCGAACCCGCGACCTTCGGGTATACGCCCCCGTCGCTCTGCCAACTGAGCTACAGTGTCAGTTGGCATCCAGCGCGAAATTTCTCTATCCTTTGTTTCTTTTTTACACGTTCAAGTAGTGTTTGCATTT
>OY755184.1:7673240-8026750 GCA_963576735.1 Bedellia somnulentella | reverse complement strand
AAAAGAAACAAAGGACCAAGATAACTATTACAAAATTATATTTAGTCATAAATAAAAGATGTTATTAAAGGAAAGAAAAATTTCGACACTGGCGGGGTTCGAACCCCGCCAGTGTCGAAATTTTTCTTTCCTTTAATAACATCTTTTATTTATGAGTAATAATCCCCACATGAGGAATTCATGTCAAAAAACATTAAATTATGGGATAGTTAGGCGTTTCCAACATTTGCATTCTATCTGAAAAGGTAGACAAGTGGCCGTCCGAATTAGTTAAAATTCGGAGGTAGGAAACGCAAACACTACTTGAACGTGTAAAAAAGAAACAAAGGATAGAGAAATTTCGCGCTGGATGCCAACTGACACTGTAGCTCAGTTGGCAGAGCGACGGGGGCGTATACCCGAAGGTCGCGGGTTCGAACCCCGCCAGTGTCGAAATTTTTCTTTCCTTTAATAACATCTTTTATTTATGAGTAATAATCCCCACATGAGGAATTCATGTCAAAAAACATTAAATTATATTTAGTCAGTCAGACAAATTGAAATGACCAAAAATCCACTAAACACTAAAATTATTCGGCCGTGAGTACGAACGCGAGAGCACTATGCGCATGCGTGTCAGAGCGAAGAATTTAAATATTCCAAAAAGTACTTACTGCTTTCGATAAAATGAATTTCAACATTAAGGTAATAATTAATAATTATTAAAATTAAAATAATTTATTGCATATATAGTATACAAGGCGTAGGGATGTGACGACCCCACCGCCCGCCGCACTTTGGAATGGCAGGTTTGTCATTCCGGCTTTGCAAATAGTCTGCGCTTGAGTTTGTAGGTGTTGACCGTGACTACAAACTGGTCCCAGCGCTGAATAGGGTGACAACGGTCTCCCCGGGGCAAGTGAGTGAAACTCCGGGTGAATCTTCGCTCATCATAATGAGTATAGAGGATAATGATGAGCGTATAAGGCCGCTTCCCTTGGGTGATCGAAGGGGCACGTCTGGAGCTGGGGCTGGACGTGGCAGCATGCGGTCCCCCAGCCGCCGCGGACCGGCCCGACCACCTGGCCGGTCTGCGCGACCACCTCAGCCACCAGATGACTTGGCATCGGTTGGGACTGGGGCAACTCAGTCCCAGCAGTCGGTGCCCGCCGCTGGTGGAACAAGGCGCCGCATGGCATGGGCGGTCGAAATGAACAGGAATGCCATGCGGGCTATATTAGGGCCTCGGGTTCAAGAACTGGACGGACGGGTTATCAGGCAGCAATGTACCGCGAAATGCTGCGGCTGGAGCCCAATTTGACCGTCACAGAACATAACCTGGCGGATAGAGTTCGGTACATACAGCGCTCAGAACTTTTTAGCACTACCGAACTCGAACAATTGCGACGCGAGGCTGTTCCCCGCTAGATAATAATAAGAGAGATAAGTGGAGATAAGTCAGAAAGTAACACCGACTTTTCTTTATAACATTTTCTTTTATAAATTCACACACTTCGTCAAAAACAACTCGATGGTGTTGACGAAGATCATGCCAAGACGTTTTAACTGTATTATTCTTTGATGACAACTTATAAGAATACTCCAATTGACATTTACTATGATAATATATTTTTGAATCAGTAATATCTTGTACTTTTTCAATCAACTCAACTAAGTCTTCCTGTTCTTCATTAAATTTCTTTAATAAACTGTTTTTATCACACGCATGCAGTGGTAATCTTTTTAATTTCTGTCTTTTAGTTTTTTGGCCACAATATATACATGCTTGGTTGTCGTCAGTATTCACATTACTTTCAAATGAAATGTTATGGGGTGTAGAATCAATGATACATTCAAACTTCACAGGAGATTCTTCAGAAAAAGATAATACTGGTTCAATTGATACTAATTCAACTGTTGGCTCCGGTATTACAACAGGTTCAGGTACAGTACTACCTGGACTTGAGTTTGATGCTGTATCTGAATCCGTTACAGTAGTTTGTTGACTTGAAGCACTTGGTGTAAATGTGTCATTATTAACAATGGGATTAATTGGTAGAGTTGATGTCGATGGTACTGATGTATTTTCACCGATACTAGATGCATTTTTTTCCTTTGC
Source organism: Bedellia somnulentella (assembly GCA_963576735.1). Lineage (NCBI taxonomy): Eukaryota > Metazoa > Arthropoda > Insecta > Lepidoptera > Bedelliidae > Bedellia > Bedellia somnulentella. The sequence continues at coordinate 8,024,652 of OY755184.1, read as the reverse complement.
ATTTTTTGGTTTTTCTGAAGTTGCAGAATAATACTTTTTTGGCAACGCAGTAAAACATTTATAACATTCTCGGTGATAACTATTGTCGTACAAATCAGCCGCCAAAGTTATGTCTTTGAATTTTAGGTTATGAATTTTTCGTTGTCTCAAAATGATCTTGCACTTTTTAAATGTCTCTTCGGAAAATAAGTTTATTTTATCCGTAATTTTTTTACAAAATACACATTTCAATGATTCTTCTTCCATAATATTCACTATTGCAAATAAATAATTATCACTCACAACTGACACGATGTAAACAACAAAAACATGTGCTCTCAGAGATCCATAAAGAGGGAGAACCGGGTTACTATGGACGTCTCACTCGCTCTGAAACGCATGCATAATGCTCTCGCGTTCGTACTCACGGCCGAATAATTTTTGTGTTTAGTGGTTTTTTGGTCATTCCAATTTGTCTGACTGTCTAAATATAATTTTAGTTATCTTGATAAGATTTTAAAAAATCAGACATTAAAAAATAAGTAACGTTCATTTATTTTTGGTGGAGCTTTAAAGCGTCTGACAAAAATTTTGGTCCATGAAAAGTGTCTGATACTTGCGATACTATTTGAGAATGATATTCTATAAAATATATCTAAAAATCAGCCATCTAAATTTAAGTAAAGTAACTCTTATTTTTAGTCACCTTTCTCACCTGGTACCTGCCCAGGTGTCACTGGGCAAACTTCACAAACACGCAGGTATACAAAGTACATGAGACACTACTGAGAACTGAAAGTTTCATCTTTTAGAAAATAAGTTATGTCTTATCGCTCTGGGATCTTGGACTATTATATTTGGTAACTAACATGATGTGTCTGATTGACGGATAGTATAAGATCCCACTGCTAAATCTCTACGTTACGAAGCAAGAGAAGTTTTTCAAGATCGTACTAAGTGGCGATCGATAGTCTCTGCCTACCCCAATGGGAATAATGGGCGTGAGTATACGTAAGTAAGTAAGTATTTAAAAAATATAAATACAATTATTATATAAGTCATAAAATATAAATAGAAACAATAGCACAGTTTGTGAAATATATTTGGATATATCGCGTTTTTAACTGATGGCAACCCTGATTTGCGGCCATTTTTTCACAGGCAGCTATATATCATCATATAAGGAAAAAAATTAGCTTTAATTTCATATAAGAAACATGCGTGTAACATATGAACGTATAAAACACTCCAAATTATAACCTACTTACACCTGGCTGCGAGGTAGTTGCGGCCAAATGTGCAATGGCACCTATCGATTTTTAAATTCTCTATATACATTTTTATGATGTGGGTGGTATTATATTTGAATAACAAGTGAACGAAATTTTTCTCCGAATAATAATAAACATTATTTAAATTAAAATTACTTGCGGCCACTTTTGCCTGGCTGCGTGCTGTCGGTATAATCTCCTATTCATAAACTTATGTTAAAATGTGTGTTTGACTCTGTACGCCATGAACGTAGAGATTTAGCAGTGGGATCTTATACTAGGAGCTGTAAGCTCGGTATGGAAACTTCTCAATGGAACGTCACAGATTGCTTCAACTTTAGTAATACTACGTTTATGAAGATAGATACAAACGATAGTCTAATTATTTATTTGGATGTTAAATTTTGAATAAAATAGAAGATTTTCATAAATTTAATAAATGAAAGAAAAAAAAATTGTGAAAGGGTAGAAGATCAAATAATGATGGTTAGAATACATACCAATGCTCCTTCTAGAGGAATGTTGTAGAAAAAGTCATCGCTAGTGTTAAACTGTAGTAAAACTTTCAATCCTTGATCGAAATCAAATGAAGACTTGTTTCCAAAACTGTACATCATTATATTCCGGTCATCAGTACTTCTGCTAAAATAAGTTTATAATTTATTCGTCACCACATTAGGTTACTGCAGTTAAAACACATGCGGCTGTATTCTTTCATTATTGGGTTTTTAGTATGTAAAGTTTATGGATATTGTGAAAACACTGATAAAATAAGACAATGGTTGGCAGAACGTTTTCGCAAAAGCGAAACATTGGAAAAAGTATTCCTTGCTCTTTCTTAAAGTACTGCTATTAAAGAAATTTCTTTATAGAATATCGATATGTTCATAATTAGGAGTAGTTAACTCAGTTTATTTAAATGGTACTTTCTGCATATAATAATTCCGCCTGGCAAACCTCTCTCTCGAGTTTCGTTTACATTTATCAATATTTTCATACATGCCCTTCCATTCATCATACCTAATTAATATTTACAAACTTACTCAGTAAAATAGTCCGAAGATCGTAGATAGTTAAATGTACAACAGTAACCATTCATAGTCAGTCGAAAATCAAATAAATCGGAACAGTTTAGACTTTCCTCGTTCCAAGCACATTTCATCAGAAAATCTTGACAACGAGGAGTCAACTGAAAAAAATATAATCAAATTATTTGTACTTGGAACAAAATGTTATACATCGATTAGATTTGTCCAAAAATGTGTTATAGCAAATTTACATGTGCATAACCACCATTTTGCAATAAAAGCCTGCATCACTGATTTTTCATGATTCATTATTAAAAACTTCTATACAGCATCGGTGATATGTTTTTTAGTGTCAGACTATAAAATAATATATAAACTTACAGTTTTAAGAAGATTTTTGGCATCGTACTTTCCTAAAGCATTGTCCAGTTCGAGAAGTTCAACCGAGGTAAACCTAGCATTGAATCCAAGACTGTACAACGCTCCCAAGCCTTGAAGAAGCGACAACATTGAACTCATATTGTACTTCTTGTTTCGGTCTTCCTGCAATCTTCAAAATGTACATTTGAGAAAAGTTCTAAGCTCATAATAATAATTTGAATGTTTTTGTTAATGAAAACCTCATGTTATAATTTTTTTTAGGAAAGTAAAATTTCGACACGAGCGGGGATCGAACCCACGACCTCCGGGTATATGCCCCCGTCGCTCTGTCAATTGAGCTATAGTGTCAGTCAATGGCTTCTAGTGCGAAATTCTTCTATCCTTTGTTTCTTTTAGACATTTTAAGTAGTTTTTGCGTTCCTACCTCCGATTTTTTTACAAATTCGGAAGGCCACTTGTCTACCTCTGGAGGTCGCGGGTTTGATCCCCGATGGTGTCGAAATTTTTCTTTCCTTTATTTATTGCCCTAATTATAAGTTAAAATATATATAAAGTATCCACAAAGAGGCTTGAGCTTCTGAATGAACCTTGACATATGAACCACAAACATAACTTTAAAAGAGACAGACACAGAGGGGTAGCTCCAATTCATGAAACCCATTCCTAATTGTATAAGAGGCCGTTGTGATGTCTAGGTTTCCCTAAAGAAAATTATTCTTATGACATTGTTTGATTAATTGTATACAACATTCACAAAACATAGAGAATGGAATACCTTAAGTACTTACAATTGTTCAGCTAGTTCTGTAACAGCCTTTTTGCTTATTCTATTCGTAGAGCATATTCCAACAGCTGGGAATATGATTTGTGAGACAGACACTCCATCCGGAATCTGGGTGGTGACCAGCGGCGCCAAGTAATAGTTCTTGAAGGTCACCCACACTAATGCAATTGAGAAGAGGAGGGCTCCAATCATTGTGAGTATCCAGATAATTCTGAGAAAGATGTTTATATTACTTTTATCTTTTAAATACAAATAGAAAAAATATTCTCGCATAAAACTTTGAAGTAATTTAATAAAATGTATGTTAAGCTTGTTCAAGTTTTGCAGGATTCGCGAAGTAAACGTAGTTATACTTTTCTTCTAAATACCACGAGATGTTTTGTCTTCTGATATTTGGCTACAGTGCCTACTGATGTGCCTGACTATTTTCGAAAATAATATAATTCAGGATCTGATACAGAAGAGAATATAATGCAACCGCGCAAGAGCGCCATATTTAGTACTGTATTTCAATACTATGAAGTTTTTCATATACCAACTATAGACATGTTTAGCTTCAATGGAATAAACTGTTTAACTCAAGGCACATGCACGTATACCATATCTACCCAAATAAGTTCTCTTCACATTTGTTCCTAAAAGGAATCAGGTATTGGTGTAAATGGAAATCAACGTTTTTACTCTAGCTCGAATAAAATACTCTACCCTTGCTAACCTTTCAAAATAGGGCGTATTAACATCAACTAAATGCTTCAATCCACAAATAGAAGATTCGCTACAGTATTGCTTGCAAATGCTCTTAAAACTCTCATACACCACTCGAAACTTAGAATGCTTGGGAACACTTTGTCTTGCAAAATATCTTCTTCGGTAACTAAACGTGGACCCCTCCATATCTGTCTGTTTTGCCCAAACATCATCGACTAAACAGCTGAAATAAAAAGAAACTCAATATTTCAGCGACAGTTAAACATTCCATTTAAAGATAACATCAGAACTTTACTAATGCGAGGTTAACTGCTTTGATCGATTGATTCTTCTCGTGCAATGTTTTTTGAAGGATTAGTTCAAGGACACATGAGTAATTAGTGGATTGATAGATGGTTAACTAAATTGCTCTATTGCTACATTTCATTTTATAAAGAATTTTAACATACATACATTCCTTCACGGCTCTAATTCCCAAAACGGTGTAGCCAGAATTGTAATTTCCTGAGCCACTTTTGGAAGTTGAGTGGGCAAGAGACAATAAAATAAAGGTTGTTGGTAGCAACCGCATCGCCCGAAAATTAGTTAAAAAGCCCTAATACCCTAAATTGCCTCTTATGAACACCCAAGGGAAGAAATGGGGTAGTGCTATTCTAGTTAAACGAGGAGTAGGAGTTGTGAGTAGATTGAGAAATGTAGTGAAAAGATTCGTCATGTTGTTGTCGGGGGTCATCACTGTGGGAACAGCAATGATATACTATATACTGGCCAGTACACCCTGCTGTGTACCAACTTAGAATTTGTATTTATGTTTAGCTAGAGAAACATTTCGATACCGCGATGTACGATTTTTTATAACGCTGCTAGTGTGCGAGTGAGTTCGCCGTCTAGTGGTCGCCACACACCAATTTCATTTCAGGTGTGTGTGTAGTATCGGCTTTAGATAGCACTAACCCATCACTTTCCGCGGGTGGTGAATGGCGACTTACGGATTTTCGGGCTTTATAAGTGTTTGTTCGGCGATATGGGTGAAGACCCAACCAACCAGCCTTTATTTTACCATATTTTTCTCACTCAACATCCATAAGTGGCTGAGGAATTTTCAATTCTGAAGCTTTGGCTACAACGTTTTGGGATTTATAGTCGTGGATGTTATAAATATACATACATACATACATATACTCACGGCTATAACCCTAAACGGGGTAGTCAGAGCTTTGGAATGAGAAATTCCTCAGCCACTTTTGGAAGTTGAGTGGGGAAAAGATGGTAATAATAAATGTTTTTGGTGACGGGTCTCCAACCACATCGCCCAAAAATGACTTGAAAAGCCCTTATACCCTTAGTCGCCTCTTACGATCACCCACGGGTAGAAATGGGGTAGTGTTATTCTAAGCCGACACTACACAGCATTAAAATTCTGTATAAAATTAAATAATCTGTACTTTTTGTATCAATATGGAACTCCTTAAGTTGGCTATATGTTAGGCATTGCGCTCGCATAATAATAAATAACAGCAGTGTTTTTTTATTTATTTTTTTACAATGGGTGTTTTAATTGGTATGGTGGTTGTTTATTTATTTAAAAATCATACTGTCGATAATTTCACATTGCACATGGACGCATTTAAATAATATTAGATTCCACCTCGGCTGTAATTACTGATTATGCTCTCTTGTATCATAATGTACTTATTATAAACTTCTAAGTACTTGTTTAGTCTCACTTAAAAGTATGTTTTTAGTTTTATCTTTAGGTAGTATTTGTTGCTGGCAGACGCAGTGTGGGGCGCCCTCCAGCCCGCTGGACCGACGACCTAAAAAGCAGGTGGCCGGGAGTGGTTGGATGAGGCTGGCCGAGGATAGGAAGAGGTGGCGCGCCATGAGAGATGCCTATGTCCAGCAGTGGACGAGTGTGGGCTGATGATGATGAGATGATGAGTATTTGTTTGATTTAAGTGGAGCGCGATGTTCGGTTATCATTATGACTATAAGTTAACCTTGTTATTTAATAGGTAGATAAATTGATATATTTTTACAATCGCTTCTTACCTTCACTTTATTTCATGGCGGTATTAAAAAAGAACAAAATCTGAAATGTTCTCAGAAACCATAACACCTACAAACTTAGAAAACTAAAAGTACACCTTCGAATGAAGAATTTCGCACTAGTAGCCACTTGACATTATAGCTATGTTTGCAGAGCGACGGAACGTTTACCCGGAGGTCGCGGGTTCGATCCCCGCTAGTGTCATAATTTTTCTTTCCTTTATTTAACAGTAATAAGGGGCCGTTCAAGTATTACGTAAGCACTATGGAGGGGTGGGGGGGGTCTTTGTTTTGCTTATTTTGGATGACATGGGGGGTAGGGGAGTCTAGATGATGATTACGTCATCGGTATATATTTTACAACCAAAGTCGAACATGCAAAACCAGTGGTCTTTATCATGCTTCCCTCTAGTAACTAAATAGTCACATCGAGAAAATTCATAAAAAAGTAAACACGGTTGTTAACGGTGAGGGAAAACATCATAAGGATAAGTTGTACTTAGTCAAATGACAGTATATTCATACAAAACGGCGAGAGGCCTGCCCCCTGTTCAGGGATAAACGGCGTGAACGTTTGTGTTAAGTTGAGTTGAGAAGGAACATAGACATTCCAAAACCGGATGAAAGTTAGCATACTTGCAACACTGAGCAGCAATCCAATGTCATCGAAAACTTATAATCATGGATTTGAATTTAATATGTGTACCAAAAATTTTAAATAAGTTAGTTATGTTCGTAAGATTATAATATACCCTATATTGAGTAAGGGACAAACAATCTTGTATCAGTTTCTTGTGTCAAATCTAAGCTCTATCCTAATTTTATTTTCTTATTTTTAAAATTACAATAATAACATTATAATATAAAAAAAATGATTAAAAAATGTTTACGTAAGCGTAGGGGGAGGGAATAGGAGCTTTGCTTACTTTTGCTGACAAGGGGGATGGGGGGGTAAATAATTGTAATAAATCTGCTTACGTAATATTTGAACGGCCCCTAATCCCCACATGAGGTTTTCATGTACAAAAACACTCTAATTATGTGATAGTTAAGCGCTAATACTACTACATACATACATACTCTTAATTTTGAATTAACTACCTATTTATTTATTGATACTTAATTTGGAACAATACATTTAACTAAACATGAATTAAGGTCAACATTCCTAAAATACCATCAGATATTATTCTCGTAACCCTTAGAAATAATATCGCACGGATTACAAACAGTGTTAGGCGAATACCATAACACGCGAGTTGTATCAACTCGATTGAATTTGAAAATAAGTGGTTTATGGCTAGCTGTTTTATCTATGCTGTAGTCACTTAATAAAAAATGGTACCATCTCAATTAGGCGATATTAATGTGTAATATTGATAAATTATCAAAATCGTTTATCGAAACATTTAATTGAAATTCATATTCCGTTTGTAAATAAATTGAAGTGAAATCGATTAGTCTGTGAGTACGACAAATTCATACCCAAGAATTAAAAGAATCGTTATCTAAAAAATATATTGTTTTATTAATAATATCGTATTCAAAGCGTGAACGTTGAGTTTCAATTTGAGATCAATTTATTCTTGTTTGTCCTGTCCTCATAGAGCTGAAAAAATCCTGTAAGTACTGAAACTATTATCATTACAAACAATACTTTACAGCCAGTACATAAATACACGCGTGGAAAATATTCGCAGCGATAATTTTGCTAGTTTGACTGCAACATGACGATGTTAATTTAAATCCAACTCACAGATACATCGTTGAAATGGTCGGGTATAGACAGAGACAGATAGTAGGTAACGGAACGCAAACAACACATGATGTGTTACTGGTTTTGACGCGATGATATCATTGATAACGTACAGATAACTAACGTCAATGTTTACCGTCTGTGATACAATTAATTGGGTGAGTTTGTTTATTACTTATGTATTTTTGTAAGTCTAATATGTATACTGGTTAGTTATGTTGTAATGTTCGTTTGATAGTATTGAAGAAATTTATAATTAAAATAAGATGTTGATGTTAACATAAATGACGAAAAAGAAACTACTTCTTAAACCACAGCATTGAATAAAAGTTAAAAGCTAGGCTATATTAAGGAGGTCGTAAACAGATACAGATACTCATGATTATAAAGCCAGAGTTTTTGAATAAGAAATCCCTCTGCCACTTTGGGAAGTTAAGTTGAGAAAAGATTGTAAAACATCAAAGTAAAAATAGTAAAGTATATATTTTTTTTCTTTTATACAATCAAATGCAGTTTGAAATATTATTCGCCAAAGAACTCCAGCTTGTTTACTACAATATAGAGTAAATTAACCACAACATACCAACCAATCAGCTTAGTTTACATTTGATTTGTTGTTTGATAACGATGTGTAATTTGTTTGCAGACCTAAACGTGTAGCATTTGCTACGACACAAAAATCATGCAAACTTCAAGGCTGTATCCATATGCAGGCACCGTTTGTGCCAACACGATTTTAGATAAGAGGTATTATTATTCTACATAATTTATATCCAATTAAGATACACAATCAACTGTATGACTCATTGTTAAAGGGGTAATTATAGTTTATCAATCTGATGACTTGCGTTTGACAAAATAAATGAAACATATGCCATCAAATGTTACTTCAACGCATAATAGATAAATGTTATTGCAAAGGCGCTCTGTGAGATAAAGTGTAATTTTCGTTTTTAACACGCTTAATTAGCTTCAGCTGTATGTATGTAGCCGACTCCTTTAATTTCGATTTGACCCACTTTAAACGGACCGATTTAATTAAAACTCTGTACACTTATCAATTATCAACGACAATATGATATAATCTCATAGGATCATTCCATTATCCTGATTATGGTCGCCAGGATGAAATAAATTAAGTCGGTTCAGTACTAAAAAATATAGCATAAAAAAAACTGAAAAACACGCTTTTGAGCACTTCTAACTAAGAAGTGAAAAATAATACCCAATATAAGCTGCAAATCATTAAACAATTTAAAAGCGTGGGGCGCTCTGTGCCATATTTTTTTGTTTGTGAAGCACGCTTTTTAACGATTTTCAGGTATTACTTTTCACTTTGTAGTTAGAAGTGCTTCAAAAGCGTGTTTTCATTTTTTTTAAACTGTATTTATTATTAAGAAACCTCTTAGACCCTAAATAAGGGTAAAATCTTACGTATAGTCGGTAAGATTCAGATAACTTCAAAATCTTATAATAAGCAACCTTCATTTCGTACACCGACTGACTTGACATTAAACTTTTGCATCTAAATTTACCACGTTAAATCATTTATTCTCAATCAAAACTTTGATCTCATGATATTTACTTCATATATATACAAACTTTTTTACTTTTTTCCTCTCTGATCTGACCTTCAATTGCAATCTCGTATTCTGTTATATTTTCCGGTAATACAATTTTTCATACAGCTTTTTAAATCATATTGTCCTAATTCCGAAAATGTTACTCACAAGATTTTTTACAATGAGTAGTGTCCTGCCGGCTCCGCTTATGCTCAGTGTAAGGCCTATGAATTTATAACATTCATTAAAAAACATTTTTTAAATTTATTTAGTAGATATATTTTTAAAAAGTTTTATTAAAATAATCTGTAGCTATGCGAACGGCTATTATGAGTCGGTGCTCCATCCTGTTAAAAATAATGTTCCATAGTAATATTAGTAAATAACATTTAATTTAACGCATTTTATTTATTTTAGACATCAAGTTTTTTTGTAATATTTACTGCTTGACCTATACAATCGATATCTAAATAAAGATGATGTAAATTAATTTTCAAAAAGTTCCGAGTTCTATTTCCCGAGTCCGAGTCCCGAATTGAATATTACTTATTTTTAAAATGTATGTATACAATTTACTTTGTACTAAAATTAATGACATAGTTCCTAAAACAGATCCTTGTACTTATTATTAAGTCTCATAGTTTCAGACCTTCTCATATTGATATATTTTAATGAGACACCCTGTATATTAAATCCCAGATTAAAGTAGCCGAGTATTATTTTATTCGTTCCTAATTCACTCTAAGCGCCTTTCAGGTAATTAGTTCTCAAGCATATGTACTTTTAAACCATACATACATACATACATATTCTCACACCGTTAGTTCTCATTGGGGTAGGCAGAGACTATCGATCGGCACTTTGTACGATCCTGGAAAACCTCTCTAGCTTCTCTAATTTCACATCCATAAATCTTTTCATACATGCTCTTTTATTCTTCATAATTCGGGCACCTGCCTTTTTGAGTACATTAACTACTTGATCCAAATGTGTCCTCCAAGTTCGTCTTGTACTAACATTACCTTCCACATTGGCTCTATAGATCTGTTTCACCAATTTACTGTCATCCATCCTCTCAATATGCCAAAACCATCACAACATTTCTTTTTCTATCTTTCTTACAAGATCATCTCTTACACCACACCTTTCACGAATCACGTAATTCCTCATACATCACATAACCTCACATTACAAAATTTAAACCATATATATTACATACAATACTAATATATATTTTTTAGCAAACACCTAGTGACATCAATTCGTCGAAGCAGCGTTCAACAGGATGGCAGTGCACCTCTAAAGTCATGGAAGGAAATACCAGGACCAAGATCGGTTCCAATCTTGGGACCCCTTCTGAATTTTATTCCTGGTGTAGGTATGGTCAATTCATCATAGTGTTCTAAAATGTTATTTAGCCATAGTCACTGAAATAAACTTTAAACAAAACAGTGAAAAAAAAAGGATTCTAATATTCGAACTTCATGATTCATGACCAGTATTTCAAGAATAGGCTATTTGGCTGTAATAAAAATATACATTTCTTTTATTTCATTGGTCTTAATATTTCTTTTTTGGAGCAATATGTAATAATGCGAGATAAAAATATTGCATTATTTCACTAAAATCCGTCTTCTAAAATAAGTATTTTTGATGCAACTGTCACGTGACTAAAATCGACCGTGATTGGCTATTTCTATAATGACGTAGATTGCACATAAACAGACTGTGTATCGCTTCGCTCATTGGTATTTAATGCGGAGTTGACGTCATTTGTGCTACAGCCGCCATATTACTTAAAGTCGCGTTTTCGCGGCACATTATTAAATATTGGATTTTATTTTAAAAATATTTTTTAGGGCTCCTTATAAACAAATTAACACAGTAAGATAGTTTTCAAAACTTAGTCAAATAGCCTATTGGCTGTGTTTAAGCAAGGAATAAATTCAAACTAAGTCTTGCTTTTAAACACAAATTTACTTTTAAAATAGACAATAATGAAATTAACAATATATGTATCTTAAGTTGGCGGTGGTTGGTTGCGTAGTGAAGCTTGTCCCCGCGCCGCCGCCGCCGCCGCACCTGCGGCTTGCCGTATCATGTGGATCAGGCGTTAACATCCTCCGGGACGTTGAAAGCTTTACAGCTTTCAAGAATATAGTGGACCCCGTGGCGGACCACTCTGCTCCTGGTCGTCTTCTTCAGTAGGTCCCTGAGTCGGCAGAAGGCACATCTTATTGACGGCCCTCCGAAGAATACCCTTTGCTGTGGTTACCTCAGCGACTCTGGTAACGCCGTCTGTGCCAGGAAAGAGACGGATCACGCGTCCCATTCGCCAATGGAGAGGCGGCAGGTTATCGTCGTTGAGTAAAACCAAGTCCCCCAGCGCAAGCTGGCGCTGTGGAGACTGCCACTTCGTGCGCTGCTGCAGCTCGGCTATATATTCTCGACGCCAGCGGTCCCAGAAGTGCTGGCGGATCTTCTCTATAAGCTGATATCTGTTGGGGCTGGTGACAGTGACAGGAGCTGTTGGTATAGACGTGAGCGGTCTCCCGATCAGAAAGTGGCCTGGGGTCAGAGGAGAAGGATCGGTACAGTTGGTCGAGAGAGGAGACAGTGGGCGTGAGTTTAGGATAGCTTCAATTTGTGTAAACAATGTCGCTAACTCCTCAAATGTCAAAGAAGCATTTCCAGCTACACGCTTTAAATGAAATTTGGCTGAGCGTATTCCAGCCTCAAAAATTCCTCCAAATGTAGGGGAATATACAGGGGAAAACATAAATCTAATTCCTTCATAACTAGCGAAATCATAGACAGACTGACGGCTGGATCTCAGTAGCCTACCTAATTCATTGTGAGCACCAACAAAATTCCTACCGTTGTCGCAATATATTTCAATTGGTTTACCCCTTCTTGATATAAACCTACGTAAACATAGAATAAAAGCTTGGGTACTCAGATCACTGACGAGTTCCATATGAACGGCTTTGGTAGTGAGGCAAACGAATAAGCAAAGATAACATTTTGTTATTCTATTACCTCGGCTTTTACGACTACTGATCATAAACGGTCCAGCAAAGTCCATCCCGCACGAGTAGAAAGGGAAAACACCGTTAGTACGCGCCTCTGGCAGGTGCCCCATGATTGGCTGCATAGTGACAGCACGCATTCTCGCGCACGTGACACAGCGCCGCGCCACGCGCCGCGCTAAACTCCTACCACCAACCGGCCAATATCTATCGCGCACGGATGACAGTAATAACTGTGGACCTGCATGGAATAAACGAATATGCTCATGGTTCATAATAAGATACATGAAATGATGCTTAGCATCTAATAAAATGGGATATTTCTTGTCGAAATCAAAACTCGAATTATTTAATCGACCACCAACTCGAACAATTTTATCAGTGTCAATAAACGGTGTCAACTGTATTAATTTATTATTTTTTGGTAAACATTTCCCTTGTTCAAGTAGCTTAATTTCTTCGGGAAACGATTCTGTTTGGCTAAACCTAACTAAAATTTTTAACGAATTATCCAACTCCGTAATATTAAGCGGACCTGACAATCTTTGCCTTAATTTTGTAATATTATTTATAAACCGCAAGACGAACGCAAAACTCCTTAACAATTTATTAAATGTGGAGTACCTATCGAAATCGATGAGTGACTGTAAATGCGCTCGCTCGGACGCCACAAACAGAGCGTTCACCTTAATATCGGGTAAACTCTCGGTGGGGTATGAATGCCGCGGCCACTCAGACTCCTCCGTCTTTAGGAAGGAAGGACCCTCCCACCACAAAGAAGATGACGCTAGAACCTGAGGGTCGACCCCCCGCGAGGCAAGGTCAGCTGGGTTCATACTCGTAGGAACATGCCTGAATTGAAAATCACGTGTTAGTTCGTTAATTTCGTTAACCCTATTACATACAAACATTTTTAATTGTTTTACATCAGTCTTTAACCAACCGAGAACAACAGTAGAATCGGTCCAAATTATTTTTTGTTGAACGTTAAAACGTACCGCTTTGAGAACCTTATCACATAAACGCGCGCCTAGTAGATTACCTAACAATTCTGCTCGTGGGATAGTAGTCGGCTTTAAAGGCATAACGCGAGCCTTTCCACAAAATAGGTTCACCGTAACGTCATTTTTTTTATTGACTGAACGTAAATACACGCAAGCAGCATAGGCATCCTTTGACGCATCGACAAAGCAATGTAAATCTATTGAAATTGGGTCATGGCAAAGAACATTTCTATTAATAGTTATATTTGAGATTAAGTGCAAATTATTAATAAAATTGTACCATGTACTTACAAGTTTTTGAGGTATGGGTTCTTCCCAACTCAATTTTGCAACCCATAATTGTTGTAAAAATATTTTGGCCTTGATAATACATGCACATATTAAACCGAGAGGGTCAAAATTTTTACAAGTTGTCGTAATGACAGACCTTTTTGTGGGCACTGGAGATGATTCGATGTTGGCTGTAAATTTAATTTTATCAGACTTCGGACAGTAATTTAATCCTAGTACACTCGATTCTTTGGTTAAATCGACTAACTCGGAGTTGGAGTCGTCACTGCCGAAAGCCTGTGAACAATTAGTGCGAATTTTCCTTAAAGGTAAACAAGTATCCAACACCTTTTTAACATTTTTATAGATGTACTGTAGATCGCTCTCAGTCTCCGCACCCGTGTTCAAGTCATCAATGTAAAAATCATTTTGAATGACGTTAGCTATAACAGGATCCGTACATTCATATGCTAACTGCAATAAACATCTCGTACTTAGAAATGGAGCAGAAGCCATGCCATACGTGACGGTGTTCAGCTGCAATACTTGCAAAGTATTGCGTTTTCTGTCACTAGAAGTGGGGTCTCGCCAAAGAATGTGCTGGAGATGACGCTGTGAGGGGTGCAATATAATTTGCCGATACATCTTCTCCAGGTCTCCTAATAACACGTAACGATGGCCACGAAAACGTAACAAAATGGAAAATAAGTCGCTTTGAACGACTGCGCCTACGGCTTGAATATCGTTCACCGACTTCCCGGTCGATGTTTTAGCCGACCCGTCAAAAACAACTCTTAACCGTGTTGTTTCACTTTTATTTCGAATGACACAGTGGTGCGGGAGATATACACCAAAGTCCGGTTGTTCTACTTCACTTAAATGACCCATTGTACGATATTCCTCAATAAAAGTTGAATAAGGTGCCTTTAATTGAGGATTTTTATTTAACTTACTCTCTAAATTTGACAAACGCTTAAGTGATAAATTAAAAGAATTTCCGAGATTCGTTTCGGTTTCTTTCAGCGGCATTAAAACACAAAATCTCCCATTCTCTAGTCGAGTGGTAGTCTCTAAAAAATGATTCTCACAGAACTGTTCCTCTAGGGATAATGTTTTTGTGTCAGAAGGCAAATCGTCTATCTGCCAAAATAGTTTAATTGAATTATCTAAATCTAATAGGCTTAAGTTGCAGTGAACTTTAGAGCAAAGATTATTAATCCCAATAGGGCCGGCTATAAGCCACCCCATCTTAGATTCTTGCAAAGTAGGCAAATTATAACCTAACTTTAACTGATTAGTTCCAATTATATCCCAAAATACGTCAGCCCCTAATAAAATGTCAATAGAAGAGGGCTGGAAAAAATGTGGATCAGCTAGTTCAATACTGTTGGGAATATTTAAACGATCAGTATTTATTTCAACACCGGGTAAAATACCGGTTATTTTAGGCACTATAAGGCAACTAATTTTAGTACTATAAGACGAAAAATATGAATTCACTCTCACGTTACAACTTCCTCCAATATCGCATTTAACATTATTAAGTCCACAAACACTGATACGATGCAAAGATTCCTTACGCAACCCCAATTTATCACAAATATTTTCTGTAATAAAAGACGATTGGCTACCGGTATCTAACAATGCTCGCACCTTCACGCTTTTATTGTTATATTCATTAACAAGTTCGACCTGCGCCGTGCACAATAGAGTGTGAGTCATCGTTACCGCTGATAAGGCGACTGGCCCAGCGGCGGCGGTGGCAGCAGGCGCGCCCAGAGATGCGCTTGATCGTATTAATCCTTGTTGTGATGACTGTTGATTATGTAACAAGGTGTTATGTTTACCTTTGCATATCTTACACGAACCTTTCAAACGACACTGATAAGATTGATGACCGCTTCGTAAACAAATAGTACACAATTTAAATTGAGTAACGTCGCGTACCCTACTATCAATATCTAAATCTTTAAACTTTGCACATTCATGAACAAAATGGCTCTTGTTACATATGACACAAGGTTGACATCGTTTATTAACATTATCCGATGATGTAAAAAATGATCTTACGTTTTTGTTATGGGAAATAGGCCTTTGTTCGTACTTGTCGTTTCGATTATAATGGGTTGTTTCTAAAATGTCTGCGCGACTTCGTAAAAATGTGTAAAATTGTTCGAGTGTCGGTAATTCTAACAAACTGTTCTTATGTTCTTCCCACTTTCTACTCGTATTGGAATCTAACTTTGCTGAGGTAATAAATATTAAAAGAACATCCCATTGTTCGGTAGGAAGTCCCAAAGACTGTAGAGATCTTAAATTTTTAGATATGTGATCAATTAAGAAACGTAATGCCTTAAAGGATTCTTTGCTCATAGATTCAATACTTAATAATGACTTGAGATGATTATTTATAAGGATATTTTTGTTATTGTATCTCTCGCATAGTAGTTGCCACGCATTGTTGTAATTGTTTGCAGTAAACTCGAGTGATCTAATTACCACAGATGCACTACCCTCCAAACTAGACCTTAGATAATGAAATTTATTTATTAATGGTATGGATTCATTTTGATTTATAAGAGAATCAAATGTGTCACGGAATTCGAGCCACTTTAAATAATTCCCATCAAATTTTGCTAAATCAATAGTGGGTAGTTTAATCGAGTTAAAAGAATGTGAACATGAACCAGCCACACTTTCATTAAGATTTGACTCTTTGTGAGAGGAAGACTTTTCAATTAAGTCTTGCGCAATGGAAAGAAGAGAATAGAATTGAGTTTCTATAGTATCTCTCTCAGTTAACTGTTCGTCCACGTTCGGCGACAGTATCTCTATTTCTGTCTGTAAGTTGTTAAAATCAGAGAGTAAATCTTGAAATTTTACCATTCTCATTGATAGATCCTTAATTTGAATTGAAGTTATTTTATCCGCCAATTGAATTAAAACATTTAAATGATCTTTAAACTTAGTTAATCTACCTTTTATAATACTACGTTTCTTTAATAAATCTTTAAGCATGTCTTTTCCTTCCATTATAAATATTATAATAGAACAATTAACGTAGCACAAGAAACGTTAAAATAACCAAACCTCCCAAAGCACTGTCTAGTACTTTATAATCCAACCGCCAATCTGTCTATGCGACGCGCGCGCCGATCACAACTTCAGCTAAAGGTATCGGCAGCAGCTGTAGTAGTCTGCTCGGAACACCCGAACTTTATTTGATGTTTTTCACTGAAATAGTCGGCAGTTGCGTGTAAATAAATTTGAATTTTATATATTATTTTGATGAAGGTAGTTAACAATGATAGGCAAAATAATTGTAAATGATAACGTCTAAATGATAAAACTTCAATAAGAAATTTGTGTAGTGATTGAAGTAGGGAAAAAAACTTGTCAATTTCGTCTGAGCTAATAAATTGGTTTAGGTTTGCTTGAAGTGCAAATAAAATGGAAATTGATAAAAATATAGTAGGTAGTTAAATAACTTATTATGTAAAAGATAATTGATTGATTTTGTAACGCTAAGGCCAAAGAGTGAATTAGACAATACGCTTTAAATTAACAGCAAGATATTGTTTCAACACTTTGGGGCGATAAATATCTACACAACATGAATTGGAAAGACAGGAAAGGATAAGAATAGAAGGATGTAGGTAGGCCAATACTTTCCTCGGGATGACCAAACAGATGCGATGGTGAAGCTCCTCAGCAATCCTTTAATTGATCATCAGAGTTGAAGTCAGCAATATCATCCGACAAATCAGTTCCCGAAGTCCAAACGGCGTTAGTCGAGTAGCGGTTATCCGATGGTACTCGTTATTTCTTCACCGAAGATTGGTTGTAGCCACCACTAGGCAATGGCCACTAATTTATCACGGTCGCCAAATGTTTAAGCAAGGAATAAATTCAAACTAAGTCGAAGTAGAAGTAGAATTTATTCCTTGCTTAAACATTTGGCGACCGTGACAGGACACTGATAAAATTGTTCGAGTTGGTGGTCGATTAAATAATTCGAGTTTTGATTTCGACAAGAAATATCCCATTTTATTAGATGCTAAGCATCATTTCATGTATCTTATTATGAACCATGAGCATATTCGTTTATTCCATGCAGGTCCACAGTTATTACTGTCATCCGTGCGCGATAGATATTGGCCGGTTGGTGGTAGGAGTTTAGCGCGGCGCGTGGCGCGGCGCTGTGTCACGTGCGCGAGAATGCGTCCTGTCACGGTCGCCAAATGTTTAAGCAAGGAATAAATTCAAACTAAGTCTTGCTTTTAAACACAAATTTACTTTTAAAATAGACAATAATGAAATTAACAATATATGTATCTTAAGTTGGCGGTGGTTGGTTGCGTAGTGAAGCTTGTCCCCGCGCCGCCGCCGCCGCCGCACATGTGGATCAGGCGTTAACAGGCTGTTTTGTCTAATAAGTATATATACAATATATAGCTGACCCGACAAACTTCGTTTTGTCAAATTTGCTTATGACAAAGCTTAATGCGTTTTTTCCGGTACTCTTAGTTCAATCAGGCGTGAATATTTCATTGGTAATTTTTTTCCGGGTTATATAGTGCAGTTATAATTTGGGTCATTAATCATTATCTAGCATTCTGCCAAATTTCATTCATATAAATTATGTACTTGAGGAGCCTTTTTGCCTCAAACACACAAACATCCAAACATCTAAACTTTCACATTTATAATATTAATCGGATACCCACGGCCATAAATCCCAAAAAGGGGTAGCTGGAGCTTCGAGAGAGAGAGAGAGAGAGAATGAAAAACTCCTTAGCCTCATTTGGAAGTTGATAGAGGAGAAGATGGTTGAAATAAAGTTTTGCTGGAGATGGGTCTCTAACCGCAACGCCCAAAAACCACTTAAAAAGCCCCATACACTTAGTCGCCTCTCACGAAACCCGTGGATAGAAAGGGGTAGTCACATTCTAAGTATCTTCCACAAAAACATTAGGGGCAATAAAGCATTATTTTAGAAGATAGTGTTTAAAAGCCTAATTTCACTATTTCAGGATCAATTGGAAAGAAGTTAGGGCTGGAATTAAGTGAATATTTTTATAAAACCTACGGACCTATAGTGAAATTAGACGCCATGCTTGGAAGACCCACATTTATATTTCTTTTTGATCCGGAAGCTAGTGCTCAGGTTAGTGATCGCACCTATTTATTTTATTTTCATTAAATATGGTGTGCCGATATCATTATCCTTTTTTTTGTCAGCAGAGGTGTCTGTTTTTGAGTGTTTTAAACCAATAGTATTCAAAAACCGGCCTCACGACAAGTTAAACATGTTAAAATGTCCAAGCAGTGTAACCCACTTCTTTTCGCTACATGCAATTTTGCAGTTTATTACATACACACACACACACACACACACACACATAAAATTATCAAACGCTCAAGCGTTAGTTTTATGGCTGACTCACGTGGCAGTTGGGCACTTATATTTCTTTATGTTACACAACACAGAAACATTAAAGTTGTCAGGACATTTCTAACTTTTGCATACTGATTTACAAATAAATACTCACGCTTTATTCACCTGTTTCAGGTTTTACGAAGTGAAAACTCCTTGCCAGTCCGTCCAGGGTTTCAGTCTCTTGAATATTTTCGAAAGAATTATTACAAGTCAAAAAACAAAACCCTTTCTGGTTTGATATCCGAGTGAGTATGCAATAAATCATCTTTAATATTTATACAATTTTGAAAATTTAACTCGAAACTAAAATGTGTTCCGTAATTTTCCTCAGTCATGGCGAGGAGTGGAAGACAGTCAGATCAGTCGTGAATCCCGTAATGCTGAAACGTCAAAACATCGATATGTACAGACCCGTCCTTCACGAAGTGGCACAGGATATGGTAAACAGGCAGGTTGCTAATACAATGTATTATCTGTAGACACTTAATAAGCGAGATGTATAACTTACATACTCAGCAATACAACACCTATTGTGCCAAATAAATGCTCTAGCGCTATACCACGGAGGTAGTATGAAATGAAGTAACTTAATTACCTTATCTTTTTGTCATATTCTCTAAGGTGGCAGAGATAGATGTATAGTATACTTACTTTTCTTACCTACACTAAATATTTAGGGGGAGGCGTATTGCCGTTTTGTACAGATACATTGTCACGTGAATCAGTGTATACAACTCAGTCATTTGGTTTAAATATCGATGTTTCCTTTGTATTCACAGTTAGCAATTTTTATTAAATTACTTCACATATGGTTTTAATAATCCTCCTTTGTGGAAAGGATTTGGAATTTGAAACTATATGAATTTCGCTCTTTGTTTTATCTTCTGTAGCTGTAGTTTAAGCCTGGTTGTAGTTATCGATTTATTTTTTTGACTTGGTGATTGTTGGGAATAGGATGATAGAATAAAAAACAATCCTTCATTTTACTGTCTTTTCCCCACTCAACTTAAAATTTGCCAGTTTTTTTTATTTCGAAAGCTCTGGCTACCTCTTTTTGATTCATGTTTGTGGGCAAAGATATCGGCTAAACAATAATTATCGGCTGTCCAGTATTTCCCCCTCAAAAAATATAAGACAGAGTAAAAACCAATTAACGATGAAGACAATGATTTGCGAAGAGAGCAGCTGACATGATTAGATTAAAGAAAATGCATGTTTAATCGTAGATACAAATAAACAATCTATTAACATATTGATAAATTAATCAATAATGACGAAAATACATTGAAGATAAGACAGGAGATAAGACGTAACAAACATACACAACAATGGCAGTTTCCATTGCATTGACCTATGTTTTGGTCTGAAAATGTTTTATCTGGTCTTAGGTTTTGGATGAAAAATAGAACTAGGTTGGCATGGGACCGTCAGATGCCAATAAAGGGAGCGAAGCGAGCAATTGCCTGATTCTCGGATATTACTTATCGTTGAACGAATTATTCTACAAATATCTCAACACGCGGTGCTATGCAATTTGTTATGATTCTTAGAATATATTTGTTGCTTTACCTAAACGCGTGTGATTGATTCTACACAAAACTGCAAAGGAGTTAGAGTCCTGATTTCGGAAAACTTAAATTGTTAGTTATTGTTGAGAAAAAAATTATCTAAATAGCTAAATACCTATTAACTTTGAAAAAGAGTATGTTCAAGAAATTTTTCGTTCAAAAAAGTTTTGGGAAAAATGTTCTAGAACTCGAGTATTAGCGTTCAAAAGTTCAAAAATCACCAACGCAGTCACGACTTTGGGACGATCGAATATGAAAAAAATATATTTTCACGCGCTGGCGTTGTTTAAGTAATTTTTCCATAGATTAACATTGTAATTTTTTTAATGGTGATTGTTCCTCCGTGGCTCATCCGATTTTTATCAAAATTGACATAAACCATCTAGACATGGTCCTTGACCACCGTGCAAAATTTCATGGTTCTGAGTTGAGCCGTTTCGGAGGAGTACGATCACAACGAAATGCAAAAGTCGGGGGTATGTAAAAGTAAAAAAAAGTATGAAATAAGTTTAGAAACAGTTTTTCAACAATTTTCATATTATTTTGTTATCACTTTTTTAAATATTTTCATTTATTTATTACTGTCACGAAGTAAATAAATAATTATTTATTTACTCACTAGCTTTTTGACCGCATTTTTTTTCGGCATAAAATTTTCCTATTATTTAATCTAGATTTCAAACTATACGTCTACAAAATTTCAAAGCAATCGTTTAAGTAGTTACGGCGTGAAAGCGGAACCAACAAACAAACAAACTCACTTTTCGATTTATAATATTAGTAAGGATGATGTCTCTCATGGTTTACCTTTAGCTATACTCGCTGCATTAAATCCCCCAAAAAGTCGTGACCAGAGTTTTAGAATTGGCCTAGACCTCGTTTTAAAACGTACCCTTTTTATATTTTAAATTGATAAAAGACATCAAACTAAATCACTTTGCCTATGGGATGCTTATCTAAAATATTGTAATTTTCAAAATAACTAATACCTGCATAAAAAGTGTCGTACCTAAATCAAACTGAGAAAGTATGGTGAGGTTCTTAGCCTCAGCTGAAATAAAAAAAACATCTTGAATTGACCATATGCTTTTTACTTTTATTTTAGCTTAGGCTAAGAACCTCACTATACTTTCTCAGTTTGATCTAGGTACGACACTTTTTAAATATCAATTATTTTGAAAAGTACAATATTATATGCAAATATTATAGGCAAAATTGTTTAGTTTGGTGTGTTTTATCAATTTAAAATATAAAAAGGGTATGTTTCAAAAACGAGGTCTAGGCCAATTGAAAGACAAAAATTAAAATTAAAAAATAATAATAATTAGAATTGTAAAATAGTTGCGCTTAGAAGGACATGCGCGGGGATGTGCTATTCTAAACCGACAACACACTAATTTTGTCTAATATGATTAATATTATAACAACCGTGTTTGTTTATATTACACTATAATAACATTTAAATTACCAAAATACAATAAGTTAAATTTTAATAGTTTTTTCATTATGTCCAGGATCAAGTCATTACGTGACGAAAACAACATGGTAACAAAAGACATGGACATTGAAATGAACAAATGGTCATTAGAATCAATTGGAGTTATTTCACTCGGAGGTCGCATTGGATGTCTCGACCCGAATCTGGCTGAGGACTCACCAGCAAGGAAGTTGATTCAATGTGTCCACGATATTTTCATCACGTCACAAAAACTGGATTTCGAACCTAGCATTTGGCAATACTATCCGACTAAGACTTTTAAACAGGCTATGGAGTTGTATAAAGAACAATTTGAGTGAGTTGTATTTTGATAATTATTAACATATAATCGTGATGCTCTTTAGTAGGGGAGGCGAATCGGGGATTTTTCAAGTGACTCGATCGTATCAGATTATTATATAGGGAGAATCCTTGTACCCTGTAATGTATGTCTACCGAGTATGAACCCTTCATATAGCGGAGTATGCTGAGGGGAATTCGTCAGATTAGTAAAAAAATAACAACCGTCCGAAAAACTTGAGCGCGTCAGATTAAGTAAAGGTAGGTTAATTAAATTTAAAAGAGTGTATACTAGAAAATCTGACGATTTGGACGTGGCGATAAGAGATTAGATGGTGAAGAATCTTCAAGCGCTCGTTAAGTATAGTTAAGTAGACGCAGGTGTTAAGTATGATCATTGTTGTTAAATTTAATTTAAAATGGATAGAATGACGATATCCTTTGCATAAATTGTCAGATTAATATATAATGGTTATCAGAAACATAAATCGCGCTTATACTGTTAATGGCTGATACGCTCGAGTATTTCTATACAATTTTTTTTTACATTTTTAAAACTGTTTATAAGCTCTGTCCCCCCACTAAAATGAAAACTTGTCTTTTTTTCATTTTGAAACATAAATTATCAAATCCAATAGGTTTCTACGACGCCCGAGCAACTGCAACAAATTTAGCATTAAGGCATCCCCTACTACTGAGAACATTTTAAATAATAATTAAGGGTTTGAGGGACTATCTATTCATTACCTATCCCATACTTTTCGGTTGTTATTTCTAACTAGCGAAATTATTGAAATGGATCAGTACAACTGTATCTTATCTATATATTGTCTATATTCTATTATATATATATTTTGTATCGTTAATGTTAGTATTGCATTTAGTTTGTTATTAGATGCATCATTTAAAAAATATTTAAATGCTCTTTGTAAATTTATTTTTGAACTTAACTATGTCGCCTCTTCTTCTATTGTTTAAAATAACAGCTATTTAATATGCTTTTATATTTCTTTGTTGCCTTACTTTGTATGCTTTTATTGATTTTAGTATTTGTTTAAGGCTAAGCAAATACTTTATAAATCGCGCTATTAAAGATATTGAAAATAAAAAAGGAAATACTGATAGAGAAGAAAGTGTCTTGGAAAAACTTCTTAAAATCGATGAAGACATAGCCGTAGTAATGGCGACTGATATGCTGTTTGCTGGAGTTGATACGGTTGGTTTTTGTTATTTTGTAAATAAATTCTTTTGTATATATAATACTTTATAAATATATTTTTTTAAATGAGGTATAGCTTCCCAACCTCACCAAATATGCGGTTGTGATGTGGTGACAGAAGTAATCAATCAAATGCAGACACGGGCAATTTCAAGCCAAATCACGTTTGGTACTAACCCTAATAAGGCCGGACAAAGTAAGGGGCCTCATCCCATATATGCCCTTTCGAGAGGCTCGAGCATATCCTAACGAATAAGTCAAATGTCCATAGTCCACTACGCTGGCTAAGTAAGGTTGCTGGGCTTATTTGGCATTGCTCCTATTTTCAGTTCTAAGACTGTACGAGAAGTAATTATCGGTACGATTTATTTTTATAGGCGGCAACTTCTATGTTGTCCATCTTATTCCTTTTGGCAACGAATCCTGAAGCTCAAAACAAACTTCGGGAGGAACTCATGTCACAGCCAGAGAAAACCCCCTATTTGAAAGCTTGTATCAAAGAATCGATGCGTTTGATGCCGGTGGTGGCTGGGAATATGAGGCAAACTACAAAAGAATATGCATTATGTGGATATTCAATCCCAAAAAACGTAAGTACATTATTTTATTTCTTACAACCAATCTCTTACTCTCCGTGGATGCCGTCAGGGCGACATAGGGTTTGAGAGCTTTTTAAGTGATTATTGGGCGATGCGGTTGGCAACCCACAATATTAAACCATGATTTTACCATCTTTTCCCCACTCAACTTCTAAAAGTCGCGGAGGAATTTCTAAATCCGAAGCTCTGGCTACCCCTTCCAGGGATTTGTAGCCCTGAGTATTTATATTACATGACAACGACATAATAATCTTATGGGTAGAACACCCGCCCGAAAACAGGCAGGCGTGAATTCAAATCCCGGGTTGGGCCTACTCCAATGCATTCTTACAAAAGGGCAATAGGCCTGCCCCCTATCACATGAGTACACTGTTCAAACAATACGTTGGTACCTTTTTGGACACTAGATGGCGCTGTCATGTGATGTTCAAAAGTATTGATACCTCTGCCAACGCCTTCGGGGATAAACGGCGTAAACGTTTATGCATGTATGTTATTATGTTATATTCCAAAAGTGGCTGAGAACTTTCTCATTTAATGGTCCATCGAGTCCTTTCTGGAATGTAAGTGAATGCATAACCCTTGATTACTCGTAGAGCTGGTAAGGTGCCGACGTCCAGGGGTTCGGGAGGTTCAGTATCCAGGAATAATGAAACTAGCTTGTGTTCTCTTCAAGTTCTGTATTAATTGTGTTCATTTGAATAATTGGGCATTACAAGTGCCCTCTGTACAACAATAGCGGAAGCTTCTAGAATACATAGCAATCGACCGTTAAAACGGTACTTTATTAATTCGAATGTTTCTGGAAGAAACAGAAAGTTCTAATGTTCCTAACGGTTGTTTTACTTTGATCGAGAATATTCTTTATTACGTAATTTACTAGCGACATCTGTTGAGCAATAGTAAATCTAACTTAACATATCAATATCAATATGCCTCTGATGGTTTTAATGTACATACTTTTACACCAGATGTCGCCACCTATAAAATACAGTCCTTTTAATTATATTCTTTACCAACCCTTTGGGAAAGGCGCAGCACTATGTTATGATAGTGCGGCTTAACAACCCTTATTGTGTATATGTATGTGTTTGAATATTCCGTAATATGTTCTAATACGGTTAAGCTATTATTGATGATTTTTTAAAGTTCGTGTTGTTCAGTGAGTTAGTCTTTTCTTTTCATATGAAATAAGACGTAAAATATGCAATACATTGATTTTCCTCAATCAGTCTTCATCATTCGAGTTATAGAAAGAGAAAAACATATGTTTTACCAATGCTAAAATATTAATAAATTTTCAGGTTAACATAATTTTCAGCCACCAATTCCTTTCAATCATGGAGAGTCAATACGTCCGAGCAAATGAATTCCTTCCTGAAAGGTGGTTGGTTCCGAAAACTGACCCTTTGCACCACAGCAGTGCTCATCCATTTGCAATGAGCCCTTTCGGCTTCGGTGTGAGACAGTGTATTGGAAAGATGATAGCGTCACTTGAACTTGAGATTCTGCTGACGAAGATCATTCAGAATTTCAAACTTGAATGGAAAGGTGGACCGCTCCAGGTTAAACCTTCTTCACTGAATTATGTTGTTGGGCCTTACAATTACGTTTTTAAAGATGTTTAACTTATGATTAGCGTTGACCCGTATTTTGAAATTCCGATGTTATTTTTAATTTTAGAATCATCATCATAACAAAGATTTGTCACATGTTTGCCGAAAAGACGTTGTAAACAATAAAGCTCATTTCTTTATCATCGTTTGGTAATACCGAGTTGCATTGCATATTGTTCTTATTGCTGCTGAAATGACTATCATAGATAATTGGTATATATATTTTTTATACATGACTTCGAATTCTTTGTTTTGGAAAAAATAACTAACTTATGGTTTTGTTATTAACTTATATAAAACTAAATCTTTTGTAATATAAAAATCGATCATTCTTAAAAGATCCTTAACATTATTTTAAAGGAATTTGCTATCCTAACATTTAACAGAATTAACTGATTAACTATAACAAAACGAACAGAACTAATTGCAAATATTGCAGGATTCAAAATATATGTACGTACTCGTACATGTTGCACTGATGAAGTTCAGCCTCAAAGTAAATACAATAGTGACTAGTGCTACTTATTGCCCTTGCCATTGTTATAATATAAGTTAGTCGTAAGTTTTACACATCGATAACGATAATAAATATATTATTCAAGAGCAATGTTGTTGTCTTTAATTATGTTTTTCATTTCAAAGATCCAAAACTAAGACATCCACTATTCACCAGGGATCTGATTCTTGGGTTATCTCACAAATGATCGAGTTGTGACAGCCAAGGACGATGATGAAAGTAGAAGAGAAAGGTCAGTATTTACTAGTATTGCAGCTATTTAGGTACAGAACCTTAAAACAGACAGCAACAAATCTTTATCCGAAATAGCCGCAGAGAAAAGTACCTTGTTAAAATGCACTAAACTAACAAACTATTATTGCACCGATCTATATAAGCTAAGTCACCGTACTAGCGAACTTTTACTCATTAGACCTATTTTTTACAAATATTTACTGAATTTACTTATTTTACATAGACTTACTTAATACAAACAGAGCAATATGTTAAAATAACATGAGTCCGAAGAGTGAATATTATAGAACCGGTGAGGTTGATAAATTATAATGAACGTCCTACCCTATCGTACAAAGTAGCCGATAAAAATATGTTGACGAGTTATATTGGTATTTTAATTTTACAAAGCACCATACCTATGACTTTTGCGTTTCCAATGTTCAAATTGCATTTCACTTAGCGAAATTAACTTACAATATTAAATCCACTCATACGAATTGTCTATTGCCAAAGATAGCTTTAAAAGACAGAGAGATACATAGCAACCGTGATAGCCCAGTGGGTAGAACACTCGGTTATCGTGCAAACGACTAGTGTTCAAATCCTGGGTCGGGCCTACACCAATTTGTCTTTTCTAAAGACATATGTGTGGTTAATTTATCATAGTTGTTAACGGTGAGGGAAAACATCGTGAGGAAACCCACATGGCTGAGTTGTACTTAGTCATGTGACAGTGTGTTCGTACAAAACGGCGATAGGCCTGCCCCCTATCACGTGAGTACACTGTCCATGCAAAACGCAGGTACTCTGAACACCAGGTGACAAAGTCACGTGATGTTCAGAAGTATTAGTACCTCTGCCAACCCCTTCGGGGATATTCGGCATGAACGTTTATGTTTATGTTTATTATGTTTATGTAGATACATAGTGTGGACCATAGTGACTATTGCCAGTTAGGTCTTACGGCACAGGGAAGTGGCTATTCATAATTGGTCTTTCAAAAAGGCTCAGAGTCACTGTTACGAGTTCCGAAGCGAGGAAATCCGCAGAAGAATCAGGGTTACTAACGTGGGAATGGCATAATGCACGCAGAACCAAGGCCCTCATGACTCAAAATTTCTTGAGTAGTAGCAACTTTCCAGGTCCCATAATGTGAAAAGTCGACTATAGTTGAAGATGGGGTCAGCGTAGGATCGGTCAATGCGGAGATCTTTGGGAGAGGACATCATCTTGGACATTAGTCCAGTATTGGATATCTATTGGCTGAGATAACATACATTCAATTTAAAAAAAAGGTAAAACGTATGGCTTGATTAAATGAGAGTGTTCTACTTTGAATACCCACTCAAAATCCATAGTAACTTTTAAGACCATTTTTTTTATTCTGTATTAATTACTTCTATCTTTTTTAATTCTACGTGTATATTACTACCATCAAAACACGGCTAGAATAAGCCATCCAATCCAAGATCTAATAGATAGATAGAGATAAGATAAGACATTTATTACAAGAAAAACACATTACATTAGAATTTACAATGATTCACGCACTAGGCATTGCCTGTATCGCATGAATCTAGGGAACACATTTAAAATACACAACGAATAATACAAGTCTCAATTAATTAATTAAGAGAGAAAAATAAACAAAAAACTGATTTAAATAAAAATAAAACTAACTAAATTACAAAAGCAACTAAGTAATAGTTTGTGCATATTGCGAAGTGTTTAGTTACGAGTGTATGTGTGTGTGTGTATTGGATATGTATGTGAGAATGAATGTATGTGTGACTGTGTGTATGTGCGAGGGTGAATATTTGTGAGTGAGTAAGAGTGTGTATGTATGAGTGTGTGTGTGTGAGAGACAACTACGAGACAACTTTTAGCAAAGCCTCTGTATCAGCGTATGAAAACTTCATTAATTTTTTAAATAACTCTTTTTTACTCTTACGTTTATCACATTGTTTTAATGTGACAATATCTTTAACCAGTTTATTAAACAAGAAGGGAGATAAAAAACTAGGGAACCGTTGAGCAAAAGTAGTGCGAGTCACTGGTACCGGTAACTGAAATAAACGTTTGCTAAACATATCACTGCGGTGCTGTTGGCACATGTTTTGTTTTGCAGCTAGAACAGCTCGCTGAATAAAAAGTTTGCGCACACTAAGAAAATCAGCTTCTTCATATAATGCTGAAGTGGAGTATCTTCGAGGTTTTCTTAGTAATGTCTTCAACACAGCTCTCTGGGCCCTCTCTAGGACAATCATGGTTGTAGTTGCACATCCACCCCAAACCAATATACAATAATTAAGTATAGATTGGCATAAAGCCAAATATACGGTGCGTAGTATCCTGCCATGCGTTACTTCACGTAGAGACCTTATAACAAAAATAATTTTCCGTAAGCGAGCGGAAGTGATACTAATATGCTCCTTAAAGTTAAGATGCTCATCAATTACTATGCCGAGGTATCTAATCGAGCGGCACTTAGTGATTTCGTTGCATGAGCATCCTACTGTCTCACTGCTGAATTGGAGTAAGGGACATGCAATCTGATGTACTTTAAGAGCAACAAAAACATAAAGTTTAAATATATATGAAAAGAAAAACATATTAAATATCGCTCAACTCCTTAAAAAGGCATCCCGACTATAAATACATCTAAGTAATCCTGCGTTGAGTAACACATAAAAACCAGACGGCTCCCACAAGCGTGAAAGTGAGGCGCCACTCGGCCCATACTAGTTTAGACGTAAAGATCGCACTACTTTGTGTTGCAAAACTCATTGCTTCATCAAAACTGCTCACAAACATATCGTTTCTCCTTTAGTTTTATTTTGTGGCTGTGCTTCATTTTTATACTATATTTTTTACCATAAACATAAAACTCACATACTATTTGCTTCTTTTTATTGTACACTTATAAAAAAACTCGGCATTGAGCTGTGAATTAGAAATCTGTAGAAGTAATGAGAGGGAATTTGTGAGAGAGATATTACAACAAAAACAAATAAAACTCATTAACTTCTTAGCGTGACTTGAATTTAATATCAAGTAGGTAAAATATTGTGAAATTAATGAAACTAGCACTGCCTACCAAATACCAATACGAACTTGAATTTGGGAATTTCAACATATCTTTATATTATTTTTAAATTCATCATTTTCATCTCCACCAAGAACAAAGAAAGAAGGAAAGAAAGTATTTATTTATTGCCTTGGGGAACAACAAGAACAAGGAGCATTGTTTTCTCTAAAAGATTAACAAAATAAAAAGGACTATAGATGTAACTGTTAGCCTACAACAACAACAAGACAACAAGCAAAATAATTGAAGTCCCCTCACAGGCAAAGAAAAGGTATCTGACTAAGCATAAGCGACCAATGCTGAGTGCTGCAATGCTTCACCCAGAGATCTTTACAACGACTCTACTTGGGCTCAATCAGTATAATTAATTAGACAATATCCATACAGATATAAAAACCGGCCAAGTGCGAGTCGGATCGCGCACTAAGGGTTCCGTACTATCATATATATAGAAAATCCCGTTTGTGTGAAAATCATGGGAGCCAAATTAGGTAAGTAATTTGATTTATGACGTTTAAAAAAAGAAATACGGGCTAGATCTCATTCAAACCAATTTTCGTTAGTAGTTTGTATAGTAATACACATCATATATTTTTTTCAGTTTTATCATGCCCATATTTTAGAAGTTACGGGGGGGGGGACACACATTTTACCACTTTGAAAAAGTCTCTCGCGCAAACTATTCAGTTTTGAAAAAAATGATATAAGAAACCTCAACATCATTTTCAAATACCTTTTGATAGATACCCCTCACGTATAGGTTTGATGAAAAAAAAAATTTTGAGTTTCAGTTCTATGTGTGGGGAACCCTAAAAATTTAGGTTTTTTTTTCAGATTTTATGAATGAAATGAATGTTTGTGTGAAAATCATGGGAGCCAAATTAGGTAAGTAATTTGATTTATGACGTTTAAAAAAAGCGACATGATAGTCCAGTGGGTAAGAACACCCGCCCGAAAAACAGAAGGGCGTGAGTTCCAATCCTGGGACGGGCCTACACCAATTTGTCTTTTCTAAAGTCATATGTGTGGTTAATTTATCATGGTTGCTAACGGTGAGGGAAAACATCGTGAGGAAACCCACATGACTGAGTTGTACTTAGTCATGTGACAGTGTATTCGTACAAAACGGCGATAGGCCTGCCCCCTATCACGTGAGTACACTGTCTAAGCAAAACGTGGGTACCTTCTCTGGAAACTAGATGGCGCTTGCCATGTGAGTTCAGGAGTATTGGTACCTCTGCCAACCCCTTCGGGGATAAACGGCGTGAACGTTTATGTTATGTTATGTTATGTTTAAAAAAAGAAATACGGGCTAGATCTCATTCAAACCAATTTTCGTTAGTAGTTTGTATAGTAATACACATCATATATTTTTTTCAGTTTTATCATGCCCATATTTTAGAAGTTACGGGGGGGGGGACACACATTTTACCACTTTGAAAAAGTCTCTCGCGCAAACTATTCAGTTTTGAAAAAAATGATATAAGAAACCTCAACATCATTTTCAAATACCTTTTGATAGATACCCCACACGTATAGGTTTGATGAAAAAAAAAATTTTGAGTTTCAGTTCTATGTATGGGAAACCCTAAAAATTTTGGTTTTTTTTTCAGATTTTATTTTAAAATCTTAATGCGGTTTACAGAATACATCTACGCACCAATTTTATATAATGTAGTTCTTATAGTTTCGGAATAAACTGGCTGTGACATACGGACGGACGGACGGACAGACGGACAGACATGACGAATCTATAAGGGTCCCGTTTTTGCCATTTGGCTACGGAACCCTAAAAAGAGACTTCTTCGCTTGACGGCTATGATAAATCAAGCTTGACTCATCAGTATAATATAGGTTAGCTTTTAAACTTCAAAAATAACTGAATCAAGATCCAATAGTTAGGATATCACAAAACAGACAGCCAGTCGTCTTTAATTAATATGTATATAGCGTTGAATAAATTTCACGACGCGATTGGTGTTTAACAACGCTTTTTATTATATTGACCGGCTTATCTGATTTTAAATCTATAATTACTATAAGAATTTGCATTTCTCATCCTTCTAGTTTTAAAATTATGCAAGCAATATTTTGTTGTGTAGTGTCTAATTTAAATAACCTCACCCCTAATTTCTAACAGCGGGTAGCGAATCAACAATAAAGAAATCGGAAGCGATTGGAGTAACAGAATAGAGTAAATTACTGTCTTTTTAACAGTTCATTCGTCAGGAAATGAATTTCTGTTTATGACACACGAACAGACAGACAGACAGTTTTTTGCAATTAAGCTACGAAACCCTAATAACAGAACTTCGGAGTCACTGATTTAGATATGTAGCGTAGACTGTAGCGTAGGGAGCGACAAATACCCTTAACTCCTTAGTGACCTCGAAAGGCATACAAGATAAAATATGGGGTAGTGCAGCTGGTAATTTTGACATCCAAGAGGTTATATTACAGTTAATAATAATGATTTTTGGTCTTAGGACTTCAAAGTTAGTCATGTAACCTAAAACTCATACAAAAATAGATATACTTATTTATTTATTTTTTAACTTAAAGGCACACAAACAGTACACAGTACACTTACATTAAAACACATAACGGCATTTCAAAAAAAAATTCAGTAAAAGTACCTTAACTGTATACACAGCATGACTTGCTCTGTGAGATTTTAATAAATTTAATAAAATTATATTTAAAATCTACAACATTGTACACAATTATGAAATAAAGCAGTAAGATAACGTAATAAACAGTATATGAAATTATTTTCTATGAGATAATAAATGAGAGAAATAATAAAAATAAGACAACAGAATTAAATGACTAAAAAAAATAATAATAATAAATTAATTTAACATATCAGAACAGAAGAGAAGAGATAATTATAGTGAAATACATGAAAATAAAACATTTTTTGCGGAACTTACACAGCGAATTGTATACGAGTTTGATACGCCATAGTTACCATTGAGGTGGGCAGAGACAGGATCACCACTTTGTTCCTCTCCAGCTTCATCTACATTCATCAATACATGCCTTTTTATTTCTAACGCTTTAGACGCCTTCCTTTTTAGCACAACCTCTATTTGTACTCCGTGGTCTTCATATGCACCACATAAATAAATTTAGTCTTATGTACAAATGTCGTATCGTTAGTACTAGTATTACATGAGTATAAGTTGGATCAATTCTCAACCAGCCAACAAAAACTGGCTTGTTATTTCGTATGGTCGATTTAGCTTTAATCTGTAGGCTATGTTGATGTAACAGCTATAAGCATTCGCTTAGTAATTTCACAAATCTTACTTGCAACGATACTGGTTTCTTGATTAGAAATATACCTTTGAGGTTCTCACAACTCATAAGGCTTTTATTTAGATCGAGACCTCCGGCATTACATAAGAAATTTAATACAAGTTTTAGCTACGAGTATTTAACTATATCTTCGCAATATTGAACATTTAGGAGAATGTAGAGATTTGCAACAACATACATACATACATACATATACTCACGGCTGTAAATCCCTAAAAGGGGTAGCCAGAGCTGAGAAATTAGAAATTCCTCAGCCACTTTTGGAAGTTGAGTGGGGAAAAGATGGTAGAATAAAGGGGTTTTGGTGATGGGTCTCCAACCTCATCGCCCAAAAATCCCTTAAAAAGCCCCAAGTCCATTAGTCGCCTCTTACGTACACCCACCGGAAGAAATGGGGTAGTGCTATTCTTAGCCGACACTACACAGCTATGCAACAACATTAATCAAAATCTTAATATAAACAAACTTTGTTGCATGTAAAGAAATCAAGTCAATTTCCCTTGCTGATTTATTGCTTCAAGATTTACTTATGTTTTTAAATTTTGGTGAGAGAGTATCACAAACGAAAGAAATTTTATGTGTCTTTGTTACTCATCGTGCTATAATTTAAGTTGACATAACGTTTCTATTGAGCAAAAAACTCACCCAATTGACGACCAGACAAATCTTCAGACTGATAAGTCGTAAAAAATATTGAATACGAATCACCAGATTAATATATTTACAAAAACCCACTATAAAATATCAAGAACATAGATGTGTCATAGAATTGCACAACTGGTATGTTCGGCGTTTATTTTGGTTGTTTCAACTGGTAATTTGCATGCATGATAGTCTGAGAAATGTGTATAATTACATACATTTGTTTGTAATAATAAACAAACTGTTTTTGACCGGCGCAGCAACCTTCACCTCTCTAGGCAGTGGTCCGACGCACCGCTCTCTTCGTCATCATTGGTATCGGGAGAACCAACTTGTGCGTACATTCTAAACGGATTCCAAGTGATGTAAATTTAATTTAATTATATGCGGAGCCAACAAAATATTACAAAGGTAATATATGTGTTTTTTAATTGTTTTGGATTGTTCCACAAATTTTGTTATAATTTAATTTATACTGTGCAACTGAAAGTACAAGAGAGAACATAGGAAGAGACAGTGATCGCTCTTACAAGGATGGAAATATAAAACTCTATATGTGAATTTTTCAGGTTTCTAATTTAATATAAATACTAGCTAAGTTAAACTTAATATAATAATATATATTTAAATATTTAAGACCAAAAATAAAGATATTTCTTAAGAACCATTTCCACGATTTTGAAAAAAATTGTTAAGATCACTTTTCTAGTTTTATTCATGTGGATCATGTATAAGCGGTTCCCAGTTTTCATCTACCTATTATTTTGCAAGTACGTATTCTTAACAGTTTTTAATTTAAAGAAACATACATACGGCCAGACCAACATGACGAAACTATAAGGGCTATATTTTTACCTTTCGGCTAAGAAACTCTCGTTGTGGAGGTCGTCCAATGATCGAAAATTGACTCAGTATACAGTATACTATATAATTTCCTTGCCACAGATAAATAATATAACAAAAACACATGAAAACTTTCACCAAAATGAGAATAGGGGAGCCAAAACTTTGGAATTAAACTTAAACTAGCTTAGAGAAAAGAAAACCGACTTCATAGTTGGAAAAACAACCGAAAATAACCGAGTACTGTGATTAATACATTGGCAATTTCTTTATTCCACACGCGTCAGTTCAACCTACCTCAATATTAAAATTCTCTTAAATTAGGTTCAGAAAATATGCAAAACGTGATACATTTACCTATAAAATTCGAGGGTTCCCCTCGATTTCTCCAGGATCCCATTATCAGACCCTGGTATCCTCATCATGGTACCAATCAGGGAGTATCTTCTTTCCAATAAAAAAATAATAATCAAAATCGGTTCATAAATGGCGAAGTAATCGGCGAACAAACAAAAAAAAAATACGGTCAATTTGAGAACACTCCTTTTTTTGAAGTCGGTTAAAAAGATAGTAAATATGTTTTATATTGGTTGATGATGGGTGTTCACCCAGATGATTCAAAATCTCTAAGTAGTCTCTTATGACACCCGCCCTCAGAAAAAGGTAAGTGCTATTCTAAGCCGACACAACTGCTCAAATAATATTAATGAGTTACAAACAAAATTTTGATTGTCAACGTCTGATGATTTTGGTTTCGTCTTGTCATGTCCATGTTCACTTTATGGCCCACTCTATCGACAACCGTGATAGCTCCGTGATAAACGTGGATTCGGATCCGGCTTTCAATATTCGTCTTTTTCAAAGTCATATGTGTGGTTAATTTATCATGGCTGTTCACGGTGAGGAAAAACATCGCAAGGAAACCCACATAGCCGAGTTGTATTAAATCATACGACAGCGTAATAGTACGAACATGGTGATAGGCCTGCCACTTATCACGAGAGTACACTGTCCAATTAAAACGTGGGTACTCTTATACTAGATGGCAATGTCATGTGATGTTTAGAAGTATTATTACCTCCGTCAAGACCTTCGAGGATATACGACGTGAACATTGAAGTGAGTTTGAGTGGAGTTCTGTCAGATACTCTACAAAGTATATTGATCATTTTGCTTAGATCTTTCATCCACAACTATAATTTCATCAGAAAAATATATCGATCTTATCCATTGTTAGGAATTAAAGTAACAGGGTGGCAAATTTCATGGACTCCATAAACCATATCATTAAATAATATACATTGGTATAAATTTTACGGAGTTCTAACCTGAATTTCAATAAGTAACAAGTCCTGTCTTTAAGCTCTATTGACATTTAATGACCTGTAACTTATTCAAATTCAGGTTAGAACACCGTAAAATAAATATCAATGTTTATCCCTATATAGAAATACAAGCCATCATAGTGTGCTCGATCTCAATGAAATTACAGGACACTGCAATGTCGCATAACCAGTGTCTACTTACTTAAGTTGGCCATGTTTATGTACTTCAAAGGAGACTTACTGAAGTAATCATTTTGAGATAATTTAAATCTTGGTGCCGTGTAGTGTTGGCTTAGAATAACACTACCCCATTTCTACCCGTGGGTGATCGTAAGAGGCGACTAAGGGTATAGGGGCTTTTTTGGTGATTTTTGGGCGATGTGGTTGGAGACCCGTCACCGAAAACATTTATTATTACCATCTTTTCCCAAATCAACTTCCAAAAGTGGCTGAGGAATTTCTCATTCCAAAGCTCTGGCTACCCCGTTAAGGGATTTATAGCCGTGAGTATATGTATGTATGTATGTATGTTAAATCTTGGTAATAACTGTCTATTTGCGTAAAAATAATTCTAATAAGTTAAGCTGGGCTACGTAAACATGTGTCTAAAGAATGAAACAAAAAGTCATCCAGGTATGCATGGTTACATAAATAGTAAAAATAAATACAGTCGAATCTTCTGTATACCTGCTATGATTTCTACAAGCACGGAGCAACTCATTGTTAATATTTGAAATTTCTTATTACAATATAGTTATAATTTCCTTCCAGGAAACCTATAAATAAGGATAATGAAGAAATCTTTAGTATACGCTCTCATGGCAAGCAGCTGTCTTGTTCTGGCAGTTCCACCACCACATCCTAAAGTTCTAGAAGTGAGGAGAGAAGAAGAGAGACTTCCTCACTATCAGAGGAGTATGGCACTAAATAATCCACTTTTTCGAGAAATACTCCCGCTGACTAGCTTGCTACACAGCGGAGAGAATCCGGTAAGATATTCTGCATTTATATTAATAACTTATCTAAGAAACCAATAATATAACATAACATGAACGTTTATGTTTATGTTATGTTATGTTATAAACGTTCACGCCGAATATCCCCGAAGGGGTTGGCAGAGGTACTAATACTTCTGAACATCACTTGACTTTGTCACCTGGTGTTCAGAGTACCCACGTTTTGCATGGACAGTGTACTCACGTGATAGGGGGCAGGCCTATCGCCGTTTTGTACGAATACACTGTCACATGACTAAGTACAACTCAGCCATGTGGGTTTCCTCACGATGTTTTCCCTCACCGTTAACAACCATGATAAATTAACCACACATATGTCTTTAGAAAAGACAAATTGGTGTAGGCCCGACCCAGGATTTGAACACTAGTCGTTTGCACGATAACCGAGTGTTCTACCCACTGGGCTATCACGGTTACAATAATATAAGTATCGAAGAAACCGCGCTAATACTTATAAATTGGCCCAATTACTAAGTGGATGACGTGAGTTCTATAGTAACTATTGCAGTGTTTTGTGCCAAGGTTTAAAAGTTCAGAAATAAAGAAAGCTATAATGATATTTATATATAAAACAGACACGTCTTAACTCTATGCTGTTTCTAAATATTTTTATTTTTTTACAACAATCATGAAAAGACAAAGGATACCTAACCTGAAATTTTGCCACCTAGTGAATGCGAGAGACGACTTTTTGCCTACCCGGTGTATTTAAATTATGGAACCAGCAGCATGGATCCCTTCTTGTCTAACTGCCTGACTAAAGGCTTAAATAATAACATTTTAGTGTTATTATTTTTGAGAGGCTTATTTTATCAACAGAATTTGCAAAATAAATCCATAATTAAAAAAAAATTTTTTAGACTTTCATAACCACAACCCTATCAAAAACA
Organism: Bedellia somnulentella; assembly: GCA_963576735.1. Taxonomy (NCBI): domain Eukaryota; kingdom Metazoa; phylum Arthropoda; class Insecta; order Lepidoptera; family Bedelliidae; genus Bedellia; species Bedellia somnulentella. Next base: position 7,986,754 of record OY755184.1, on the reverse strand, counting down.
CCCTCTTCACTTTTGATACCTATTTCATCCACATAAAACAACCAAAAGATAGTGACAATTTCTTTGCAGGTGATGGGTATCCGCAACACAGACAAAATCTCCCCGGCAGCAGTGTACAATGTGCTGACCCACGCCGGGTTCGTGAGGAGACGACCCTCATACAATGATTTACAGAGTCTTCCTCTAGCCCCGGCCGCCAAACACAGCTATTTCGAAGATGACCTTCTCTATCTAGACGCTAGTCCACCTGAATTGTTACAGTTGTTATAATTTACTGAGTTTTAATTACAAAGTTATTGTTACTTTTTTTTTATTGAAAATTCGTGTACTTGTAGTACTCTCGTCACTCTGTAGTATTGCTTCGGGATTGATCAAAAGTTGCATCAAAGAAGTATATAAGCTATTTTTTAAATCCTTACTCTATCGGCTCTCTCTGGATCTGGATCCTACACCTACTGAGAATATAACCAGCACAAAAGATATCAATACCACACTTTCCCGAGAAGTCGTATGAGAATATATTTTTCTGTTCATACTGAGTAATTGAATAATTTAACTAAATTTAGTCTTCGTGGTGTACCCGCGCGTATTGGCTAATGTATATGGATGGATACAGCGACCGTCACTTAAACATATAATTAACTCAATTATTAGTTAATTAGTTGATTTCCGCCAAATGTTCTTACACCACCACCAGTCAGCACCAATAGTAAATGAACGTATGACTTAAAAGAGATCCTTATGTGAAAGTCCGATTCAGTTTTTGAACCCATGCCAGAGGTCCCTTCTTCCGCTGAACTACCAGATTTGTATGATAAACGTTACGCTATATAATTCATAAAAAAAAAAAATTGACTAGATGTTTATACGATATCATAAACTGATAATGGTCAAACATTTTGTTTGTTCAACCTTCAACTTAATAATATAATTACGTCATGCTATTTTATGAACACGCTTATTAAAAAGTAACCTGTGCGATGGAAAAAAACACAGTTATGTGAAACTTATTATTCACCAACAAGGCTATACTTGCACAACGCTTATTAAAATAGTCATTTAAAATTATAAAAATGTACACAATTCCGTCTTACCAGAAACATTTAAAAGACTATTGTAGTCACTCTACATTCGATGGCGTTCATTATATTGCTGATGAAAAAATTCACTGGACTGAAAGGTTTGAGAGTATTACACATATTACTTTAATATTTTTAGGGACTAACATCTTCTTCTTTTTCATACACATCAACAGGAGCTCACGTCACAAAATGTACTTAGATCAGAGAAATAAATAACAACCCGACTTGTTACCCCCATTTTGTCGTACCCCATACATAAAGATACTCGCACTTTCCAAACATACATTCATAAACTCACGGCTATAAATCCCTAGAAGGGATAGCCAGAGCTAAAAATTAGAAATTCCTCAGCCACTTTTGGAAGTTAAGTAGGGAAAAGATGGTAAAATAAGGTTGTTGGTGATGGATCTCCAACCGCATCAACAGAAAATCCATAAAAAGCCCCAATACCCTTAGTCGCCTCTTACGTTCACCCACGAGAAGAAACGGGGTAGTGCTATTCTGAGCCGAAACACACAGCTTTACTTTCCAAAGGCATGTATATTTTGTACCTTACGATCACGCTCAATACGATTTCTCGCATAATACGCCACTTTACGCCAGTCCCTGTAAATTTTAGACATATGTTCATTTCTTAACGCTTAATACGATTGTCTTCCCGTTTAATATGCCCCTGCCCAATTGACATTTCTTGACTTGTCACGCGTACGCTACGCTTGAATATTAATTATTTTTTTCGATAAAAAGTCACAAACAACGAATCAAACTTAGTTAGCTGCTTAGCTTCACTTACCGGTTTCTACGTTACGTACCATTTTAAAGAATAGAGAAGGAATTAAATAAAGATTCAGATTGGAAGGTGTGCAGAGTAAAAAGCAAATGGTAGGAAAGTATGATAAATTAGAAAAAAAAATGGTTGAATGGCTTCATCAAGCATGAGCTTCAAAACTGCCCATAAGTGGCCCCATAATATACGAGAAAGCGTCTAAGGCATTATCAGCTAGATTTAAAACGCTATGCTGCTTCTTTGAAGTAAAGACGCACTGCAAAAGTTTTGTTATGTTGAAATTCTTTGATTGCTTATTAAAATGTTTCTGTCGAACCAAAATAAGTTATTATTTTAAATTATTATTGAATGTACATAATTTCAAATATTATGAACAAAATACATAATATGTAGTACGTTCGTTTTATTTTCCCTATCCCGCATGACACGATTTTACGCTTAAGACGCGTTTTTGGTGGGGTCCCTGGGAAATCGTCTTAATTCTGTATATTGGTGTACGCAAATTATAAAATTGGCCGGATGTAAAATTGTTTCTCAATAACTAACTTTATGTTAGTAGTTAGGTTTGTAATGTGATATACTTCGTAATTATATTTGTGACCATTGCAACACTAGTGTTACATCTACCCTACTTGCGTGAAATTGATTGATCTATAAATCTGAATTTGATTATTTTAAACCTATAATAATATTTCACTTTCATGGAGTTCCTTATTTTTAATGTTTTTTTTTTATATTTAGAGTTTTGAATAGAGTTAACGGACACACTCCAAAGAGTTGCGAAACTTAGTTATGTGCCAAAAAGTTCATGAATATGAGATTTTGATTGCATTAAATGCTATTTAATTTATACATTAATAAACATTTTTATAGATGGCTCTGGGTGGCTCTATTGGCTCTATCCGTATATGGATCGGCAGCATTGACAATATCAGCATGGGAGACTTTCCTCACTAACCCGATCAGCTTTGGTGTGGAAACCAACTACTTAGATTGGGACACCAAAATGCCCACCGTGGCAATATGTGAACAGGACAATAATGCAAGGATCTATGAAGTATCTGATGCGTAAGAACATTTCATTGATAATTATGAAAGAAATTTACATTTACTTCAGGTTTATGAACTACAACACTACAAGCGACTATTAGAAGAAGTACGAATAATGGATTATTTAACGTAACAAAAGTCAACACTTTTTTTTAAGGTTTGGCCAAGATTTATATGATAGGCTAATATATGAAAGGTTTATCTATTAGTAATTAAGCATCACTTAAATGTTTATTAGCTCAACAACGTGGGTTTATTCAAACTGATAAAAAACCTTATAAATAGAGCTACCCGTGAGAGCAATCAGTACCTCGCATACACTTTAACTGAAAAAGAGTCCTAATATACCCTAAGTTGGGTTGCGGAGAGCTATTGTCTTTGGAGTAAGAAGTAAAAAATACTCTAACCACATATATTGATATCAATAGTTATTTTAAAGAAAATGAAGTCATTTTTTTGAGTTTTAATAGATGTAGATGATGAATCATATACATATCATATAATGTATATTTTTTCGTCCAATGTTTTGTCAGCAGGCAAGAATTTACACTAATAAAAGCCATAATGTTTTAGCCTATGGACACCAGACCACCTGCCAGACTTAGAAGATGTCCTCAAAGAAATAGCTTATTTCAGAGGAGCTCTGTACTACACTCTCGATCATTGCTACAAATACGTTCACCCGCTATGCCCACTGACCAACTTGAGTTACTATGCCAATCTAGTACGCAGCACTTGTCTTCAAATACTGACGAACTGCTCATACAATGGCGTATATTTTGATTGCTGTGAATACTTTCAATATATTTCAACGGATCTCGGAAATTGCTACATTCTTAATTCTATACAGACTCAGTAAGTTTTTATCATCAGGTGACAAAGTCACGTGATGTTCAGAAGTATTAGTACCTCTACCAACCCCTTCGGGGATATTCGGCGTGAACGTTTATGTTTATGTTTTTAAGTTTTCATCGTTTGAATTATGTTTACACGTTATATCACGGAACTTTACTCCCACTCTCGAAAAAAGGCCAAACATCAAAGAGCTTCAAAATCAATGCTTCATCAGACTTAATCATGAGCACGCTCTTGCTTGCAGAATGTGACACTTTTTCGTACTTGCAGACAGTGGTTAACTTCGAAAAGATGTTCACGTTACGTTAAAAAATTAAACAAATACTTAAACGTGACGATAAAATATCACAAACCATATCTATTCCCGCAGCTGTTATACAAAATGACTAAGGGTACTGGGACTTTCTTAGTCTTTTTAGTCGATCCATCACCAACAAACTTTAATTTACAATCTTTCCCCCACGCAACTTCCAAAAGTGGCTGAGGAATTTCTGATTTATTAGCTGTGGCTAGCCCTTCTAGGGATTTATAGCCGTGTGTATGTATGTATGTGGTTTGATACCAGAAAACTTAAATATATTTTTTACTACTTCATTCTCTTGCAATTTTAAAATTTAATTATGGTTGCGGAATCTCTGATATACCATTTTTTGCTCTGTAGCCGTTTGAATTAATTGATATAAATATTTTATGTTTTGTTTTAACAACTAATTTTAGGGACTCTTTGCCAGTATGATGACGTTTAAGGAAATTTTTGGATAGGATGGAAGAATAAGTACGAGTTCAATTGGAAAACAATTTATTTCGACAATAAAATTTTCAGAAACCCAATACCATACCCAATGATAAGCAACATAAATAACAAACGTGGAGTTATTAAAATGGACGTTCTAGCACCTTCGAAAGTAAGCGAATATATTTAAAGAAAATCATATTTATGTTAATTCGAATTAAACTACCTAAGATTTTTTCAGATGTTCACTATAGGGGAGGATGAAATACCTGGGGTGACTGTGTCTGACACTGCAACATTTAACATTCGACTAGGATATCGCGTACGGTAGGCAATATGATATAAAAAAACTAAATAAAATAAAATATATTTGAATTCCATTTCAAATTTAGTGTTGGTTATTGTTAGTCTAAAATCAAGTAAACTTGATATGTTAGAAGGAAATTTCTTGATCTAAACACTTTTAATATTTTTCCCGAATACAATAATTTAGGATTTTTGAGTGTCATAGATTGTATTGTATCCAAAATAATCTATTACTTTTCTTTTGTCTACAAATGCCTTTTATTTCTGCAAAACTGGGCACTTTGTGAAAACACTTTAAAAAGAGTTAACCAGAACTTCAGAACTACAAATTCTTAGGCAATTTGTAAATTGATTAAGAATGTGATTGAAAATTAAAATACTAGGTAGGAACTTGACAGGTTCACAAATCCAATCCTTACTATAAAGCCTCACCTAATATTATTGTTTCAAATGTTATCCAGTCGACACGTCACAGTTCGCAACATAGAAAACGATCCTCTAGTGATAGAAACTACACCAGAGAAAAGAGCTTGTCGTTTCCACCATGAGACCGAAGAGGACATTTACCCCCATTACTCTCTAAGCGCCTGCAACATCGCTTGCCGCAAGAAGGCGCAGCTGCAGGTCTGTGGATGCAATGACCATTTGATGCCCCAAACAAGTGAGTTTTTCTTCTGTACACTGCTTAGAAGTATTTGCTTTCAATTACTGATACTTACAGATAGATAGCTAGGTAGCTAATATAATAATTACTCAGCATAAAATACGCATGTGAAGTTTAAAAATTAGTGTTATCATTTTCTTAATTTTTTTAACTTCCGTCCGTTATAATTATAAGACTATCAATACTCAACTAAAAACACTATTTTAGATTAAAGTTTTAAATACGAACATCTATTCTTTTTTTAAAAGGGTCTTTTAATATACCTTGGTGATTTTCCCACAGCTATCGAAGTGAAAGTTCCTTATAGTAAAGAAATCCGAACCAACCCATTTTGCTTCCCTTAAAATGCCCCAAAGCTTACAATGTTTTATATAACTGATAGTAATTAATACACAATGACAATATCTAATTAAACTGTTAACAAGCATTTTATAAAAATTCCTGAATTCAGAAATCGGGCGTTAGGATTACAGAGATATTTCTTATCTTTTAGCCGAGTAGTGCCGGCTTAGCCGTTTAGTGCCGGCTTGGAATGTCGCTCTACCCACGGGTGTCGTAAGAGGCGACTAAGGGTATTGGGGTTTTTTATTGGATTTTGGGGCGATACGGTTGGAGACCCATCACCAAGATCTTTATTTTTACCATCTTTTCCCCACTCACCTTCCAAAAGTGGCTGAGGAATTTATAATTCCTTAGCTCTGGCTACCCCATCTAGGGAAATATAGCCGTGAGTATATGTATGTATGTATGTATGTTCTTATCTTCTTATTTATTTTCAGCTGAGCAAGATCATTGCAACCTAACCGGTTTGATATGCCTTTCCAAAAACTTCAATGAGTTAACCACACTGAAACCGATTTGGTCTCCGCGACCAGGTCTGGCCTGCAACTGTCTGCCTTCCTGCACCGAGTCTGTTATCACTAACATTAAGAATGAAGAGATTTTGTGAGTTCTGCATTACTTTAGGTTACAAAAATATTTACAGCACACATGCTCATATAAAGTAAATCACTTGGCAAGACTACAAACTATATAGAGATAAGTGAGACCGGTTGTTACGAAAATTTAGACTTTATTGATTATAATTTTCACGAAGATTCAATAGTCTCTGTCTACCTACATGGTAAATAATGGCGTGAGTATATGTGCGTTTTACTTTCTCTTAATTTAAATTTCTTGTCATCAGTAAATAAATTGTACACAAAATATATAAAACATGAAGTTATGCTTTCAGGGGTATTCAGTGTAATAATTATCTTAATGCTAAAACTGCAAACTTTAGCTTGTTACTTTTTGGCAAAGTTTATTTTACGTTATTTTTATTGCCAATGGCAGCCATAAGTGGCGCGAATAGGAACACAGCGTGACTTTCACTGCCAATGAGAGGTTTTCTTTTTGAGAAATAAAAAAACAACATAGTTTCCTAGAGCTCTGTAGATGGCGTTGATGTAACTACGTTACTTACCACACAATTTCGCCACACAATAATTTCGCCAATGTCAACGTTAAAAACATGTGTCACAGCACCATAGAGTAACTTTTTGGCGAGTAAAAACAACAAAAAGAATGTTAAATATAAGTACCGTCTTTGTTTATTTACTTTTGAGCTATCTTGGCTTAAACTGATGTTAATTTAGACTTTCAAATCAGAACGTTTTTATGTACGTTCCGTTATACGATATCATTACATCCAAGTGTGAAAAACGGTGGTACGTTCCGTTCCTGCCAGTAACATAGCAAGTCTGGCGCCATCTATCCTGAGAACAGGGAAGAAGAAAAAAAGAAAAAAAGGAAAACCTCCAATTAACTTTTCCTTCCTTTCCGTGACAGAGTGATTTATTGATAATTGTGCATTTCTGATTGCCAACAAACTGTCTTTTTGCTCCTGACATCGTTACAGAAAAAATAAGTCTTACCATTTTTTCTAGCGTCCGATCCTTCAAGAAGAAGAAAAGTGTCGTAGAGATAATTTTAGCGTACTTACCAACGGAAAGATTCAAGAGGAATGTTGTGAGGAGCAGTCTCGACCTTGTCGGTATGATTGTTTTTTATTATACATACACACACATAAACTGGCATAAAACACATACATACACACACACACACACACTCACACATAGGTAACATTTCACACAAATCCATACACTTTCACATGTACAAGTTTTTATATATTATATTATATATATATTTATTGATATATTAGAAGGCTCTAGTTTAAGTTTTAGTAGTACGTAATAAAAATAAAACAAAAAACTTAAGGCAATTTTTGTAATTGGAATAGATAGTAGTACCACTATGGTACTTACCAGTGTATTTGAAGGACGGCGTTTACTGCAGCGACACAGTTTTCTAACTAATGCAGCAAATTATAAACAAAGAAAAGTTTTAAAATAGGTTTTACAATAGATTTATTATGATGGTTATCAGAAAACCCACTGCTTTTGTAAAAATAAATACTTAATTTTGTTTTTGTTTCTGTTTGCGTAACTACTTTTTATTCCAGTAATTGCCTACCTAACTATTTTTTTTTACAATTTTCTATGTAAAGAACAAACTTTTCTTGTTTCTTCTATGTATTGTACTCATAGCCGGTTTTCACTTTTTTATTATCATACATTTTCATAACTGCGTATTTTTTTCAGTTTCTTTTGGAGGAACAACTGGATTGTTTTTGGGTGCCAGCGTTCTTAGTTTCGTGGAATTAATATTTTATTTGTCAGTTCGATACTTTACTGATGTACTGAGGGCGAAGCGCAGAAGACATCACCATTTGAAAAATAATGCAAATACTCGCATACAACAGGTATACAGAAGGAACCCTATATTACCTATATTGAATTAAATACAGATAAAATGTTTTATTGACACAGTTATTTTTCTGATACAAATTATACTTGAGATTATGAATAGCAATGATAAACAATAAAATGCTTCAATAATAGATTGATGCGATTTTCATTGCGAGTCTCTGATGATGCGTTGTGTCGACTAAGAATATCATTAAATTCAATTTTCCCAACTTGAATCCCAAAAGTGGCCAAGGTTTTTCTAATTCTGAATCTAATTCTATCTTTCAGACTACCCCTTTTCTATTTTTGTTGTTGTAAGTATATGTTTGTGTGTAGATTTTCCTGCCACTGTCCATAACTTACTACTCACTTATTAGTCCTCAGATCCTTTCGTCGTCGCTTCGTACGACACCTCCGGAAGAGACTGATTATAAGAAATTATTGATATCATTATTGTATTAAATAAGAGCCCGGAGTTCAACTATGCACAAGATAGATATAAAATGATCTAACGCACGTGTGTAATGTAAGGACATGATAAATAAGAAACGTAATATAGTATTGTTTTTCTGGTTATTGTAGGCTTAGAATAGCACTACCCCATTTGTACCCACGGTTGGCGTAAAAGGCGACTAAGTGGATAGATTGGATTAGCGCCTAGCCCCTGGATTTTTATGGGGTTTTTGGGCGATGTGGACCTATCACCAACGAACGATACTTTATTATTACCATCTTTCTCTAAGTTATTAAGTTCCATTTTAAAAATGTATTTCAATATTATTTACTAAAGTACTCCCACAAAAGGCGCTGTGTTACCTTACTACCTACTGATCTTCTTGAAAATGAGTGAGTTTGTTAAAACAAAGTACAAGACAAATAAATCTTGGTTTAAATAATAGTAAATCACTTTGATTAATTTCAATGTTTGTACAATTCGGATTAGAAAAGGACCTATCCATTTTTTCTAAATTGATTACTACAAATTGAACAAATAAATGTGTTATCGAGCATGTAAGCTCAGTTGTGGTGTCACATCACGTCATACAGACTGAGTTAGCAAAAGTGGGAGACATCAAAAAATTTCAAAAGTGGTAAACTTTTAAATTTTTATACTACTTTTACTAATTTTTTACTATTTTTTTCCAAATTTTATATCAGATATGTAACCAGGTTTTATTAACATATTTTATATACATACATATACTTACTGCCCAAAATCTCAAAAAGAGGTAGCCAGAGCTGTAAACCCAGAAACTCAGCAGCCATATTTGGAAGTTGATAGGGGACAGGATGGTAGGAATAAAGTATCGTTGGTGATAGATCTCCAACCGCATCGCCCAAAACCATTTAAAAAAGCCCCATACGCTTAGTAGCCTCTTACGACACCCGTGGTAAGAAAGGTGTAGTGTCATTCTAAGCCGGTTCTACACGGCAACATATATATTAAGTATATAAAATATATTCATAAACATATGTTTAGGAATTGATTGTACTGAAGCTGTAACATACATACATATACTCACGGCTATATTTCCCTAGAAGGGGTAGCCAGAGCTAAGGCATTATAAATTCCTCAGCCACTTTTGGAAGTTGAGTGGGAAAAGCTGTAAATACCCATTTTTAGAAGACGGAAGAGATAAACCCTGCAATGATAACCTCTTGCAAAACATCCCACAGATGTTTTCAACAACCAATTAAATTACATATGAGTAAGTATTCGCACATTCGTTGATTGAGCACTGAGTACAGTCATTGGGTAAACTCTGGAAGCGACCCAGTTTCGCATTGCAGGAAGATAACAGTTAAGATCCTACACACTTCACTTTCCGTGTAACAAGTCTCGACTTACATCTGCGATAAAACACAATAACGTTCGTACATACACAAACAGGTCAAACAACAAAGATAATGTTTTTGTTGATTGTGAACAGTCCAAACTACTTTTAGCATACATGCATATACTAGTGCAATTATTTTCCATTGGGGTAGGCAGAGGCTACCGATCGTCAATTTGTACGCTGGCCAAGACTCTGAGCTTCTATGAAATACAATATTATTATTATAAATGTTTCTTTTTATTTTTTTACTTTGGTACCCATTTTTTTTGCACATTCGGTTACTAAATAGTACCTTTATTCTGTCTACGCTGACAAATGTGTTGACTAAAAAATGTCTAATAAAATCTTCGTAGTTCAACAGTCAGGGTAAGGCTTACGATTCAAATGTTTCAGGTTCAATTCCCGGCCGTTACATTTAAAGAAAGAAATGTTAGCTATCCCATTTTGGGATTCTACTCAGGATAGACTCGATGGGGACATGGATTGTTATAATTACAAAAATGGCAAAACAGGTTTTCCCATATATTTCTAAGCTTAGATAACTCATTTCACACCTCTTGAAAACTTTTATTGAATCTGCTATGCTTCTGCTGTTCAAGCAAAAAGTATTTCTAACTTTTGGGATTGTACGAGATTACTAAAAGCTCCCTTAATTATAAAAATTTGAATCTTTTTTGGCATCTCATCACTGAAGATTCTTCATTGTACAATCCTACAATATAATAGTTGAATAAACTAATATAATAATGTATATTATTGATGACTAAAATAATTGTAACGAGCAAAATCGCAGCAAGATTCATAGAAGAAAAACAAAAGAAAATGACTAGAATTTATTTCAAAAGAATCTACAATCTACAAGTTATCTTATATTAAAATCCATTTAATTGTACCTAAAAAGTGTCCATGGTTAAATAAGTCTTATCAAATTGTATGTTTAAGCAAATTTCATTTCACTGGATACTCTCGAATAGAAAAATATTAAAAATGTATTAAAGAGACAAACCTTATAAAGTAGACAATAGAAAGAAGTTAAAATTATACCTAATTAATATCTAAATGCCAAACTTGAGAACCTAAATAAAATTATCACATTACTTCATATTTTCTAACAGATATGCTCAGTTCATTTGTCATTTAAGTGTTCTTGGTTTATGCGTTTTTTATGCCAGTTATTATAATGTACCACCGAATGAGATTGCATTGTCCACAGGATTGATTTCAATGTCTTCGTAGCCACCAGCGACTGCAATGTCCATGGAAATGAATTCGACGGTATCTCATGCAGTGCCATTGAGGAATATTCTGCATTCGGCGTAGAGCTTCCAACTGGATTGGATAGAAACAAAAAAAGTTATTTAATATGCTGCCTGTTTTTTAAGTAATGCTGAAAATTATTTGATGAAGGTGGTAAAAATCCGAACATTATGTAAGGATATTTTAAATAACTTGCATACATACATATACCCACGGCTATAAATCCCTAGATGGGGTAGCCATAGCTAAGGAATTAGAAACTCCTCAGCCATTTTTGGAAAGTTAAGTGGGGTAAAGTTGGTAAAATAAAGGTTGTTGGTTATGGGTCTCCAACCGCATCGCCCAAAAATCCCTTAAAAGCCCCAATACCGTTAGTCGCCTCTTACGCACACCCACCGGAAGAATTGGGGTAGTGCTATTCTAAGCCGACGCTACACAGCATTAAATAACTTATAGGTAACTTAAAACAATATTATCACCTGAGAACTCTAATGATTCTTAATATTCCAAAAAATACAAAAGATAATCAAAGATTTAATACAAAATTCCGAAATACATGCTCTATTTAGAATTCAATTTATTACAGACACAGTTGTAGAATTATCTTCAAATTATAAAAATATGGAAAATGTGACAAGACAGTGAAAAAAATGGGCCTGAATGGAAAAAAACTTAGTAAAACTTTCTCAAAAATTAAAAAACACAACTCACATAATCGATATTTCGGGCACGAAATGGACTAGCTTCAATTTCAGTGAAAATCATGGTACTGATAACGACAAGAACAATTAAAAGGATAACGTATCCGTACTTCATAATTATTATCAAAATAACACAAAAATATTAAGTTACTAAACCAGAAAGTCCCGAGTATATAATACGTCCAGAGTCGAATAGCTATTTCTGTACAATGCCTGCGACAATAAACACTCACAACATTATATAGAGTGCAAAGTTCTTCCTAACTGTGAGCTGGACTTCCAGCAAAACATCCCACTACAAATAGTCAGTCTCTTTCAGATTCTTAGACAATGTTGAGATGCATATAGTTCCATTTTGAAATAAGATAAGTGAAGTGGTAATGCGCTGTTTGCTTTTGACAATCATCTCCACTGCTTTCCTTCTAAACCATGAGGCGAATGCAACAGGCAACAAAAATATATACAAACCGACGTGACGTTCACAACTTTTGCAATGATTTATTCCACTATTATTATAAGGTATAGTATTATCGATTATGTATCAGCTGAGAATACAATTACCCCACATCTTTCTTGGGTGTCGTACTAACAGATTTAAGGTACTGAAGCATTTAAAGTAAGCGATGGTCGATGTGGTTGAAAAACTATCATCCCAGTGAGCATCTTTTCCTCTTGAAAGTTTCACAACAGGCTGAGCCTAAGAAACCTAGAAACCTAACGCAATAAATAGGAAAAGTACAAGTATACACGCGAGACAACAAATTAATTGCTAAAGTACCTATAAAAGATGACTAATTATAATTAGGTATCAAATAAATACACAACTTTGTGTAACAATTAATGGTTTTCGAAAGATCGACATAAATCACGTTCCACCCATCAATATTTTTTATGCTTCAAATGTTTTTTGTGTAAAACTTCGTAATTTTGTGGCTACTACAGGAGTTCCACAAAACCCAAGAAACCAGAAGGATCTAGATTGCCGTATTAAGCTTAATAGGCAGGAAGTGCATATAACGAGGTGATAGTTTTCTGATTGGTCTTTTTACTATGTACTTGCAACTATTACATACATTTGTAGAATAAAGAAGGTACTTAAACTGCTTCAGGATTCAGTTATGTTTTAAGGGCAGAAAGGACGTAATTTCTATTTTACTTATGAGTATGTTTTTTTGCATATGAGGATTAATTATTAGGTTTAGTATTGGCACTTAACTTCCCAGAAGCTGTGGCACAGGTAATAATAGTTCTAAGCATTACGTACTTTTTTATCACTACTTCTTAAAAATGCTCAGAAGGCTATAAGTACCACAAGTATAAACAGAAAACGATAGACATGTAATATGATAATCCTTCATTTTTGTGAAGCGATGATATGCCAAGCTTCTTCATTGAAGGAGCTATATATTAGCTGCTTAAGGTATTGGGGATTTTTAAGTGATGTTGGGTGGCTGAGTATCACCAAAAAGCCTTTATTTTACAATCTTTTCCCCGCTTGACTCCCAAAAGTGACTGAGGATTTTCTAAATCTGAAGCCCTAGCTACGTGTCCCTCAAGCCATAATCCTCAAATTTTAAAACTTCATGAAATCAATTTTGATCAATGCTAAAAAATAGTGCATAAATAGTGCTAAATAGTGCCATAGGCCAGATAAATAGTGCTCTTACTCGTATGGTTAAAAAGTTATAGCTAAAGTTAATTGAGGATTATGGCTTGAGGTTCAAGCCATAATCCTCATATCTGCAGCAAACAAACGGTGCGGCCTAGAGTCTAAGTTAAGGTTTCAGAAAATAGTGCATAAATAGTGCTCACGTTATGCCAATTCCAAGAAGGAACCGTTCATTGGTTCCGGAGTTATTAAGGTTTCCTGATGAGGATTATGGCTTGAGGTTTTGAAAACCTCAAATATCTCCGTAATGTCTGCAGCTATTCGGTTGAAAGTTATGTCAAAAAATAGTGCGGAAATAGTGCTTCCGGATTATAATTATTTCTATCCGATTTATTAAGCCCAAGTATCTAAATAAAAAGCATTAACTTTCACATACATTTCTGTCCAGGTACACTCCAGCAGAAAAGTGATTAGGATTTTTCTTGTACATTTTTTAAAGTTTCGTTTTGGTATGCATATTATTTAATCAAATTAATTGCTATTATTTAAGTAAGGAAAATATTATTTATCCTAGTTATATTAGTTATACTTAGTTATATTTTCCTTTAATATTATAAGTACTAAATTAAGTAGTATTATTTAAGGAAGTAAGGAAGGAAAGGATATTTTGTATGTATTGTTACAGATTTTATTGTTTGTTTTTCATTTGCGCGGGGAGTGCTGTAATCTTGTGACCTCACATGAGCCAGTAGTAGTAGTCTAACTAACCCATTAAACCATCCAATACCACTTTGTTACATAATAGTATATTCTGTCTTGCCCCGGTTATGTATAATAAACTTCCACAAAATGTAAAATTGCTGCAGTGTACAAAATTTAAACAGAGAATGTTTAAATTACTTGTAAATAAATGTTATTATAGCTTAAGAGACTATTTGGAAGAAAAGTTATAAGCTTGTTATTAGATAAAGTAAATAGTTCCTATGGTTTTAAGTTTTAAAAAAAATTACTATCTTTTGTTTCATTTTATTTTTTTATGTTTCATTTGACTGAGCTCTGTTTAATGTTAAATTTTATTTTAAATTTGTATGGCTAAAAATGGCTTTCCATAAGAGAAACTTTACCCATGTATGCTACCAACAACTTGCATATAACTTTACTTATGGAATCAAATAAATATTATTCTATTCTACATATCGTGTCCTAGGCTTGCGAGTGGTGACTTGCAAAATCGTCATTATAGAGTCGCTTAAAAAGTTAAGTATTTTCAAAAATTCAGTACTTGTACTTATCATGTTTAATACTAGGTAATAGATAGACACTGAATGCTTCGACCAAGTTTTTCTGCAATCGGAACACGTACTTTGTCTTTTAAATATGTGAACAATTCATATACCGTAAACGCTGTAATTAGGTAATTTATATATTACTCTCACTTCGGTCATTTGCAATTACATCAACAGCAAAACATGTAACGACGTGACCGTAACCTTGATTTGACTAACTAGCCGTGTGTAGGTCCGGCTCGGTGGATTCAAATGATTCGAATCCCTGCGTGAGCCTGATTGGCCTAACCGGCCCCACTCTTTCTTATCAGGTGCAGGTTCGCTTAACCGGGCCGCTCCGCACCGGCTCGGTTTTATTGTTTTCGAACAACAGGCTCAGGCATCAGGTTCAGGATCGGTTCGATTATTACCGTTACATTTGCTTTGCTTGCTGAATGTGAGAGCGAGACAAGAATGTAATACAATTTGAACTTGGGAGACAGAGACGAAAAGATCTTTTCATAAATAATGGTGTTTATAGTGATATTATAAATACGATAGTGTTTTATGTTGTGTCACTTTCTGATTTGCATATATTTATGTGTAGATATTGTTATAAGATATTGTTAAGATGTTTCTAAATAATTTTTTTTTTACATGTGGATATTTTTATGTTAGCGAACATAGCCTGTACACAAACAGAATCATTATACATTCACAGTTAATTGATTTTTAAATGTATGTCAATAGCAATCGTTACGTTTCGCGAAGTAAGCGTGGTATTTTTTGGTTGTTTGATTCAGTTCCGAATTTCATAACCGAGCCGGATTCGATAAGCGGTCCGGCCCGGTTAAGAGGATTCAGTACCGGAACTGAGCCTGAACCTGGTGATTCGAATCCCCTCGCGGAGCTGGATCTACCCAAGCCTATGACTAACCGACAACAAAACAAACAACGTGAGCTATCTAGTAAGGACAGGATAGAAACAAAAAACACATCGAGTGTCCCTTTCTCCGTCTCAGTCGCACTCGCCACGTACTCGATGCCTGCGTATGAGTAGAGAAAAGGACAGTATGATTCATCGTTGATCGTCAAAGATGGCAGGCAGAGCGAGTCGGCAGCGGCCAACATCGCGGCGTTCGGAAGTCCAAGTAAGAGTTACTACATAATCTAACAAGAAATCGTGAGTTCATTAAAACATGAACATGCAATGTAACCTACATACTTATTTTTGCTTTAAGCAAAATCCTAATCACTTTTCTGCTGGAGTGTACCTGGACAGAAATGTATGTGAAAGTTAATGCTTTTTATTTAGATACTTGGGCTTAATAAATCGGATGGAAATAATTAAAGTCCGGAAGCACTATTTCCGCACTATTTTTTGACATAATTTTCAACCGAATAGCTGCAGACATGACGGAGATATTTGAGGTTTTCAAAACCTCAAGCCATAATCCTCATCAGGAAACCTTAATAACTCCGGAACCAATGAACGGTTCCTTCTTGGAATTGGCATAACGTGAGCACTATTTATGCACTATTTTCTGAAACCTTAACTTAGACTCTAGGCCGCACCGTTTGTTTGCTGCAGATATGAGGATTATGGCTTGAACCTCAAGCCATAATCCTCAATTAACTTTAGCTATAACTTTTTAACCATAAGAGCACTATTTATCTGGCCTATGGCACTATTTAGCACTATTTATGCACTATTTTTTAGCATTGATCAAAATTGATTTCATGAAGTTTTAAAATTTGAGGATTATGGCTTGAGGGACACCTAGCTACCCCTATTAGGGATTGATAGCCGTAAGTGTATGTATTAATTAATAATTTAAAGTACATGGGATTGATAAAGGACAATGAAAATAAGAAAGAACTTAAGGAGATCGATATGTAGAGCCAATTCAGGCGGTTAAGTTGGTCAATATTGGTTATGTCGACCTTAGGAGACCCCTATAAAGGCAAGAAATTAATATAACCAGAATAAAAGAGGAAAATGGGATCATACATGCAGCGAAAAAAAATTTTGGATTGGATTCAGATATCCAGAAGATTGACCATGATCCAGACATACCTACACCAAAGTTGAAACATGACTAAGAATGAAAGAAAGATGATGTGTCTTGATGAGTTTCTTACGGGCTCTTCTTTCAACAAACACTTTCCGAATCCGAAGTAGAATTAGATTAAAAGTATACGTAAGATATTTAGGACATTCATAATTCTGAGAATAATTCTGCTTATTTCTAATTAGATGATTAATTATGGTGCCGTGAAGTGTCGGCTTAGAATGTCTGTATCCGTTTCTACCCACGGGGTCGTAAGAGGCGACTAAGGGTACGGGACTTTTTTTAAGTGGTTTTTGGGCGATGCGGTTGGACACCCATCACCAACGATACTTTACTTCTACCATCTAACATTTGGAAGTTGATAGGGGACACCTTTCAACTTCCAAATGCGGGTAAGAAGTTTCTATCTCTCAAGTTCTGCCTATCCCTCTTCGGGATTTGTGGCTGTGGAATATGTATGATGTATGTGTGTGTGATTGTATTTATATCCCTGTTCCTGTTGGCCATAGCCACAAAGATATCATTTTAATAGAAAATATGGTAAAATTGATGCCGCCATGAAAAACTGGGCCGAGATGCTAACACAAAACTTTACACATACTCGCATGTCCTGAGAGTTGCATTCAACGCATATTGAGTCACATCTTAATTAGGTGATATCAACGTACAGCTTGTTAGTCATCCTGTTAAATCTGATTAATTTCTGGAAACTTCGCGAAAAGATGTATGCAATGACGTTTCCAGCCGGAATTTGATACCAGACTACGTGACATTATACCAGAAAGCCAGGCGTCCGAAGTATGAAGAATAAAAGAGCATGTATGAAAAGATTGATGGATTTAAACGAAGCTAGAGAATTTAATGTTTTTTGACATGAATTCCTCATGTGGGGATTATTACTCATAAATAAAAGATGTTATTAAAGGAAAGAAAAATTTCGACACTGGCGGGGTTCGAACCCGCGACCTTCGGGTATACGCCCCCGTCGCTCTGCCAACTGAGCTACAGTGTCAGTTGGCATCCAGCGCGAAATTTCTCTATCCTTTGTTTCTTTTTTACACGTTCAAGTAGTGTTTGCGTTTCCTACCTCCGAATTTTTAACTAATTCGGACGGCCACTTGTCTACCTTTTCAGATAGAATGCAAATGTTGGAAACGCCTAACTATCACATAATTTAATGTTTTTTGACATGAATTCCTCATGTGGGGATTATTACTCATAAATAAAAGATGTTATTAAAGGAAAGAAAAATTTCGACACTGGCGGGGTTCGAACCCCGCCAGTGTCGAAAAATTTTTCTTTCCTTTAATAACATCTTTTATTTATGAGAAGCTAGAGAAGTTTGTCAGGATCGTACGAAGTGGCGATCGAAAGTCTCTGCTTATCTCAATGGGAACTAATGGCGTGAGTATATATATGTATTTGACATTATACTTAATAATCGGGATTAACCAAAGATATTTCGGCACACCTACTGGAGCCGTCGTCACTAGACTACGTGAGTTTATGATATTTCTATATCTAGATCATAGTTAAGTGCAAATTAATAATGTAAGGAAATTTTTGTAATGTTAAAAGCTATTTTACAACGTCTTTTTCTTTTTAATACGTACATAACTCACGCTGAAAGTTCCCATTGCATTGGGGTAGGCAGAGACTATCGATCGCCACTCTGTCACACATTGTCACCAGGTGTTCAGAGTACTAAGACTCTTTAGAGACTTAAATATAATTTTATAAAAAAAAATTGTGCCTGTTAAGCCTCAACAAATATTTTAAACTTATTTAACACAATTGAAAATATGTACGCATCATTACCAGGGGCTGGAGTTCCATCCGTTTTTTTAATAAAGAATTTTTTCAGCGTGTTTTTATTGGTTCATGCTTTTACCCGTCCAATTTTTCAACTAACGATATCAGTAAATACAACTTATCATGTGGGGTTCCTCACGATGTTCTCCCTCACCGTTAACAACCATGGTTGATGTTAATAACATACGAATTAATAATTAACGAAAAATTTGTGTAGGCCGATTCGGGATTTGAACCGACGCTATTGAAGTTCTTTACCTAAAGAAGACTCAAGGATCTTAGGCTGTTTAATAGAGTGCTTTAGGATATGGCCACCAATCAAAAAGACAAGTGGTTGAGGAATTGCTATTTCTAAAGTTCTGGTTACCCCGTTTTGGGATTTATAGCCGTGAGTATATGCATGCATTTTCATATTACTATGTATTGAACGTATCTAGTATGTTTTCAAAACAAGCTAAAGCTAAGTCTTAATGTATGATGGCACTGGAAGTTTGTTGGTAATAAAAAGGTTGCATATTAATAATTGTTGGCAGGATTTTTATCACGAATATTAATTATATAAAAAGAATATTAATCGAGAAGACAAATAAGGTTACGAAAATAGGAAGGAAATACACCCACCCAAGAAGGAATAGTCCTTCTTGGGTGGTAAATCCCCGTTATCTTTGTCAGGATCATAAATAAACGTGTAAGAAAACTAATTTGAAACCTCTTTGTTGGATATAATTTCATACATACATACATATACTCACGGCCTTAAATATCAAAAAGGAGTAGCCAGAGTTTTAGAGCTAGAAACTCCTCAGCCGCATTTGGAAGTTGATAGGGGACAAAATAGTAGAAATAAAGCATCGTTGGTTATGGGTGTCCAACCGCATTGACCTGTGGGAACAGCAAAGATATACTGGCCAGTACCAACTTATAATTTGCACTTATGATTAGCTAGAGAAACATTTCGATATCGCGATGTACGATTTTTTATGACGCTGCTAGTGTGCGAGTTAGTTCGCCGTCTAGCGGTCACCACAGTACTCCCCTCCTAGTCGATAGACGATATCGAAGAGCTAGGAGGTACCTGTTACCAATAGTAGAAAGAGACTAGTGTGCGAGCGAGTAGTAGAGTGCAGTGTGAGCAGTGAGGCAGAGTAGCGTGCCAGTAGATGCTCGGTAGGGTGAGTAGAGTAGTTTGGTAAGGTAAGCGAGGAGTGTAAGATGTGGGTAGATTGAGAAATGTTGTAGAAAGATTCGTCATGTTGTTGTCGGGGGTCACCACTGTGGGAACAACAAAGATATACTGGCCAGTACACCCTGCTGTGTACCAACTTAGAATTTGCATTTAGCTAGAGAAACATTTCGATACCGCGATGTACGCTTTTTTATGACGCTGCTAGTGTGCGAGTGAGTTCGCCGTCTAGCGGTCGCCACAGACCAAAAACTACTTAAAATCACCCATACTCTTAGTCGCCTCTTACGACATCCGTGGGGAGAAAGGTGTAGTGACATTCTAAGCCGGCACTACACGGCACATAACGTCGGATATATCGTAAATCTTTTATAGAACCATACAAAGATATACCCTATTCCGGATATAATCCCCTGGCCTCACCATATATGGTAGTTTTCCTTGCTATTAAGCTATCTAAAAATAATAAAAAAATAGTACATTGAAGTCAGTTATTAGTTCATCCAACACACAGTGTAAATGAACTAAATGCCATTGTTAATGTATCTACTTTGTAGGATTGTACTAACTGAAAAACTCAAAAAGTGAAAAGTTGTCTACTTTAGCTCTTTCTATAGTAATGAATGAAATTATCTCATTCTTATAATTACATTTGAACCGAATATTGCTTCTCTATTGTTTTTACATCAATATTATTGATACGTCACATAGCTTATCCGATGAAGTCTTATGAATGCTACCGTTATAAAATATTTGTAGGTTTTCCATGAATGTTTTTACCAAAGGAGAAAAGTTGCTCCAGTTATATAAATTGAAAACTAGACTCCTTTATGTCTAAGAAACAAGTACAGATTGTTGAGTGACTGTAAAGTTTTTGATTGTGTTTACTCGACAGCAAACTGTGGGAAATGTCGGTGGGAAAAGTTAGTTTTCCGCTTGTGAGAATGGGCACCCCACGCGCGCTTTATCGATTTTCAGCGTAACAAAAGGGGCTGGCGGACGTAACTCGACTCTCCGCTAACTTTACTGTGAAACCATGAATACTTGACCTATATTTGTATCTGGAAACACATGTTTGCCTTATAAAACAAAAATAACAATAATATCTAGCAAAAATGTGCATTAAATAGTATCTTATTGTCAAATCGAACGCCAAAGAAATGGTAAGTTGATGTTTTTTTACGTCTATCATAACTTTAATACTCACTTAACACTTTTAATAAGTTCAAGACTTTTTGTTTACAGGGTAGTATAGCAAAAGGTGATACACGCTGTTCTAGAATGGGTGATATAGTGAGTGCCTTCAGGAGTGGAGAGTGCCATAGTGCAAGATGGACCATAGGTTCCATGTTATTGGCTCCGCTAGCAGCAGCCAATTCCAGTTACTGTGCAGCACCCGCAATTTTATTACTAGGGATATTTACCACTATTGCTTGTAAGTAAATGTATTATATATTGGCATACGAATTATTAGATAACAGTTAACGCTCAAGACTTGTTTATGTTAGTCTCTAAACTTTTCATTTTGCCCTAAAATAATGCTAGCACTACGTTTCACTAACTATTGTGTATAAGATAATAGAGTTTTAAACAAAAATGGAACTGCCTTCACAGCCATTGAAATATTTTTAACCACGCAACTATAAAAATTAAATGGGTCGCCTTCGAAGCATACCCGACCGAACAGAAAAACTACTTTTGAAATACATTGCCTAATATAATAACGGAGTAATCGCAACATATTTATTTATAATATACATACAAAAAAATATGTAATCTAATTGAATAACTTATTTTTTAATGTCGTTAGAAAACTTCAACAAACTTCTCTCCATGTGTTTTATTTCAATGCAATTTCCCGATTCATAGCACAACTTTTACCATAACTAATGTGATTACTATGTTTTGACAATCTTGTGGTTATAGAGTATAAGACAAGTCAATCGCAATGTTTTTCAATAATCTCAACTATTTACCTTCTAGCCTTCACGTGTAAAGATTTGAGAAAACTATCCGAGATACTTCCACCGGCTAGAACCTCAAGAGGAAGACGTGATCGTAACATCCGTTCCTTCGCCGATTTCATGGCTATGTGGATGACGTTCCTATCGCATTTGGTAGCAGTGGCAATATGTGCCAGGATACTAAGTGCCACGGCGGATCACGTGACTGAAGGTCGGACGAGGCGCTGGTTGTTCGGGTATGAGACCAGAGCGCTTGGTGAACCGTGGCCTGATGCGCTGGGGGTCACGGTGGTGCTAGTGGTTTGCGGGTTGTTCATGTGTGGGCTTGAGGTAGGTAAGAGGGGGGGGGGACTTTTATATTATTTTATTTGCTGTGGTATTTTCATTGCTGTGTAGTGTCGGCTTAGAATAGCACTACCCCTTTTCTTCCGGTGGGTGTACGTAAGAGGCGACTAACGGTATTGGGTCTTTTTTAAGGGATTTTTGGGCGATGCGGTTGGAGACCCATCACCAACAACCTTTATTTTACCATCTTTTCCCCACGCAACTTCCAAAAGTGGCTGAGGAATTTCTAATTCGTTAGCTCTGACTACCCCTTCTAGGTATTTATAGCCGTGAGTATATGTAAGTATGTATGTATTTTTATTCTCACTAAAAAACGTATGTATTATTGCAAAGTGAGAGTTTACAATGCTGTGATTCGCAGATGTATTTGAAAAAAATATTCGAATATTCCGTTTAGCGAATTTAGCGATTCCGATTCGTAATAATATCATACTTCCGAAGTTTTAATATTCGATAATTTTTGTCATGTTTATTGTATCTTACATTATTTTACTATAGCAACCGTTATTACTCAGTGGGTAGATCACCCGCCCATAGGCCTGCCCCCTATCACGTGAGTACACTGTCCAAGAAACCGTGGGTACTCTCAACACCAGGTCACCATAATGTCACATGATATTCAGAAGAATTTTGGGATATACGCCGTGAACGTTTGAGTTTGAATATGTTATTGCTGAGTAATAATTTATAGACGACTTAGGGTTTTGAGGCTGTTAAACAATTGTTTGGTGATGTAGTTGAAGACCCGTTACAATATAACCATCTTTTATGCAATCGTCTCCCCAAGTACTAATTTCAAATTCTAAAATTCCACCTTTTTGAGATTTCTAATAATATGGTGGAGGAATAGCTAAGTCTTAAAGTAAGCGAATCATGATTAAACAAAAAAAATTTAAGGATTAAATTTTTTTAAGGTCTCTGCCTACACCTTGAGGACGAAACGAATTGTGATGGTTTGTGTGTCAAGGATTGCAAGCCAATGAATAGTTGCATTTTTATTGTATTCAGTAATAGTAACAAGACCTTTTTATTTCAGGAAAGTTCAACATTCACGCTTATACTGATGGTGCTTCTTTACATATTTAATCAGTTCTTTGTGATATTTGGCTTAATAAATTTGGATATTGAACATATTAGTATGCCGATTCCGCTCACAGTTTATGAGGTAAGTATTATTTTGATAATTGTATCACAATATGACTTTGTTCGACAAGTTCTCAACTGAACCACCTTAAAAAAACTTAGTTCCTACATATTATTTTCTGCCATTTACTTTGAACTTCACCAGACATGTAGGTTTTGATAGATACGGAACTATTCGTTTGCTAATATTAGTCGCGCCTGGCCGATATTTCGTTATTATATTATCCTAGTATTACCAAGTGCTACCCATATTAAGGTGCTCATGAAAAATAAATTACGTTTGGAGTTTTTAAATATAAACGGCGATAGGCCTGGCCCTATCGCTGTTTATATATATAGTACACTGGCCAAGCAAAACGTGGGTAGGTACTCTGAACCCCAGGTGACAATATCGCGTGATGTTCAGAAATATTAGTACCTCTGCCAACCCCTTCCGGACTACTCGGCGTGAACGTTTGAGTCTTTGAGATGAAGTGAAATCCTTAGTGGGGCCTACTTACACATTTTAAGTTTGCTAACGGTGAGGGAAAACATACTGAGGTAACCATCTTTAGCTGGGTTGTACTTAGTTATGTTACAGAGTACTAGTAGGTACAAATGTAAATTTACAAAAACTATTAAAAACATACATCGATTTACACTTGTCCTGAATTCACATTGGATAAGCGGAGACTATCGATTGTAGTTTTTACGACCCTAGCATATCTCTCTATCTTCGTTTACTTTTATTCTTCACACTTAGGACGCTTCCCTTTTTAGCGCATTTTTTTACAACTTAGATTTATGATTTACAGCTAATAGCGGCTGCCGCGCCAGTGTCCTACGCTTTTGGCATAGTAACTCCCTCATCAAAGGATAGAAATTCAAGCAAACACATACTGTTAATGGTTGGACTTCTCACGACTGTGTTATGTGGACTTTGTTTCTTATACACTAATCTATTGAAAGGGTAAGGCAAATACCATTTAATTTATTATTTTTCTTACCCAAATCCAAAATTGGAAAATAATGTATGTGCGCTCTCTAGTCTAGGTCTAGTTTAATTTGTGCAGTTATGGCGATAAATGATATACCGACAGACTGATAGACATACGTAGTAAAATATAATACATACATACATATATTCAAGGCTATGTATCCCTTAAAGGGGTAGCCAGAACTTCAGTATCTGAAATTCTTCAGTCACTTTTTATTGCCATTTGGATACGAAACCTATAAAAAGTACATGTTTTACGATTTGTTACCATATAATGGTGAACTCGATAAGAGTGTCCTAAGCCTTCGGTCGTGGTTAAGGGTTTGGTGGTATTAAAACAAGCAACCTTACCAGCTAGCGCATTTTTTTCACTCTTTATCTTCTTTCCATAAATGATCTGGAATAAGCTTACGCTAGATCGTGATTCTAAAGATCTCGGCTATTAATTAATTAGTTGCTTGTAAAAATCATAACACTTTCGTTGAAGGCTAATTAAATTATCTAAAACACTTCACAGAAGTCCCATTGATCCAGCTCTACCAGTAACAACCTTGGTGGAATCCAGATCAACCACCTGGATCTGTCCATTGCTGGCCATAGTCACGGTGGCCGGAGTCAGCCTGGCTCTGACAGAACTCTGCCCGCTGCTGTTCTCCGTGCTGGTCACCTTGGCGTCCCCGGAGTGGAAGGTACTCACCAGGTCGATGACCTATGAAAGTGCAGCCACTGGGAGTCCAGTTTTGGCGGTGTTTACAGCAGGTAAGTAAAGTTACAAAAATCATAGTGTGTTTCTTGTTATATTATTTAAGTAACTAGCTTTTTGCCCGCGACTATGTCCGCGTGGACTACATTTTTTGCATCCAGTTTACATCCAAAATACCAAAACACTATCTAACTACACTGACTTCTGTTTTTTTGTATTTATATTCCCGTGGGCGTTGTAATAGATATAAAGAACATTGAGACTTTTTAAGTGATTATTGGGCGATGCAGTTGGACGGTTGGACGGACCCCATTCAACTTCCAAAAGTGGATAAAGAATTACTATCTCTGGAGCTGTGGCTACCCTTTTTTGGTATTTATAGCCGTTAGTATATTCTCATGATTGATTGATGGATGAATTTCATACATTCCTTTTTGTAGTTGTTATATCAGTCAATCGCATCAAGATTCATATTTCTAGATACATTGTATTTATAGATAAAAAATCTGTATAATATATTTCAATCTCTTAGGGGATGAGTTCCAAAAAACCTCTTTAACTGTTCATAAGAAACATGAAACAAACCATTTTGTAACCAAGTTTCTATGTTCAAAAATGAAAATATCTTGAGTAAGTGTGGATAGCAGTTTGGTGACCCGGTGCTGCCCCCTGACTGTTGGTGATGTGTGAGCGATTGCAAATATCGGTCAACAGATGGCGTTACTGAATTCACATTGAGATATTTACTATTATTTAGAAACTAGCAGCCCGTCCCGGCTTCGCTCGGGCATAAATTATTATTAACATTTTGTTTTTTATTTTATTACATGTATTATTATTTTAATATATTTTTTTTAAGTTTTAAGCTATGTTATATTTTTTTGCTGTGTAGTGTCGGCTTAGAATAGCACTACCCCATTTCTTCCGGTGTGTGTACGTAAGAGGCGACTAACGGTTTTGGGGCTTTTGAGGGATTTTTGGGCGATGCGGTTGGTGACCCATCACCAACAACCTTTATTTCACCTACTTTTCCCCACACAACTTCCAAAAGTGGCTGAGGAGTTTCTGATTCCTTAGCTCTGGCTACCCCTTCTAGGGATTTATAGCCGTGAGTATATGTATGTATGTATGTTATATATTTTTTTTGTATTTATATTTAGATATATTTTTATATTTTTTTTATTTTCCATAATGAGTAATTACATCAAAAGCCATTCAATTTATAGAGTTAGAGCTTCCCTGTAAACAATATTTGACGTTGTTGTATTTTGGGGCAGCAAAATAAATTGATGTTCAGGAGCTCCCACCCGCGACAGGCCAACGTACAGTTGACCGTGAGTAAAACAATTCTTTCGCAGGTCAATCCCTACTAATTTGAAGATTTGACCTTGGGACTTATTAATTGTTAAAGCAAAAGATGTTTTAACCGGAAATTGTAGCCGTTTAAATGGAATTGGCAGATCAGTTGGGATCATCGGTATCCTCAGTATATGAGCTAATTGACCGGCTGCTGGGCCATTGATAATAGTCGCTACAGTTAAATTTTGCTTTAACTCTTTGATAAGCAGCCTCCCGTACCCCTTCGTGACGCCTGCAACAACTTACTTTGCATAGCTAATCGAGCGGAGTTTTATCTATTTTTTTAATTCGAGATAACTTTCGAATGGAATGTTCGAATCGAATAATTCAAAAAGTAATATAAGGGTATTGAAGTAGTCTGAAATAATATATACGTTTTTTTATAAGGATTAGATAGGTACAAATAAAGAGCCTTTTCTAAAGCAGGATTTCAATTTAATTTTTAAATAATTTTATATAATGACGCTTGTTGTGAGATAACTATAATAGTTAGAGACATGCTGTCGGGGCATTTTTTTAGATAATGATGTGTTCTATAAAATTGTAGTACATAATTTTATTCTATTGTCAATAGTTTTCGCAGCGCACGCGATAAAAGGATTTTTTTTGGTATTTCTTTAACACCTTGGGTTACATTTTTTAAGTTTACGTAAGGATCCCTAATTTTTTTGAAAATGAAATATAGCCTATGTCACTCGGGAATAGTGTAGCATCAAAACAGTGAAAGAATTTTTCAAATCCGTCCAGTAGTTTTGGAGCCTATTCAATTCAAACAAACAAACAAACAAAAAATCAAACCTTTACTCTTTATAATATTAGTATAGACTATGCATTCTGAGGATAAAAGACAGAATATTAATTTATGCGCAAGTAAAACATAATATATCTATGAGAATAATAGTTAAAAATAGTTATAAAAACAAAAGCTATAAACATATTCTCAAATCTACCAAATGAATACGCAAAATTCATAAAATATACTTTCAATTATCTTTATTCATAGCTGGGCACCGTTAATCAAATAGTTAACTTCGTTAATCGTTAATCCGTTACAAAAAAAGTTAGCTTCGTTAAACGTTAAAGCGTTACGTTTCGCAAGAATTAACGCAAGTTAACGTTAATCGTTAATCCGTTAATATGTGTAAAATTGCATTTTTATATCCTTGCGTTATCACTAACGCAACGATTTAAAAATGCAATTTTACACACATTTTTACAATTTTTTTGTTCACACTTATAAAACCTGTTGGTTTATGATGTTAGGAAGGAACTGGAAGTTAGGAAGAAAACAAAATACTTGTTTAATTCAAATGTGTAATTTAATCGCCGGGCATAAAGTGCATATTCCCCTTCATGAACATTAACATATTGAAGTTCTCGTCTGAAAGGAAGGCTCGCTTTGGTGTTAAAATGTCTTTACCCGTGGAAAACAGACGTTCAACTGCAGCGCTTGAGGATACAGCAGTATTGTATTTGATGAATAGATTTATGAATATCTGTTCTCCGAGGAATGCAGCATCGTTGAACGGGTCTTTTGATTTCATGTCCAGCCATGTCTTCCAACTTCCTTGATATGGTTTTAATTACTGCACTGCACAGTACACTTTTTCTAGCTAACTGCACTCTTTTTTTATCAACACGCAAATGAAATGATGACTGACAGTAATAATTATAATAAATAATAACCACAAACACAAACAAAACACTCGTCACTCTAAGTACCGGCGCACAGTGGGCTGGAATTCGCGTTTCATAGACATTCAAGTAAATTTTTTTAAGTGACGCTTTTTTTGCTTGTATGCGATAGAGAATACCTGCAATATGCATTATATAATGAACTTTCAGGTTTATAAACGTAAACAGCGCAGTCAGATTTTTTTTCGAAAAAAATTGTATGGCGCAAGCATAACAAATGATGATATCTCCATAATCGCACAATTGCGCCTAATATCCTCCTAGGTTATTAATAAAGACATTATTTAGGATTTTTTGACATACTTCATGCCACGGTCAAACGTGCGTTTTTTTTTTAAAAAATATTTTTGTTTATTTTTTCGTTTTTAATTAATATCAAGCATTACATGGGTGTATATAGACTGGACATTTACCCAAAATAATTGTGTGCAATATTAGAAACCGAAATTCAGTAAAAACCATAAAAAAGGCTTAATATATTTATTCTTTATACTTATATTTGTATCTTAGAAACATTTACATATAACGACTTAAATTTAATGAACTTAATAAATATAATGAAAATATATATATATATATATATATGATACAATTTAATAAAACTTTCGTAATCAGTTCGGAATCTCTCATATTTCCGTTGTGTTGATTCATATCGTTTCTGTGCAGCCCTAGTGAATCTCCGGCAAAATTCTTTTAAAGTCACACAATCTTCTTCAGATACACTGTTGTTTAAACGAGAGCGCACGGTTTGAAACAAAAAATTAAAGTTACTGAGTTTGTCAGCATTTTTCAAAATAACGAACAAATCCAAGTTTGTTGCGATGCTTGCCATAATGTTTGTACTTTCAATGATTGAAGAATGATTACTAAATGATTTTTTTTTAGTGTACTTCTATTTATTGCGAACGACTTAAAAGTCTGTGCCCGAACAAGTTATTTACTAACTACCCTCTTATTTGCTTACTAATGAGAACCCAATGATTTAATAGATATGGTATTCAAAAAGACGGTAGCTAGTTAAAATATTGTCATTAACAAACTATAATTTCCTTAATTTAATTGGGGATTTTGAGGATCATTAGATAATAACCTTTTCTGATTCCATCCAGCTAATGAGTTTTTAAGCAAATTTCCCTTTTTTTATATTTCATTCAATTATTTTGCGTAAATGTAAAGTCTATATACACCCATGTAATGCTTGATATTAATTAAAAACGAAAAAATAAACAAAAATATTTTTAAAAAAAAAAACGCACGTTTGACCGTGGCATGAAGTATGTCAAAAAATCTTAAATAATGTCTATATTAATAACCTAGGAGGATATTAGGCGCAATTGTGCGATTATGGAGATATCATCATTTGTTATGCTAGCGCCATACAATTTTTTTCGAAAAAAATTCTGACTGCGCTGTTTACGTTTATAAACCTGAAAGTTCATTACATAATGCATATTGCAGGTATTCTCTATCGCATACAAGCAAAAAAAGCGTCACTTAAAAAAATTTACTTGAATGTCTATGAAACGCGAATTCCAGCCCACTGTGCGGCGCGGCGCTAAGTAATGAAATGATCAAACGGCACGCGCCGGCAAAATATATCTAGTTTTGTTTTTGTCACACTTCACTCGCTGCCACGCGCCGCCCGGCACTCGTCATTTCATTTCATACTTGTCTGAACCTGTTTTTCGGGCCGCGTTGCGATGCCGGCCGTGCGGTAAATAGTAGGTACCCATTGGATTAACGATTAACGGACTTCTGACTGATGTTAACGGAAGTTAACGTGTCCGTTAACATTTTTAAAAGTTAACTTAAAAGTTAATCAGTTAATCAAAATATTAACTTCGTTAATTAACGATTAACGGATTAACGAGTTAATGCCCAGCTATGTCTTTATTCATACATATTCGCATAGTTAAATGTGAAAAAGAAGGATTAGTGCATCCTATTATTCTAACCTAACACAAAAGCAAAAATAATACGCAAAAAGACTTTGACCACCCGGGATACGAACCTGGGTCTTTCGTACTGAGTGTTTACCAAACGGTATACCGCTACGCCACGCAGACATATGTGTAAGTCTCAAATTTGTGATATCCTATATATCTAGTAGTCATACTATTGACAAACAATTAAATGGACAATTATTTTGATGAAAATGGATGAAACCCTTATTTTTTTCCAAAAAGACTATTAATCAAGAGTCCGATAAAATCGGTCGATGAAAAAATTAATATTGTTAATATGGGGAACCACATAACCTGGGTCTTTCGTACTGAGTGTTTACCAAACGGTATACCACTACGCCACGCAGACATACATATGAGTCTCAAATTTGTGATATCCTATATATCTAGTAGTCATACTATTGACAAACAATTAAATGGACAATTATTTTGATGAAAATGGATGAAACCCTTATTTTTTTCCAAAAAGACTATTAATCAAGAGTCCGATAAAATCGGTCGATGAAAAAATTAATATTGTTAATATGGGGAACCACATAACCTGGGTCTTTCGTACTGAGTGTTTACCAAACGGTATACCACTACGCCACGCAGACATACATATGAGTCTCAAATTTGTGATATCCTATATATCTAGTAGTCATACTATTGACAAACAATTAAATGGACAATTATTTTGATGAAAATGGATGAAACCCTTATTTTTTCCAAAAGACTATTAATGAAAAGTCCGATAAAGTCGGTCGATGAAAAAATAAATCGTGTAAATATGGGGAACCATATAAAAGTTATGTTTTTTATGCTCCTGTGGGAACCCTTGCGAAATCCGGGATAAATTATATCCTATATGTTGGCCAGGTGTATAACCTACATTCATGCCAAAATTGATCAAGATCAGTCCGGTAGAATTAACGTGATGAACGGACATACAGACAGACAGACAGACAGACATATTTTTCAAAAATAGAAAATTTGGCTTCAGTATCGAAAAAAAAACATATTCCACCGGTTTTTATTTTTTTTTCTTCAATGTACAGTTTTGACCTCGTTACAGTCTTATTATAGTATAGATAGATTGGCCGTTTAATACACAATATGGTTTAATATCACCGCCTTTGCGTGGGTTTTAATCGATTCTTTCATTCACCATATTTTTCCCTTCTGCTAAAAGTGACTAATGAACTTTCAAATCTGACATAAATTTATATTTCAGGTAGTCTAGCAGCTATATTGGCTTTCGCATGTCCACTGTCCCATATGATAACGTTGATGAATGCAAGTCATTTAATAGGAATAGCTATCCAAGGTTTCCACTACACAATCATGAGATGCGTGCCAACCGCTGAACAAAAGGAAGCTGGAGGTAAGTTACTTAATTATCATATATTTTTTTAATAAATAATAATCCAATACCACAAAACAAATCAAGAAGATAAACAAGTCTGAAGACCAAGTTGAATTTGATCGGAAGAGATTTCAGGATCATGCAAGCCACCGATAGAGTTATTCTACCCCAATGGAAATAATAAGTCATGCCCATTATAAGTAAGTAAATAAATATGAATTAACTTTTATTGCAGATATTGAATACAGCAGACTGGGCAAGCCGAGTACATCAAAGATTAAGATAATTGCAGAGAAAACTAAAAGAAGATTATGGTTCATTCCTTCTGCTCTGCGACAGACTAAAACGATAGAAAGCTTGAAGTCGAAAGCCGGTAAAGGTAAGCAAGTAATTTGAACATGCATAACAATCCATTATCGATGGTGCGAAGCTGTAGCTTGTAGATTTTATTCGAACTAAAATTATATCATACACACATAATTATAATTACAGCTTTAAATCCCAAGAAGGGGTAGCCAGAGCTTCGGAATAAGAAATTCCTCAGCCACTTTTTGAAGTCGGGCAGGAAATTTTTGTCAAACAAAGGTTTTTGGTGACGGTTCTCCAACCGCATCACCCAAAAGCCACTTTAAAAGCCCCGATGCTCTCAGTCGCCTCTTATGAACACCCACGAGAAGAAATGGGGTAGTGCTATTCTAAGCCGACACTACACAGCATTTTGATATAATTTTATATCAATTTAATAAATATAGTCCTCAAAACCTAAACTTAACTTGATTTTATACATTTACATTTTTTTTATTTTGAATGAAACTTTTTTTTTATTCAGGAGCTGATGAAAGAGAGTGCTTACTTTTAGATGACTATTCAGGATGTCCAAGTGAAGAAATAGAGCACCTTGCTGGTGGTAGTACTTTAGCAAGTGAAATACAGCCTATTATCACAGATGTGCCTTCAGACGAAGTTAGTGAACCTGAAATATCTTCAGGAGATGAATCGACAGATATTGACGCTGTTGTAAAAGAATATCGCGACACAGTTCAAGTAAGATTGATAATATAATGCATACATATAAGGTTTGCGGAGGATTTAGGGCAAGCATCAGTTATATGCAATTATAATCAGATATTTCTTAAAAACATGGGTAGTAAAACAATAAATGAAGATAGTAAGTAGTTTATGCGTGAGATAGAAATATACAAAAATATAATGTAAAATGTTCATGTCTTCAGATTACAAACACTTCGTCTTAAAGACACACAGGAAAAAAATTACAAAATTTTTGGCTTATGAATCTTAAGTCTAAAACATTGTTCTATAATTAGCATAGATAGTACGAGCGACCTTTTAACTAGATGTCGCGTGGTACAAAACAGCTATCTCTTTCGCACTTACTTAGTGTCGTTTACTGTCATCTCATTCTATGCGATATATCGTGACGATAAAATAGCGGTCGTTCTGGAGGCCTAGCTTACTACTTACACTAAAATTTTTGCTTTTTATTATTTGACTATTTTGATGTTTCCAGGTCGTAACTTCCACCCCAGAAGCAAGTGCTCCCATTCCACCTTGTGTAAGAGGAGCGAGACTATCGACAGTGGGGGGAATCTTACAAGTGATATCTGATGCCTTAATTGCTATAGCTTTTTGTAATGAAAAAATAAGAACACCGTCATTTGCGACCGGAATACCATGTAATAAACTATTTAGAAATTTTAATTTATATTTGGATTATCTTTTACTAATATCTATCTCTATGTTTTAGTATGGATATTAGGAACGCTGCTATGCGCTCGACAGCCAGCCCATAAATTTGATATGAGAAGAGGACAATGTATAGAAGGACCCATTACAATGCTAATAGCGCTCCTTCTACTCACACCTTTGCTACTTGACTCGTGGCCGGCCATCATTTTATTTTCTGGTGCAGGTATGGTATTTGACATGCCTTTGACGTTTGAATGTATCAACTTTTTATTATAAATTATAGAATAACTAGCTTTTTGCCCCGCGACTTCGTCCGCGTGGACTTCATTTTTTGCATCCAGTTTACATAATACCAAAATACCGAAACACTGTCTCAACTTCTGTTTTTTATATTTATAATCCCGCGGGCGTTGTAAATGACATAAAGGACATTGAGGCTTTTTAAGTGATTGTTGGGCGATGCAGTTTGTGACCCATCACTAACAACCTTTATTAACCTATCTTTTATCAATATATTTCCAAAATTGGATGAAGAATTAGTATCTCCGAAGCTATGGCCACCCTTTTATGGAATTTATGGTTGTTAGCATATATTCATGAATGATTGATAGTTGGATTTCATAAATTCAATCGCACCAAGTTTTATTATAAAATGTAAAAAAACTCTATATTAACTTTCATTTGCTATATCAACCCGTTAGGGGATGAGTTCCAAAAATTCCTTTTTAATTGTTCATAAGAATCATGAAACAAATATACCAAGTTTTTATGTTCAGAAATGAGAATATCTCTAGTAAGTACAGATACGGATAGTAGTTTGGCGCTGCGGCGACGGCCCGGTGCTGCCCCCTACACTGATCGTTGGTGATAGTGGGAGAGCTTGCAGCGATTGCTCGGCAATATAGGGATGATTAGTGGTGGATCTCCTTCCAAAATAATCGCTAAATTGAAGGGATAGTGCTTGTTATTATTATATATAGTGTTATTTTAAGCTGACAATTTTTTTTTTTACAAAAAGCTTGAATTACCTGAGATACGAACCCGGGACGATTGATTTATAATAGTTCTAATTAAATATTCATAGTAGTTAGTTATACCGCTACGCCACGGAGACGTTACCGGGGCGGTGTCAAATTTTTATTACGCTTTATTTCACATTAGTCTTACTATTGATAAACAAATTTGTCATTTAAGTTGATGAAACCCCTTCATCTTTCCAAAATGAACATTAACAAAGTGTCTGATGTGAATTCCATCGATGATAAAAATAATCGCTGCAATATTTTGAGCCATATATGAGTTAAGGTTTTTTGATGTTCCTATGAGAACTCTTGCGGATTCCTTAGTTTCAAGGAATCGTCGTCGTTTCATTTAGTTTCTATATTTACATGTTAATATTCGTTTGCAATATAAGTAGATGTAAAAAAAAATGTATACGATAAAAAAATAGTACATCATGGCTCGGGAGTTCCTTATTTTCGGGGATGCATTACCGTACCATTAAGCTTATAAATTTTGATTTTTATATTAGTTTACAATATTTTACGTTGTTTTAAACGATACACAGCGCCATCTCCAATGCATTTAGTACGCAAACAATATTTTTGATTTCCCGTGGGAACTTATTTTTTCCGGGATAAAAAGTACCCTATTATTTAATTTAGACTTCTAACTACACGTCTGAAAAATTTCAAAGCAATCGGTTCAGTATTTACGGCGTGAAAGCGGAACAAACAAACAAACAAACTCACTTTCCCATTTATAATATTAGTAAGTATGGATGTACAAACAATTTTTGCTGCACTAAACACCTTTACTTTACAATCTTTACCCAACTCAACTTCGAAAAGTTGCTGAGGAATTTCTTATTCCTAAGCTCTATCTACCCCTTCTAGGGATTTATAGCCTTGAGTATACGCATGAATGTTATTTTATTTTTATCGTTTGTCCGGAATTGATCTTTTATCTTACAATAAATTAGTTTCGTAATTATATAAGTATTTACATGCAATAAGGCATAGCATATCACACTGAAACCCCCACATCTGAGTTAAATCAGCGTTAGGACTAGACATGTGTAAATTGTGGCGTACTTTATATCACTTTCAAAATATTTCACTTTAAATTAACTCCTAGGTATTGTGATATACGCCCGCTGCGAGCGTTGGTGCGGCGACCTGGCGTTGAAGCAGGCCCAGCACGTGGTCGACCGGCGGCGGCTGCACCCGGTGGTTCCCATCACTAGCGGGGTCGCTCGACTGGCGCACGTCGATGCCGTTTACATCACTAGGTAATTCGAAAGGAAAATACCTACATAAACCTATTTGACGACAGCCGTGGCCGAGTTGTAGGTGATTAGCTTCTAGGTCCGGAGGTTGCGGGTTCTATCCCCGCTGAGAGCAACATTTATGTGATGAGCATAAATTATTGTTTGTTAGTATTTGGTGTTGTTTATATGTGTATTATTTAATATTACATATAACGTTGAAATAGTATCCCATAATCAAGTCTTACTTAGTTTGGGGCTAACTTGATCTGTGTATAAGATGTCTGTATATATTTAATTATTTACTAATTTACGGGTATACATTTAGAATAGAGGTAACTTTGGAAGCGGAAATATTTTGGCTACTTTAGGTTGTTAAGAGTGGTAGGTGGTAAAGGATCGTTGGTAATGGGTATTCAACTGCAATGCCATAAATCCCAAACTCTTATTCGCTTCGTACAGCATTTATAACTGTTAAAAATGTGATGGAATGATAAGCTGACCTTAAACTACTACTAAAACCGACATTGAAGCTTTAGAACGTAAACCTGAGTACGAATTTTCCTTTATAAAAATGTATTGTTGGTTTCTGTTTTATTTATTTTACAATATTTTCCTCGTTCGATTTCTGACTTAAACCATTTTGATTGATTACAAATTTCTATTCGGCTTAATATTGAATATCACAAAAAAATATGGCAGAACAGGCCCAATACCAAATAGTAGTTGAATTACCTTGCATTTAAATTATAAATACTCATCATGATTGTGTTTTCAGATGACAAGAAATAGACTCGGATTCGAGTCTAGACAACCTGATTGACGACGCAGGAGACCTTGATGAAGAGTAACTCATCCTCACACATTATCCATCAACCTCGCAGTCATACATTTTTTTAAAACTCATAGTTTTGTCAAACGAAGGATGTAGTAAAGTTAGCCTCAACTTTCTTTATGAATTTACAGTATGTTTTTAAACAAGATACACAATACGTGAAGCATAAAAAAAAGAAACCAGTACTTAAATATTGTAGAATGATTTAAATCTGACTGTTTCTAAATTATAAAAGGGAAAAAATATATGTATAATAACGCTAAGAATGTGATGTCATTCGAGAAAAAATCGGTCGAATGAAATGAAAACGATCGAAATGAAAAAAATATGGGAGAATAGTCTTTATGTATTCGTAAATATTGCCAGTGATAAAAATGAGAATGGCCCCTACATGGGGGATAGTACTATGCTAGAGCTAACTGATTGATCTAAATTACATGTGATAAAGTATTTTTTTAGAAGAGTCTTAGTAATTGTAGCTTTATAATGATTGTGTCAGTGTATTTTGCAACAATTATATAAACTATTAGACGTTGCTTGTTAAAAAATTAAGATGCCTTTGCTATGCGTGATAAATATTTGATAGTAGTCAATTTGTTTTAAATCATCCGTCCATATAGCAATATTAAGTCACTACCATATCATTATTTGTTTATTTCGAAATTGCACTTCATTGATTGCCAAAAATCACGTAAAGCTTAATAACGATTTTATAAGCTGATTAAAGCCAGTTTATTTAATTAACGTCTGATTTGATCTTACTGATAATGATTAATTTCATGTGTAAAATATATGTAGAAGTTTTTATTCAGAGTTATTTTAAGATTTATTGCGAAGTTCGAATCTATACGCAGAACATTGTATTGCGGCGGATATCCGCCATTATTATGGAGTAAAGTATCATATTTTTAAAACTGGGAAACATCGCTAATTTTACGGCAATAAATTCAAAGGCTTTTTTAATGTTATCAAAATTAAAATACTTTATTGTGAACACCAATATTGCTATTGCATCACATTATTTTGATATTTTTATGGTAGATTGTATGCAGTAAGTTTTGTGATAAGTCTTATAAAATATGACCTTAATACTTCTTGTCGTTCAAAAATAAAATGAAAATAGCCTCGCATTACTCACGTGCTGTAACTGTTATCTGAGTGGATCATTAATTATTGAGAAAAAAAAAGAGAACTGGATTTTCTACGCTATACGATAAATGAAATTGTGTTTTTGCTACTTTCTCTAGATTCAAGCAAAGGATCTTGTCTATTATTTGTTTTAAGATTATTATGAACGATATTTCACGCCTGATTTTATTTGCGTAAGCAGGCAGTTAAAAAAGTTTGGTTCACCCGTAAATGAAAGGAGGAGGACATGTGGAAAAATCATACATTGTCATTTGTACATATATACTAAAGAGTAGTTCCACGGCTTGAATCTAGAGAAATTTACAATTCCAAAGAAATAAAAATCTGTGAACTCGCTGATTTTCAAAAGAATACTTAGGTGATACTTGGCGTACCTATTGCTAAGGATACAAACTAATATTCCTAGAGAAACTAGATTTCGACTGATGTTTCGATTCTGTCTCAATGTAAAGGTATTATATAAAAAGAAATAGATGTTTTCGAGGAGTTGGAATATAATTATTGAACAAATGATTACAACAGCAACTGCCATATAACTATACAATTGAACGTCGACGCTTATAAGCATAACAATCTGATTTACTTTTAAATAACATTTTATAAGTTTCACAATCTATACAATACCTGAATTTAATAAATTATCATAAATACATAAAATAAATTATTCACTTCTCTAAAAGATACATCCGATACAATTTTTCTGCGTGTTCGTTTTCAAAACATGGATTGAAGTTCACTTGAAGTATCTCACTGAAACCTTCCGACATTTTAGGTTCTATGAATTTGTTTCTGAAAATAAATAAATGCTTCTATTAAAATTGTGTATTATTTTTTAATGGATCAAGTAATGATGATGATGTTGAATGATACATGTTAAAATAATTGATGTTGCAAAGTGTTTACGAGACCTCCTTTGATAAATGACAACGCAGATCTTAAAGCTTATTTTTACTCATTAATCATATCTCTCACCTCTCTTGTCAAAAAAGGGAAACAGAGCTTAGCCAAGGGTTTAACAATAAAAATACTAATCATTGTGACAAGATGGCAATTTCCCGAGATACAAAACGGTACTTGTATAAAACACAACATCACTGACAGAAACATGCGAGGTCTTCATAAGTTCACGAAACTTTTTTTGTGGCACGCTAATGAGGTCGTCATCGAGGCACATTGACCACCCACTCGTTATTTCTTATTCTTAACAATCTATCCAAGTTTTGTGCAAACCAAACAACAAATCACTGAAAAACACACATAGAAACCTACATCCAACTTACCTGTATGAATAAAACACAACATCACTGACAGGCATATGAGAAGTCTTCATAAGTTCTCGAAACTTATTGTTGTGCCGCGCATGCGCTAAAGAGGTTTTCATCCAGGCACATCGACAACCCACTTTTAGTTTCTTTGCTAATGTGACCCAGCGGGAGCGAGATTCTATGTCCGGATTTGTACTGTCCACTATT
The DNA here is from genome assembly GCA_963576735.1 of Bedellia somnulentella. Lineage (NCBI taxonomy): Eukaryota > Metazoa > Arthropoda > Insecta > Lepidoptera > Bedelliidae > Bedellia > Bedellia somnulentella. The sequence goes on along the minus strand of OY755184.1, from coordinate 7,947,828 downwards.
ACGCTCATGCCTTGCTGTAAAAATGTTATGTCAACCATAGTAAACTTGTTTTAATTCCTTTTAAATAGACTTACGACCGATTTCTGAATTGAGTATTCAAGCTGAGAACGACTTAAGTATCGCTTTGTCTCATTCAGTTGTTAAGATTTCAATGCGACAGAACGATACTTAAGTTGTTCTCAGATGGAATACTCAATTCAGTAATCGCTCGTTAGTACATTTAATGTTCCTAAACTGATATTTTTATTTCATTTTTTTTAACGATGCAATCCACTTGCAAATTCTTGGCTAATGTGACCGAGCGGGACCGAGATTTATGTCCAGATTTGTACTGTCTACTATTACGCTCACGCCTTACTGTAAAGACGGTATGTTATGCTTAAGTAACTGAATATAATTTGTTTTTATTAAGCTTAGTTCCTGAACTGGCAAATATTTATCACTAGTTTAAAAAAAAAAAACAATCTACACTTTTAGTTTCTTGGCTAATGCGACCCATCGAGATCGAGATTCTATGTCCGGATTTGTACTGTCCATTATTATGCTCATGCCTTGCTGTAAATATGATACGATATGCTTAGGAAACTTAATATAATTTATTTTTAAATTAAACTAAGTCCCTTTAATATGAGGCAAAAAAACAGTTTCTGTGTCACTATATATTATTTGTTCAATGTACCCCCATGCTCGATTTTGTATGAGTAGCAAAGCATCAAACCTACATTATCATTTTTGCCCGCGCCCATGAGAAATCCTATATTAGTGGTTCTCTAGCCTTGAAAGATAAAAATGCTAAAATCAGCTAATTATCACTAGTAGTATTCTCAGGAGGACTTCAGGTTAGATCCTTCTGAACATACAACTATATCCACCAATATTCACAGTTATTTTGTGTACCAAAAGTAAAATTTCGAATGCTTTAAGTTACCTTCACCTTAAACAATATTTTAGAATATATACCATGAAATTTACTGTGATAATCGTAATAAGAGTGATATCTAATGTGAAAAGGGAATCGCTGCTCCTAAGGGAGAATTTTAAATCTGTCCATTCCTTTATACATTATTAGTAAAATGTAGAATACAAGGATGTAGGATATAGAATATGAGAAGATAAGACTCTTGTTTAAAAACTATTTTGGCATAAGCTGCTTCTTAAGTCGGTCCGTAAGGCGACTTCACATAAAATTAAGTTGCATACTTTTTCAAATCACAAAATTTAAGCCATTTTCTTCAATAAAAAATAAAATACTTTCCGTCATTCATATTCTTTTCTGTATCGTCTTTTTTTTATACACACAGATATTAATTTATTGTTCTAGTCTAGACATGCAATTCTAAGTTACAATTATATTCAGGAGCAAAAGAGACAACAATTAGGCTATTTTGGTAAACACACTACGTTGATTATTTTATTTTATTACCTCAATAAATTTTGTTGCTTCAGAAGCACATTTCTGCCATGTGCCAAGTTTATCTCTGCACACTGTGACATATTTCCGATCAGATTTACTTTCTATTTGTTTAGCTATGAACGACTTTCCGCTTCCTGGATACCCCACTAGGACTAACATCTGAAATCATCAGAAATATTGTAAAGATATTGCGACATATTAGGATAATGATTCTCTTGCCAAATGATGTAGCGTATTATAAGTATGATTCTTCTGTAGTCTTGTTAACATACATAGTATATTTATTTCACGGCTATTTATCGCATTAAGCCGTTGCCACCGCCAAAGCTTCAGAATTGGTAAGTCCTCAACCAATTTTGAGTTGGGAAAAGGTTCTAAAATTAAAGATGTTTGGTAATGGGTCTCCAAACAGATAGCTCAACAATCATTTAAGAGGTCCCACCCAATACCCTTAGTGCTATTCTACTACTACACCATCTACGAGGGGCGGCTGAAAAGTTAAGCCATTGAGTATCACTAATAAGTCGTGATTTACAGCACTAATTCTGAGTATCCTAAATACTATAAATACCAAGTTTCATGTCATTAGCATCGTTACGCTTTTAGTAATTAAACCGTAAATATCACCATGTCCGAGTCATCCGCGCTTTGCCCGAAATTGGAGTACAGAGCTGTCATAAAATTCCTCACAAATAAGAACAAAACACCTGATGTCTGCGTTTATGGGGAGTGTGCTCCTTTGTTTGCTACCGTAAAACATTGGAGCCGAGAATTCAAACATGGCAGGGAGTCGCTCGAAGATGATCCCAGGTCGGGACGCCCAAGCACCGCCGTTACCGAAGAAAATATTAAAAAAGTGAAACAAATTGTTCTCGAAGATCAGCGTATCAAGTTGTGGTAGATAGCCGAAGCCATAAGCATTAGCAAGGAAAGAATCGGAGACATTTTGCACAATCATTTGCGCATGGGAAAGGTGTGCGCGCGATGGGTGCCGAAATGCTCACGCCGCTGGACAAGCAGCGTCGCGTCGAGTCATAACTTCGCAGGAGTTTTTGGACCTCTGTGGCGATAATCCTAACGATGTTTATTCTCGCCTTGTCATTTTGATAGAAACGCGGATACGGCAGTACGATCCGGAGTCAAAACAATAGTCAATGCAGTGGATAGAAAAGGGAGAAAAGCCGCCACGGAAATTCAAAGTGGAAAGGTCGGCTTCCAAGCTCATGGCGACTGTTTTTTGGGCTTGTGAAGGAATTTTGATTATTGATTACCTTCTTACACACACTACACCGATACTACAATGAACGGAGATTATTATTCGGCATTGTTGACAAAATTGCGTCAAGTGGTTGTCAAGAAAAGGAGAGGCAAACTAGCAAAAGGAGTCCTGTTTCTGCAGGACAATGCGCCCGTCCACACTGCACGCGTTCAAGGCGTGCCCTCGCCGAGACAGAATTTGAAGAAATCAATCACCCACCCTACAGTCCAGACCTGGCCCCTAGTGATTATTTCCTTTTTTCAAATTTGAAAAAGGAGCTCTGGGGGCGTAGATTTTCCAGAGGCGAGGAAATGAAGGCGGCCGTAAATGAACATTTTTAAGGCAGACCGCGAATATTTTTTGGGAGGGTTAAAATCCCTTTTTAATAAATGTAAGAAGTGCATTGAATTAGAGGGAGATGATATTGAAAAATATTTTTTTATACATTTCTATCAGCAGTTTTAAGGTGGAAAAGAACTTTTTTCTTGGCCAAATGAGGTCCGTTTTTTTCAAATCGTCATTGAATCGGTCCAATAAGTTGGCATAATATTCCCCATTGATTGTTCTTCCCTTTTGTAGGTAGTCAATGTGGATTATCCCGCGTGCATCCCAAAATACAGTCGCCATAACTTTAATTGGCTGACAAACCCACCTTGGCCTTCTATGGCGCCGCCGATTCACCCTTAGTAACCGACTGTTTTGACTGTTGTTTGGTCTCTGGTGAGTTGTGATGGATCCATGTTCGTCCAAGGTTACAAAACGGCGCAAAAACTCCTCCACATTGCGATTAAACAACGCCAAACCTTCCTGTGAAGTTGTTACACGATTGCGTTTGTGGTCGACTGTGAGCAAACGCGGCACCCATATTGCGGAAAGCTTTCTCATGCCCAAGTGATCATTCAAAATTGAAACCACTGAGCCATGCGAGATCCCTACGACTTCCACAATCTCTCGCACTTTCAATCTTCGGTCCGCCAACACCATATCGTGAATTTTTTCGATTGTTTCGGGTGTAGAGACCTCAACTGGGCGTCCAGGACGTTCGGCATCTTCAGTGCTTGTACGGCCACAACGAAATTCAGTAAACCACTTTTTACCATTGAAATCGATGGTGCAGAGTCCCCATAGTATTTATAAAGCTTAGCCTTGGTCTCGGTAATGGTTTTTTTTCGCAAGAAATAATGCTTAATAAGCACACGAAATTCACTTTCTTCCATTTTCTCCTCAAATTTGTGAGTAGTCTGATTAAAATAGCTGTCAAACACAAGCTAGCTGACGCAGCAAGTTAAAATTTAGACAGGAGTCAACTGACAGATGCCTGTTTACAGGAGCAGTGTTGCTGTTTCAGTAAAGAGGTCAGAAATTCAAAAAGTCACGGACTTATTGACCCGGCCTCGTACCTTAGGCACGTATATTCAAAATGTATATACGCTCCCGCCTGACCTACGCGGCGCCGGCCTGGTATGGCCTACTCTCCGCCCAGAACAAGCTACGCTTGCAGAGGGTTCAGAACACGGTGCTCCGCCAATTGGTGAAAGCCGGGCGGTACGTGCGTAACAGCACGATCCACCATGAACTCCGGGTCAAGACCGTGGAGGAGTTCGTGGTGGGGTTGGCCCGTCGTTTGTACGACCGGGCGGACAACTGCTGCCATGAGCACCTCCGCGGAATCGCCCCGCTACACGCACGACCGCCCGACGGGCAACCGCTCTGCCTCGGGAACTCGCGCGCTCCCGTGGTCGCAAGACACGCGAGTCATATATCTTCTGAGTACCTTAGGCTCAAAACTTTTCAGCCACCTCTCGTACAGCAGGAAAATATATAAACATAAAGTATAGTTGGTGATTGCTCCCTATCCGACTTAGCTTAGGTACACTCCTTTGCCCCGCCAGGGCGGCCTTCAGCCGCCCGGTAAAACACACGTTAAGGTGACGCCGCATAGGCCGCAGGGCCAGCAGCACCGAACCGTAGGGGTTTTAGTCGGTAAAAGTCCGACATACCCCCGTCGCTCTCTCGAGTGGCGGGGGATCCTATGAGGAATTCCCCCCCGTATACAAAAAAAATTGGTGATTGCTCTCCGACCACATAGCCTAACAATCACTGTAAGTATTATGAGTTTCATAAGTTTAGACTTGATTAATGTTTGAGATGCTGCTCCTTCAATATTTATTATTTTAAAAAGAGTTTTTTACCTCTTGCTTATCACTAATAAGTTTTGGGTTGAACTCCTCATTCCTCAGTTGTTTAGGATCAAATTCTGGTTTACTGAATACAATTTTAGATAACGACTGTCCAACGAAGAATTGTTCAGGTATATAAAACTTTAATCCAACATTATCAGCCATCAGTTTATCCACCATGGAATGGTCTTTCTTTCTACCAGGCAACCACCCAGCGGGCCTGCCAGCTGCATCACCACAGTAAAAACTATCTGTCATATTTATTTTTGAATTTCCATTTTTCTGTAATCACACAAATAATTGTTTTAGAAATACTTATTAAATTTGTCTTGTTATAGAAATACGTAAATATATTAGAAAAGACATCTATAAGATGTTGAAAGAGTATATCTGCAAAGAACCCCTGCTGCCCTATCTGAGAATGGCACATACTAAAATATAGATGTTGACAATGATTGATTACATTGTTATCAAAATCCATTGGGATTCACCAAAAAATATAAATGGTGAGGATTGGACTTTGGGAATTTCATGCAATGAATTGTTAAAGCAATTTTTTTATTTATTCTATATCAAATTTTATTTTGTATATATAAACATGAATAGTAATACTATTATGCAGTACTCAGCAGAATAATATAAAATAATATAATAGCAAATCTTTCCATGCATGGGTTGTCTGGAAGAGATCGCTCTTAGTGATAAGACCGCCAGTTGTACTTTGGCTTTTGTATCGATCTTTTTTTTTGTAATTGTTGTTTTTTTGTGATGTTCAATAAAGAGTTTTTATCATTATTACTTGATCATTTAAAATAATTTATGCTATTAAAAATAAAGTGTAATAAATTTAAGAATCACATATCATCAATTTACTAAGGTATAGATAGAGCAACACCTCAGTGAAATACTTACTTTGTTTACAAGTACTTCCCACATGCCAATACATGGTTTCCTGTAATGACCTTTGCCAGTCGATAGGAATACTTGTATTGGTACATTTATATAATCAACTATATTTTCAATTTTTACTTTGAAATCGTCAAATTTTACTCGCCCATTACCAATAGCTGCTTGATTACTAAATATAACTATCTTGTAATCTTCTTGTGCAAGCTCTTTCAATTTCTGAGTAACTGTTGAGAATGCTATCACCCAGTCTTGGTTATCAACTGGATGAACTTTACCTGATTTAGTTTTTATCAGAGTACCATCCATATCAAATGCGGCTATTTTGGCACAGGGTTTCAGACCATCAGGTGAATAAATATACAGTTCTCCATTAGCATAGTTTTCCCAAAAACTTTTTGAGGCAGGTGATTCATCAACGTGATCATCACATTTCTTTTTAGTTGCATCAGCAGACTCAGTCGAGATTTTTCTTTTAGGACTAGAAATTTTAGGTTTTTTTGGGGGTGGCTCAAATTCTATTAAGTGTGGATATTTACCAACTAAGACATCAATGCGAGTGCCATGGCCAACTGAGTATGACAAGTCTTTCACAGTTGCAAACCCTTCTAGGCCACAGGGATTTGCACCTACTTGTTTAAGATTGACAGAAAAGTCTGCGTAGTTAGGTGTTAAAGATACTGAAACAAAAATCAATTAAAAATTTAAATCAATATTATATTTAATTAAATATTTTAATTCAAATGTAATCTTTACGGATACTGAGTCATTATTTCGCCACATTGAACATTTCGGTCCTCACATATATAAATACTAGCTGACCCGACAGACTTTGTACTGTCAAATTTGCTTATGCCAAAGCTTAAGGCGTTTTTTCCAGTACTCTTAGTCCAATCAGGTGTGAATATTTTATTGCTCAAAGATTTCCGGGATAAAAAGCATCCTATGTTATAATTTGGGTCATTATCTATCATTTTGCCAAATTTCATTCATATAAATTATCTACTTGAGGAGCCTTATGCCTCAAACACACAAACATCTACACTTTCACATTTATAATATTAATAGGATACTTAATTATTATGATAACTATCAATAATCATAATTTGAATGATTTGTTCATGAAAACCTCATGTAGGGATTATTACTAATAAATAAATGATAAATAAAGAAATGAAAAATTTCAACACGGCGGGGATCGAACCCGCAACCTCTGTATACTCTGGTGTTGAAATTTTTCTTTCCTTTATTTATTAGTATCAATTATCATATAAGAGTTTAAGTATGATTTTATGGTTCCATGGCCAAATATTGAGAACAAAATCCTCAAATAGATTTGACATGGTGTTATAATTCTTCAAATGCGATAATCAATACCTTTTTGAAAGTGAAAAGGAGAAATGAGTCCTTTTTGTTTATTATTTTTAGTGATCATTTCTAAAGTGCATTACACATAATCCAGTGAGTACTGTGTAGTGCTGGCTTAGAATGTCACTACCCTTTTCTACTCACAGGAGTCATAAGAGGCAAATTAGTTTATTAAACTTTTTAATTGGTTTTTGGGCAATGCAGTTAGAAGAAGCTCATCACCAACAACACTTTATTTCTAACATCTTGTCCCCTATCAACTTCCAATGTGGCTGAGGAGGGTCCACCTCTGAAAGCTATGGCTAACCCTTTTTGGGATTCATGGCCGTGAGTTATGTATGCACACCATATTAGAACTTGTAAAGCCTCACTCCCTTGCCACAGGAAAAAAAATATAATGCTATTATATCTATTTTCTGAGCTGTCAATTCACACAACATGACACTACAAAATAAAACAGTACTAAGAACTGGAAACATAATCTTGTGTGAGTTTTAATAACTATTTCACATGTTTTATTGACATCCAGCATATAATTATAAACATTAACTGTAGTTTAGTGTCTTTAAAGTATGGCACAAACCATTTCTCTCACCAGCATTATATGAGGCCACTAATGGGGTTTTTAAGTGATTGCTGAGCAATTTATTCGAGACTCATCCAACTTTAATTTACAATCTTTTCACACTCAATTTCGAAATATCTGAAAAATTTAATTCTAAAACTGCAACTACTTATAATCTATTAAATGATTATAAAAAATAGTAATGATTATTCTATGCAACATGTAAGCAACTTTAGCCGAGGTACATAGTAAATACAATACGTACATTGCTGACGAGAACACCCTTGATCTTTGATTCTAGTATCTTTGTTTCTTCCTATAATGGTCTGCACATTATTTTGTAGTAAAATCGGTTCGTGAGTGTTTTTTAAACATTTGAAATAACATGTTTTTGCCATACTGCTGTGCAGATCAAGTATAACTCAAGCTTCGAGATGGTTTTTTTGGTTTTATTTAATGAAAGTGACAAAATGAATATCTATGCTCATAATAACAATTTCGTCGAAATATTTGTCGGATAATTAAACCCAATTATGGTGAAATTATGTACGACAATATTTTTTAATTTAACTTTGTTTGTTATAATACATTTTTTTTTGTTACTGGCGGTATCTGCCGAATTTTTTTTCAGCAATTTCGCCACAAACAGCGTGATTTAGTCTCGCATGTGAATTTTAGTTGTAAGGATTTTTATCATTTTTAGCGAAAAAATATATATATTGTAATGATTCTTGTTAAAATATATTGTAATGATTTCTTTGAAAAACATATATTATTAATACATGCTGATTTTTAGTATGAGTACCTTTTGTTAATCAGTTTTGTAAAATGTTTCACCTCAACTTCCGTTTAAAACAACCAGTTTTGTAAAGTGTTTCACCTCAACTTCCGGTTGAAGTGACTGTTTTCGGTTTGACAAGTAATGGGAGGGGACAAGGTCGGCTTTTGAGGCGGGACATTATTTTGATGCATTCTATCGTTAGCAGGAGCGAAGTAAAGACGTCTAGTCAAAGTTACTGCCCGTAATTATAGTACAAATAGTTAATTGTTAGTTGTAATATATTTTATATGACCAAGTGGAAATAAAGTCAGTGTTCAAGAATTGGAGTTTCTTTATATTTCAGAAGTGGGTATGTACCAGATCTATTCAATAACTATATTATTATTTTATGTCGAATTTGCGAATATAGTGACAGTTTTTTTTTAAGAGGATAGATAACATTTATTTGTTTGATATACGCCTACACACACGACATGTATTCGATTGGGGCTACTCTCCGATAATGCTTACTCACACGACATGCATTTGATTGGGGCTACTCTCCGATAATACTTACTCACACGACATTCATACGACCAGGGCTACTCTCCGATAATGCTTACTTACACAGCATGTATTAGATCAGGACTACTCTCTGATAATGTTTACTCAGACAACATGTATTCGATTGGGGCTACTCTCCGATAATGCTTATTCACACGACATCCATTCCATCAAGGCTACTCTCCGATAATGCTTATTCACACGACATCCATTCGATCAAGGCTACTCTCCGATAACGCTTATTCACACGACATGCATTCGATCAAGGCTACTCTCCGATAATGCTTATTCACACGACATGCATTCGATCAAGGCTACTCTCCGATAATGCTTATTCAGACGACATGCATTCGATCAAGGCTACTCTCTGATCATGCTTACTCACACGACATGCATTCGATCAAGGCTACTCTCTGATCATGCTTACTCACACGACATGCATTCGATCAAGGCTACTCTCTGATCATGCTTACTCACACGACATGCATTCGATCAAGGCTACTCTCTGATCATGCTTACTCACATGACATGCATTCGATCAAGGCTACTCTCTGATCATGCTTACTCACACGACATGCATTCGATCAAGGCTACTCTCCGATAATGCTTATTCACACGACATGCATTCGATCAAGGCTACTCTCTGATCATGCTTACTCACAAGACATGCATTCGATCAAGGCTACTCTATGATCATGCTTACTCACACGACATGCATTCGATCAAGGCTACTCTCCGATAATGCTTATTCACACGACATGCATTCGATCAAGGCTACTCTCTGATCATGCTTACTCACACGACATGCATTCGATCAAGGCTACTCTCTGATCATGCTTACTCACACGACATGCATTCGATCAAGGCTACTCTCTGATCATGCTTACTCACACGACATGCATTCGATCAAGGCTACTCTCTGATCATGCTTACTCACACGACATGCATTCGATCAAGGCTACTCTCCGATAATGCTTATTCACACGACATGCATTCGATCAAGGCTACTCTCTGATCATGCTTACTCACACGACATGCATTCGATCAAGGCTACTCTCCGATAATGCTTATTCACACGACATGCATTCGATCAAGGCTACTCTCTGATCATGCTTACTCACACGACATGCATTCAATCAAGGCTACTCTCTGATCATGCTTACTCACACGACATGCATTCGATCAAGGCTACTCTCTGATCATGCTTACTCACATGACATGCATTCGATCAAGGCTACTCTCCAATAATGCTTATTCACACGACATGCATTTGATCAAGGCTACTCTCCGATAATGCTTACTCACACGACATGCATATTATACTACAATGACACTATCCTATATGTACATAAATTTTATGTTCTCTAAGGAAAAGGCAACCTAACCTTTGCCATTGAAGCCTAACCTTGGCTTTGAAGTTTGGGTATGTAGAAGCAGCGTGACATTCGCAATTTGTACGGAAGTAATTTGAATTTACCTGTGTTTTAAACTATTTTACCGTCAAGGAATGTTAAGGACTTCGCGTTGTGCATTGGTGTTAAAACGAATCACAGACTAGATTTGATAACGTAAGACAGTATCTGTTTTCATTTTCATTTAGTCTAGAATCTTGTTTATTTTATTTTAAATTATTTACAATGTTGATAAAATATTATGCAGGTGGAATATTATTTCGTAATCTATTTTAACATTGTAAAACTTTATGACTAAAATTTGAGTGGTTTTTACATATTTGATATAAATTAAGAGTGAGTTATTGAAATTATTTTACACTACCTGCATATCGTGACATACGTGATGAGTGAACTATGAATTTTCACTGCATTATTGGACTGAGTGAACTATGAATTTTCACTGGATTATTGGACTGAGTGAACTATGCATGTTCACTGGATGATTGGACTGAGTGAACTATGTATTTTCACTGGATTATTGGACTGAGTGAACTATGAATTTTCACTGGATTATTGGACTCAGTGAACTATGCATGTTCACTGGATGATTGGACTGAGTGAACTATGTATTTTCACTGGATTATTGGACTGAGTGAACTATGAATTTTCACTGGATTATTGGACTGAGTGAACTATGCATGTTCACTGGATGATTGGACTGAGTGAACTATGTATTTTCACTGGATTATTGGACTGAGTGAACTATGAATTTTCACTGGATTATTGGACTGAGTGAACTATGCATGTTCACTGGATGATTGGACTGAGTGAACTATGTATTTTCACTGGATTATTGGACTGAGTGAACTATGAATTTTCACTGGATTATTGGACTGAGTGAACTATGCATGTTCACTGGATGATTGGACTGGGTGAACTATGTATTTTCACTGGATTATTGAACTGAGTGAACTATGTATTTTCACTGGATTATTGGACTGAGTGAACTATGAATTTTCACTGGATTATTGGACTGAGTGAACTATGCATGTTCACTGGATGATTGGACTGGGTGAACTATGTATTTTCACTGGATTATTGAACTGAGTGAACTATGTATTTTCACTGGATTATTGGACTGAGTGAACTATGAATTTTCACTGGATCATTGGACTGAGTGAACTATGCATGTTCACTGGATGATTGGACTGAGTGAACTATGTATTTTCACTGGATTACTCGACTGAGTGAACTATGTATTTTCACTGGATTATTGGACTGAGTTGAGTTGACAATGACAATCCGGAACGTGAACCTGTGGAACCTATGACAGCAGACTCCAGTTGTGACTGACATCGCACTGAGAAAATGGAGGTGGATGGGGCACACATTTCGAAGAGGGACCACAAACGCCAGCATCGCATTCGAGTGGAAACCACCGGACGGCAAGCGAGCCCGCGGCCGTCCCGTACACACTTGGCGCCGGAGCGTGGAGAGCGAGCTGCGAGCGGCGGGACTGAGTTGGAGTGCGGCCAGGGAAGTCGCGGCAGACAGGAAGGCGTGGCGGGAGCTTGTGCAGGCCCTGTGTACCAGTGGGATGCCATAGGACGACAACATTGGACTGAGTGAACTATGTATGTTCACTGGATTACTGGATTGAGCAAACTATGTATGTTCACTAGATTATTGTACTGAGTGAACTGTGTATGTTCGCTGGATTATGGGACTGAATGGACTGTTTATCTTAACTGGATTATTGGAATGAATGGACTGTGTATGTTAACTGGATTATTGGAATGAATGGACTGTGTATGTTAACTGGATTATTGGATTGAATGAACTGTGTATGTTCACTGGATTATGGGACTGAAAGAATTGTGTATATTTATTCGATTATGGAACGGAGTTGTCTGTGTATTTTCAAATTAATAAATAAAACTGAATGAACTTGCTATGTTAACCTGATTAAACTGGACTTGACCAAAGTAAGAGTTAATGAAATTAGGATGTTGTACTATCTGAATTTTGACTTATGGATCAGACATCTATTCCGAGGAACTAGGATTTCAGATATGCGACCCCACGAGGATAACGAGGGGACTCCTCCAGGAACTCCCCCGAGAAATCAATTGAGGAGGAAAAGAAGTAGAAGATCTCCTTCTACATCTTCTAGTGAAGAGGATAGAACGCCGCATAAGGCGCGAATGATATCAAGCCGTTAGAGTGCTGAGGATGTGCTACTTGCAAGTTTCAAAGGAGAGTACAACACTTCAGTAAGAATTAAACCACAGAATTAGCCAATCACTGATACCTACTGATCCAAGCTTTTTATTCAGCAATGGATGGTTAATTTTAACAAATTCACTGGCAAATTCTATCTAAATTTCATCAATTTGGTGGCCAGCATCGACTATGTCGGAGGGTTTATTGATATAGCTGACTAAATTAGATTCGACCGGTCACCCTTTTCTGAAACCGTGTTGTGATGTATTTAGTGATACTTAATATATAATGTATTTTATTTTGTAATAATGAGGCAGATTATTTTCATTTAAATAGTAAGAGAAACAAGGGAGAAACGGGTCTATGGTTTGATACAACAGATAAATCACCTTTCTTGTGAATAGGTATCAATCGTGCTCTTTTCCATTGATTAAGAAACTGTCCGTCTCGTAGAGAACGATTGAATATAATACAGATAGGGAAAGAGAAATGTTTTGCACAACAATTTACGAAGAGAGGGTAGATGCCGTCTGTACCAGCATTTTGATAAATGTTTAACTTACGTATGTACTTACTAATTTCATTTTATATTGTCGGTGATAAAAATATTTGTATTGTTTGTGACATATGAAGATGACAAACTGTTCAAAATTGGATCATTGTTGTCAATATTTTTATTATTCTAATTGGAGCAATGGGTTGCAAATAGGCTACTAATTTTTTGTGCATTAGATCCAGTTTCATTAGTAAGATGCATCTCGGCTGAAATTGCTAAAGAACCTTTACGTCTTTAAAAAAAAATTCTAAAAGGAATTTGAATGAGTTTTGATTTAAGATTCAAGTATATTTTTATAATCTCTATAGAACTTATCCATAAGTTTGTGGCATCTATTACGTATAATATCGTATTCAAGTTTATCTGTAGGATTTTATATTTATAACATCTACTTCGAATCTTGATTACTTAGTGAGAACCCGAATCAGTGTAAACTATACCAGGAGGATACTTTAACATCTTTCTGCTCCGTTTAGGTTCTGCAACAAATTCATCATGACTGAATGTAAAGTATCATTAAGTAAATTCACCATACTATGAAAACTTTCAAGGAGAGTAAGGTATCCCAATCTATTGTACTTAATTCTAAATTTATTTTATCATAGTCAGCCTTGAAAGTATTTGACAAGAAATAAGATATATTATAGAAAAGAATCAACCTTCTGCTTGGTTAGATATAATTCTAATTGGTCTCCTGCTACTCAGTACAAGGTTGGCGACTAAGTGATGATTGTGCGAAATAATTTTGTCAATGACGCGAAGAGTACCAAACTCCTTTCAAAATTTATTGGTCATTCTAAGATTTTGAAAGTTCTCGAGAACAATCGTTAAAGGGTTACTGACGGTCCAGGTTTTTGCTTAAAGAGGTAATACGGAAATAATAAAAACATAGAGGCATTACGGTTCTGTCAATTGCTTTGGGTAGAATTAGACCGTGTGTATAAAATCCTTAGAAGTTCAGAATAGCGATCCTAGTAGTTCAGATACTTGCAGTGACAGTGACAATGACTGATATAATACCCCTGCTATACCTTGTTTGGTATCTATTTAACAAGTTGAATAATTACATTACGTATTAAATATACATTAACTTAATCCTTTATAAAATTATCTGATTGTAAATTGTTCATAGTAAAACTTGTTAATATAATACACTTTTTTTTAAACACTCGCGGTTTGTAGACATTATATATAATAATCGGGATTAACCAACGAAGATTTTTTAATCACTTTCGTGGTATGATTCTTAATTTAATGTTTTTTAAACTAAAATAATAATTATTAAAATAAGTAAGAAGTACATATACTGTCAGTTAACTCGGGAGCAAACGTAAGTTAATTAGTTGAGATATATTTTTATTTTATTTTCATTTATTTATGAAACAAATTGTCGTAAACATTTTAAATGTGCACATTTATATAAGAAACAATTAGACCTACAGCTTCATAAATTAATATTAAACAATTTCGTATGCGGCAGGTAGATACATCAGTAATTTTTATTTTATTTTTATTTTTAGACAGGCTCAACAATTATACAATTAACCTAAATAGGAAATTGGAATAATATATATAAAAAAAAGAGATGAATGAAATGAAGTCAAAAGCGAATATCTTAATTTTGTGACAAGAGTTTAAACTGTTACAAAACAGATCAATTTCATAAAATTCTGAGTTATACAAGTTCACAATTCACCAAAAATAAAATTGTTGCAAGTATAGTATATATAGTTTTATGATGCGGAGGGACAAATAACTGTTTATTGCAAGCCATGTCTACTGTCTAGGTATCCTAAATAATATTTTTCTAAAGTTCTGGAGAGTCAACTTTACTATTGAATAATTTAAACAGGAAACTCAAGTCAAATTGCGTACGTCTATCTGAAAGAGTGATTAGTTTATGATTTGAGCGGGAATGGAGATAATAACCGTAGTAATTATACCAATATTCCAATGTTTTTATAAACTTTTTCTGAACTCTTTCTATTCGTGAAATATGACAGGCGTAAAAGGGACTCCAGATAATACTAGCAAAGTCCAATATTGAGCGCACATAACTGAAGTAAAAAAAAAAATTTAATAATAATAAAATAATGTAAGTTTTTGAACGGTTTTGATATATCTACGCAAAATAAACCCAAGTTATTTAAATGTTTTTTTTTTACTATATAATCGATATGACAAATAAGATATTTTAGAATCCATTACGATTACCAAGTCACGTATTGATTACTCTTTTGATTTATATATACCATTCAAACTGTACTCATGTTCAATAAAGCTATGTTTTCTTGTAAATGTTATTACAATGCTTGTGAACGGTTCTTCAAATAAGAAATGATCCATCGAAGCACATCCCCATGTATTCCTATATTTAATAATTTTATGGCCATGAAATAATGTATCTTATCACACGCTTTAGAAAAGTCGGTGTACATAACATTAACTTGTCGCCCTTTATCCATGGCATCTATGAGGTAGTTAGTGAAGGATAGCATAGTGAATAGTGATTCGACCGAACGCCCCTCAGAAAATCCATGTTGAGAGGGAGAGATATGTTTTATGTAAAGCATTCATTGTTAGCTGGGAGACAATCTGTTCAAATATTTTTGCAAAAATGTTACGTTTGGATATAGGTCGATATTGTGTAAAATCATTTATGATATAAATTTTTCGAATCGGTGTTTAAGGCCTTTTCAAATTATTAAAAATTCTGCCACTAGCTTGCATTTACATATATGAAGTGTGTGTTTTTGTAAAGAGTAATAAATCACTTTTTAAGAATATGCCACTAACAAGGAGTGATAGACTTAATATAAAATTTAAAGACAAATTAGCAATGCCAGATCTGAGACAGACTTTAAATAGGAAAAGTATACTATGTATGTCGTGCAGAATTTATAATAAAATACCTGATTACTTTAAGAATTTTCCTATAATATTATTTAAAAGAAAAATATTTGAATGGCTAATGGAAAAATGTTTCTATAGTGTTAAGGACTTATGAAATGACGAAGAATAATATTTAATTTTAATGTTAACATGTTTTTATGTTCTATTATAATTCAGTTTTCGTTTTGATATGTTTAAATTGATTGAAAGGTATTATATATTTTTTTATGTAGTCAACTTAAAATGATGATGATATCTCTGTGGCATAGGGTTATATTTTATTTTATGTGTATATTTTTCACTGACTTCAATTTATGAATAGTACATTTAGAGTTATGAACATTAATTTTATTAATTAATTGACAATACTGCATGATGACATTTCTATGAATTTCAATAAAATGACGTAGTTAAACTATGTACTAATGTCGTACACTCGAAAGAGTAGATTGTGACAGTCACTATTATAAATTTATGTAACATATTTTGTTGTATCCGCAATCATGACAAGAAAATGGTTTCAATGGTTTCCTGTTTTTAAATAGACGGAAATGGTTCAAATTTAATTGACAAGTTGTATATGTATGTAAGAATATAGTAATTAATATTTGTGCTAATGCTAAGATGAATTGAATGTAATGATTTCTTTTGTATTTTGTTTTTGCGTGCGCCAGGAGGCAGCACTCTGTAGGATGGCCGAATGTAATGATTCTTGTTAAAATATATTGTAATGATTTCTTTGAAAAACATATATTATTAATACATGCTGATTTTTAGTATGAGTACCTTTTGTTAATCAGTTTTGTAAAATGTTTCACCTCAACTTCCGTTTAAAACAACCAGTTTTGTAAAGTGTTTCACCTCAACTTCCGGTTGAAGTGACTGTTTTCGGTTTGACAAGTAATGGGAGGGGACAAGGTCGGCTTTTGAGGCGGGACATTATTTTGATGCATTCTATCGTTAGCAGGAGCGAAGTAAAGACGTCTAGTCAAAGTTACTGCCCGTAATTATAGTACAAATAGTTAATTGTTAGTTGTAATATATTTTATATGACCAAGTGGAAATAAAGTCAGTGTTCAAGAATTGGAGTTTCTTTATAATATAAAGAATGTAATTATTAAACAATTAGATCTTGAAGGTATTTAACCAATGGTTAAGTAAAGACTAAGTTAAGAGTTATTTATATTTTGGGAAGAACATAAAATTAAACAAAAAATAATAATGAAATCCCATTATCGCGAATCCCAACAAATTATGTCATGCCAAAGATATTAGAGCATACACAACTAGAGAGATAAAGAATACGTCACGACGAGCAAGAAAAGGATAGCTAATTATAAAACTCTTAAAGATAGAAAGAGTCAGTACTGTGATTTTTTGTCCCTTACGGTGTAACCTGTTTTTTGTTGGATCAAACTGTCACTCTTGATAGTTTGCAGAAAATTCAGTGTCAGAATAATAAGCTTTTTGTTTCCCTTTGATGTTTTAAGATTATTTTGTTCAAATACGTGCAACAAATCATATTTTGGACTCGTAGGAAGTAAGCTTGTTTAGGGCAGAGACCTTGTTTATGTGATCGTGCTTTAAAAATAGGTAAATAAAAAGTTTTGGGCTGCAGTTATCGAAACGAGAAAAAAGCCTCAGATGAATCACTTCGCAGTGGCGTATCAAAGAAAACTCGGAATATATTACACCTTATTAGATTCACAATAGAAGATATGCTGTTATTTATACGTTTAATTGATGAATTGAGTTACAATACTACACAGACCTTAAAAAGCATGCTCTACAACTTTATGAATACGAGACGATAAAGACCCAAGCGAAATTGAACCTTTTTATGTTAAGAATACGGGTGTTTCCTCGTGCCTAGGTTGTTGTAAAGCATGCTTTTTAAGGTCTGTGTAGTATTGTAACTCAGTTCATCTAAATTTTGACATAGGTCACTGTAGTGTTAAGCGTGCGCTATCTTTATTGCGTTAGATAAATATTTATTCCATCACTTCCTTGAATTAAATATGTGCCTTTTGGATGTAATATTTAGATATCCAAGCGGTAGTTTAATACACCTCATTATGTTCCACATGAATTTTCTACGACGTGATAGCCAAGCCCGTCTTTCCCACTGGGCACTCTGGGCAAGTGCCCAGGGCCCCGTGATCGGTAGGGGCCCCCTCATCTCTGCCAGATCACGAAACGATAACCGACATTTATTACCAAAGAACTTTTTCGATTCGTATACATCGAACCTAAATTACTGACTACAATACCAATTTGCTTGCAGCTTTTACAGCTAAATAAATTAAAATATATTAAAATACATAACATAACATAACATAAATAACATAAACATAACATAACATAACCTACGTAAAATTCTCTAAAAGTTATATCTATCATGTGTCGATTTCTTATACGTTGTTCTCGAGATATTTAATCAACAAAATATAAAAGGTACTATTTTTTACAAACGAAAATAAAATATAAACGCTGTTGGTTACAAAAAATAGATAGCGGTGAATTTCTAAAAAAACGCTTAAGAGCGAGTTGGCTCGCGGACTAAGGGTTGCGGCGTTCTATCATCTATATAAAAAATCACGTTTGTGCATAAATCATGGGAGCCCCCCTTTAATATTTACTTTATTGTCGTTTAAAAAATTATTTTGAAAGGTAATATATAAGTGATTTTGTATTGAGCAAAAAATGCGAAAAAAACACGTTTATAGTATGGGTACCCCCTTAATATTTTAGTATTTGTTGTTGTAGCGGCAAAAAAAATACATCATGTGTGAAAATTTCAGTTTCCAGCTATCACGGTTTAGTTGGTTTCTGAGATACAGCATGGAGACAGACAGTGGAGGCTTAGTAATAGGGTCCCGTTTTACCTTTTGGTATGGAACCCTAAAAACGATTCTACTAGCCTAATAGCTGTAGATATACAAAAAATATATATGTTTAAGTATTTTTTTCCAATTATTAATTGTTAACGGGCTGAAGTTCTAGTTCGACAACAGACATCGCTAAGATTTACTCGGAAGATCGTGACCGGACCGAAAAATTATCGGTATAAAAGTAAATCTTTATATTATAATATACTTTGCCAGTCCATAGAGCTATTTATTTTTGCAGGTTAAGCTCGAATGGCATTTTGAAGTACATAATACTTTATTTTAATTAATTAAAAGCTTTTATTTAACTTGCAATGTATATTTGTGTGTTCGGGTGAAATCTTTGAACTCAATTTTGAAGTAGATATATTCAACCGTTTGTGCTGAAATTTTGTGGACGCATTTTGTTTGGATGACAATATATGATAAGATATGTGACGTCATTCTAAATTCAATATGGCGGATCATACAAGATGTCAGAACAGTTATATTTAATCCACTTATACAATATGGGTATCAAATGAAAGGGCTTGTTAAGAGTGACTAGAAAAAGAATATGACGTCATTCTGAATCCAATATGGCGGACCATGCAGGATGGCGGAATAGTTACCTTTAGTCTACTTCTACAATATGGGTATCAAATGAAAGGGCTTGTTAAGAGTGACAAGAAAAAGAATATGACGTCATTCTGAATCCAATATGGCGGACCATGCAGGATGGCGGAATAGTTACCTTTAGTCTACTTCTACAATATGGGTATCAAATGAGAGGGCATTTTGAGAGTAATAATAACTTGATAACTAAAAAGTAAAAAATAAAAATTATAAGTAAAAAAACTTTTTAAGAAAAAGCTTTTATTTAAACGCTCTAAAAAGAAGAAAATAAAATATTCCTTTTGGATTATACTAACAACTCCTCATTACACACAATTCATATATAATAATAAAAGCTTGTCGCTCGATTTACCACAAATTATTATGATATAAAGGATTGTTGATAGGTATGTAAACCTCGCGACAAGCTTTTATTATTATATATAAATTGTGTATAATGAGGAGTTGTTAGTATAATTCAAAAGGAATATTTTATTTTCTTCTTTTTAGAGCGTTTAAATAAAAGCTTTTTCTTAAAAAGTTTTTTACTTATAATTTTTATTTAAAACACAGACATCTTGCTGTAGCACAGTTTTTCTTGCAAAGGCACTTCTTAAACCCCTGGCCGGTTCCAGTGGATTGCAAGGTGGCAACTGACCGTAGTGCAATCTCGGTACTCGGTACATCGTCTGCATCAAGAAGAACTCTTGGACACACATTAATCTGAGATCGAGCATATAATTGCTTTAATATACCGTTCTTGGTACCAATCTGATAGAGTTCATCATCGTTTTTAGTCAAAACTACACCAATAATGTTAAGTGCATCACCTCGTCCTCTATCAACCTCAGGAACTGCAATTCGTACTGAAGCGCCAATAGGTACAGGGGCCAACTTCTTTTCACTTAATTTCAGCATTTTTTTCGGCTTGTTGTTGTAGGTTTTTCTTAGCGGTTTGACGATTATCTAGTACTTTATCTTTTTTTTTAACATATTGGACACAAAACTTTAGATCCAAATCCTTCATCGGGTGATTCTTCAGCAACAGCGCAAATAGCGTGGATTGCACATCCACATTCTCCACATGTATGAGCTCCTGTAGTTTCTTGTGAACAGACGCTGCATTGGAGGGTGCAATTTGGAGGTTGCGTGTTTGTTTCGGGTTGATCTAACGTTTAGCCAAGTTTCTAACGTTGTTAGAAACTTGGCTTATCTCTGCCTCCGTGTTCAACTTAGAGAGTTCACATGCAGAGACTTTGGGATCTTCCTCTTTGGTAAGTTCCTGTATGATTTTCTCCAAATCTTCTTCAGTTTCAACATTTTGCGTGAAATCATTGGGTAATTGTAAACCAACTTTTACTTTACACCCAAAAAGAGCCTCATACGGAGATTGCTTGATACCAGCATGAAAATCTCTATTTTTCATCAGTTGGACAAATCTTAAACCCTCACTCCAATGTGAATTATCATTATCTTGCATCCACGTGGTCAGCATATTTTCTATATCCTGATTAGCTCTTTCCACACTCCCCTGACTTTGCGAATGCCTGGGTTTGCCATGAATAATTTTTAAAGTAGGCCAATATGTTTTTAAATTGTCAATAATTCGGTTTGAAAATTCTCTGCCGTTGTCAGACTGAAGTATTGCAGGAGCACCAAGGAGAGTAAATATGTCCAATAAAGTGTGAGCCACTTCCTCAGCTCGTTTTGTTTTAAGTGGCCGCAAAACAACAAATTTTGTTAAATGATCTTGATACACCATTATAAATTTGTTATCACCGTCGGGCTGGGACTGAAAATCTATGAGATCTACTTGGCACCTAGAATTAAACTCTGAGGATATAATAGGCTTCACAACAATGCCTTTTTTATTTTTTTTTTGCTTTTGTTGACATGGTTCACAAAGTTCAAGATACGTTTCAATATCCTTACGTGTTATGTTTTTGTAGTGACTCCATACCTCTTTCATCATGCGATCTCTTCCGCCGTGACCAATTCGAATATGAGCCTCGTGTAATATGTCGAATAACTCGCTATCACATGCGTAGTAAATAATAGTGCTTGTAGTTTCTTTAATAGGAAAAATAAGCTTACTCTTCTGGTCAATGGTAAGTACGTCGTATCGCTGCAATAACCAAAATTCACGAGAAGTCTTTCTAGCAGTTGTTTTTGCCGTAGAAACTTCTTCAATTAACTCTTTATAACGTTCATCTTCAATAAAAACAGTGTTTTTAGCGTTTGTTAATATTCTTAATGACGCCAAAGTCCTATAAAATCGCTCTTTCATAAGCGCGATGCGTGATTCGGCAGCCATTTTTGAACAATAGCGACGTGCGTACTCACTGACAGTTTGCACGGCACTCGGATCAGGCGAAGCAATACCCTCCCCTCGTCCCACTGTCCCCGCATACCCACCAATATCTTAAATGTTTTACATTTCCGATTGCTATTTAGGAAATGTATAGATTTCCTAGGAAATGTGTAATGTGTAAGTATAATATAATTTATTTCACACATTTCCGTGCGATTTTAGGAATTACATACGTTTCCTAGTTCCGATTGCTATTTAGGAAATGTATAGATTTCCTAGGAAATGTGTAATGTGTAAGTATAATATAATTTATTTCACACATTTCCGTGCGATTTTAGGAATTACATACGTTTCCTAGGAATTGTATACAATGACGGATTACATACTTTTCCGTTAACATATGCATATTTTATTACATCAAACATTGCATTAAGGGCGTCCCCCGAAAAAATGAGAATCTTGAAACGGCATTTGGGCTTCCCCCCTGCCGTTTCCTCACCTTTAATCAAACTCGTAAAATGAGCCATCTAGTGGCAACTCACTATTATAACTTTATATTATTCTTACTATTATAACCATAAATTAAGCGCCATCTACGGAAAAAGTATCGTACTACGTTGTAGAATCGCGACATGCGTATTGATATTATAATTATGTCTCGCTTGGATGAATATAATTATTGTAATTAAAATAACTAAAACAAAAACTTTAATTTCACAAAACTATTTTTTATGACACCTTCGGAATATAGTAGGGGAATATGTCGAGAAGAAAACTCGTGATAGTGGGTTTCATGTGACAACAAGTAAAAGGGGATTATGTTATTCTTAGCCGACACAACAAAGTATTCGTGGATGGCAGTAGAAATAACGTAAGGTGCTATTATCGCAACATTCAAAAATGAAGTGGTCGCAAGCCATCCAGCCCGGCGGCTGAGCTGGAATGGAAAGACCCAACAGCAGCAGCTACCTTAGAGCTGGTAACTAATAATGGCTGCGCAAAAGTCTGGCGTCTACAGGGCGTAGTGGAGCTGGATGCCTCTCACGCAGTCTTTCGAGAGTGTGATTATCAGAGGGTGCCAGGGTACAATCGGAGGAGAGGAGTCTTACCGCTCCTCTTAGATCCCCGTCGTACACTTTTCCCTCAATCAGCTGTGAGCCCCTGTCTGGTATGACATCAACACTGTCCCTACAGCCTATGTTCCGCTTAACTCTGCTAATGACAGATGCAGTTCCGTCTCTGTCCTTAGGTACCCGGAGCGAAGTGAAACTAAAGGAAAGGAAATCCCACAAGTCCTCAATTGAATTGCTAACCAAGCACCTATTGATGAGGCTAGCAAGTTTCCCTGCGGCTATATTGCGAGCGCCCTTAGGAATGTGTTTAAGAACACGTACGTGAGCTCTGCTGTCTCCAAGAGTCTCCATCTGCGCTAGAGCCGCCGGTGGTGGAGCGGTAGTGGCCGTGGTGAGGTCTGCAGGTGTCAGCGTCTGCCCTGAAGCTGCGATTAGTGGTGATGACTGTGGCGAGGGAGTGGGAGCTAACGGAATTGGAGCTTTTGGTTTGTGCATGCGTCCGTAATGTATGGCGAGGCCGTGTTTATTAAAACGTTTTAGGCAACTTGAAGGACAGTGGGAGCAAGCAAGGTCAGCCTCATCTGTTTGGGCCATTGTAAATAGAAAATTATACAACAATTTAAAACACTCAACTACTTATTAAACTCATTAAAAAGATGTAAGGCATTACATTAAATGAGTATGTTAAATTATTCGCTTAATTTATAATTATACATTAATGCAGTGTGAACTAAATGAAATTCACAAGTTCCAGTAATCAGTAAAATAGCAAAAATGTAAGGGAGGCAAAGCAGGCACCCACCACCAGTGCTGTTTGTTTATTAGTTAGTAGCGCTATTTATCTCCAAATTCAATATCACCGCATAATAAAACAAGAAACTACAAACAAAGAAAATAATAAGAACAAATAATTAAATAAGTTAAAATTGAAAGAAAAAAAAAGTTGTTTGACGACAGGCGTGAGTCGCGTGATAAAGTTTCAGCAGGTTTGATTTAGCGCCATCTCTTCATTAATACTGGCATCAACTCGTGTCCATTCGTCACGATCGTAGTGTAGTGAGAGTAATAAAATGTTATGTCTTTCGTTGTTTTGTTGCAGCACCATCTGTTGGGTGAGAGCGGTAGCAACTTCCATTTTAGCAATATATATCAATCTAAGTAAAGTTAAGTTTGTGGTACATAAATTTATTTTAAGCAACGCAACGAAGCTGCATGCATTTTATTTACTAAGGTGCTGGTCTCGCTGGTCTTGATATTCTTGGTATGTGCTTCGAAGTTTAGGTACTTTGGAAAGGTAGGTGCTTCGGAACGGTAGGTCACCGGGAATTTAACACCAGATTAGGAGAGACAACAAAAAGAAAAAATATTAATAATAAAAATGTAGCATTTATAATAGGGCTGACGGTCAGGCTTGAACTCACGCCCTAGGAGTAGATTGACAGCGGCTTCGTCCACTCGTCCACCGACACATTGACGTTACAGGCGAAAATATATATATCATTCTACAATGTTTCTTAGCGGTGAAACGTGGCGTGAGTTTGGTTGGTCCGTTAATTTTAAAATTTAAAACAAAGCAAAACACTTATATTAATGGCACTTTCAAAATAATATTGTTATTTAACAAATGGAAATCACTCTTAAGTTTATAATTTGCATTTTTATTCCACAGGAGCACTTTATTTATCTATTTATAGTTTTATTAATCACTTTGTTTTGGTTCTTTAGCACTGAATATTTTGTCACAGTTTTGAAAGTTTTAGAACACTTCAACATAGGTTTTAATGCGGAAAAAACTATCACCTAAACGAGCACAATGTTGATTAATGTAAAGAAGTTAATAAATGCGAGTATCCAGGTGTTTGTCATTTTTAAATAATTATTTTTCACGGAGCAATTGTTTACGCGCGCGCGCGCGCTGTAGTTCACCGTCATTATTGAAGAAAACATATTGAACTTGAACATATATTTTATTTAGAGTGCGATTGTTTTATATTGTTTTATTGTTTTGTTTTATTATTGAGCGGATTTCATTGAGTTTGAAAACTAGTAATATCATTACAGATCCACAAACATTTCTTGGCCGGTAAGGGCGTCGCTGTCATCGATATTAGTATTGCCAGTAAATAAAAATTTACCATTATAAGGGAAATAATTTTACATCATACAGGCTAATTTATTTATGTATTGAAATGTCTTAATAAAACAATTTATATAATATTCATTTAATTAATAACTAGTTGCTGTGTAGTGTCGGCTTAGAATAGCACTACCCCATTTCTGCCGGTGGGTGTACGTAAGAGGCGACTAACGGTATTGGGGCTTTTAAGAGACTTTTGGGCGATGCGGTTGGAGACCCATCACCAATAACCTTTATTTTACCATCTTTACCCCACTCAGCTTTCCAAAAGTGGCTGAGGAGTTTCTAATTCCTTAGCTCTGGCTACCCCTTTTAGGGATTCACAGCCATGAGTATATGTATGTATGTATGTAATAACTATTATTGTAAGTGAACAAGTTCGTTTTAATGTAAGCTACTTATATTTATTTATTTTTGCCCTTGTCTTGTATGTCCTGTCTTGTAAGTTTATTCATTGACTAGCAGCCCGTCCCGGCTTCGCTCGGGCATAAATTATCATTAACATTTTGTTTTTTATTTTATTACATGTATTATTATTTTAATTATTTTTTTTAAGTTTTAAGCTATGTTATATTTTTTTGCTGTGTAGTGTCGGCTTAGAATAGCACTACCCCATTTCTTCCAGTGCAGTGGGTGTACGTAAGAGGCGACTAACGGTTTTGGGGCTTTTGAGGGATTTTTGGGCGATGCGGTTGGAGACCCATCACCAATAACCTTTATTTCACCATCTTTTCCCCACACAACTTCCAAAAGTGGCTGAGGAATTTCTGATTCCTTAGCTCTGGCTACCCCTTCTAGGGATTTATAGCCGTGAGTATATGTATGTATGTATGTTATATTTTTTTGTATTTATATTTAGATATATTTTTTTATTTTTCATTATGAGTAATTACATCAAAAGCCATTCAATTTATAGAGTTAGAGCTTCCCTGTAAACAATATTTGACGTTGTTGTATTTTGGGGCAGCAAAATAAATTGATGTTCAGGAGCTCCCACCAGCGACAGGCCAACGTACAGTTGAGTTGACCGTGAGTAAAACAATTCTTTCGCAGGTCAATCCCTACTAATTTGAAGGTTTGGCCTTGGGACTTATTAATTGTTAAAGCAAAAGATGTTTTAACCGGAAATTGTAGCCGTTTAAATGGAATTGGCAGATCAGTTGGGATCATCGGTATCCTCGGTATATGAGCTAATTGACCGGCTGCTGGGCCAGTGATAATAGTCGCTACAATTAAATTTTGCTTTAACTCTTTGATAAGCAGCCTCCCGTACCCCTTCGTGACGCCTGCAACAACTTACTATGCATAGCTAATCGAGCGGAGTTTTATCTATTTTTTTTATTCGAGATAACTTTCGAATGGAATGTTCGAATCGAATAATTCAAAAAGAATTATAAGGGTATTGAAGTAGTCTAAAATAATATATACGTTTTTTTATAAGGATTAGATAGGTACAAATAAAGAGGCTTTTCTAAAGCAGGATTTTAATTTAATTTTTAAATAATTTTATATAATGACGCTTGTTGTGAGATAACTATAATAATTAGAGAAATGCTGTCGGGGCATTTTTTTAGATAATTATGTGTTCTATAAAATTGTAGTACATAATTTTATTCTATTGTCAATAGTTTTCGCAGCGCACGCGATGTAAGGATTTTTTTTGGTATTTCTTTAACACCTTGGTTTACATTTTTGAAGTTTACGTAAGGATCCCTATTTTTTTTGAAAATGAAATATAGCCTATGTCACTCGGGAATAGTGTAGCATCAAAACAGTGAAAGAATTTTTCAAATACGTCCAGTAGTTTTGGAGCCTATTCAATTCAAACAAACAAACAAACAAAAAATCAAACCTTTCCTCTTTATAATATTGGTATAGATATAGATGATCTACCTCAGTCAAAACGTCAGTAAATTCATTCAGTCAGTACAGTTACCTATCAATCAATAATTCGACTTTATTGATGTGACGGTGATGTCAATGTCAACAGTCAACAACCACAAGTTGTTAATTTTCATTTTCATTTCATTTTATGAAAGGAAAATTTAATTAAATTGAAGATACATAAGAATGAAATGTTTTAAGAAATTGAGATAATTATAATAATCTGTCTTTCGTTTTTATTTCTGAAAGAATTGCCTTTTGAATAGTTTTTTATCAATATTGCATTGTAAGCCGATTCTTGTGTTTTTCTGACGTGTAAATAAAATATTGGTGACCAGTGAATTAAAGAGTTTGTAATATGTCGGTTACAAAGCGGAAAAATACTCAAGACCAAGAAAAGGTAGATCTGCTTGATGAAATGCCTGTAAATGTTCGGAGCAATATAAAAGGAGATGAAGTAAATATCGCTGTACTTTTATTCCTGTACACGCTGCAAGGCATTCCTCTAGGACTTGCTGGAGCAGTTCCTATGTTGCTTCAGAATAGAGGCATAACATACACACAACAAGTAAGTCAAATCAACATTAAGTTAATTGATACGCTGCAATAATAATGATTCATAATATCAATTGGTAAATTACACACTTTACGATCTTAACGAGCACTCCGCCCTTACTATCTAAACTGATCAAATCTGAATTAAATTACATAGAGTTTTAAGCTTACAGAAAACTTAATACTTTTGTAATTGAATGCCAATGTACCTTAATACTTTCTGCAAAAACTGTTGTAGTAAAAAAATTAATTAACTGCATTTTATATTATATTTTTCTTTTCAGTATATGTCAGTAAACATTTAATAAAAAAATGAAAATATTTTATATGAAGTAATTTCTTAGAAAAATAATCTCTCATCTGCACACTCAGCCCAATCCTCTAGCCAGTTCTTTAGTTTATATATGAGATTAACAAAATATTATATTTTTAATCTTATTTATACCAACATATATACTAATGAATCTTTTATTTTTTAGGCTGAGTTCAGTTTTGTTAATTGGCCATTCAGTGTAAAACTACTATGGGCTCCAATAGTAGATGCATTCTTTTTGCCAAAGTTTGGGAGAAGGAAAACTTGGCTGGTACCAGTACAATACTTAATTGGAATAGTGATGATGATTATGTCCAGTGGAGTGACAGGATGGCTGGGTGCAGGAGATGTACCACCTTCAATGACAATACTTACTTTTACATTTATGTTTTTGAACTTCCTAGCAGCAACACAAGATATTGCTGTAGATGGCTGGGCTTTAACTATGCTGAAAAGGTATGTTGTCAGATTTAATCACAATGTCTCAATTACTAGCAACAAGATCTCACTATCAGTGTAGTGTGTTTCATTATAAACATAAATATTAGTTACTTATTTAAAACCTGACTGGGTATTTAAGGGCGTCCCCCGAAAAAATGAGAACCTTGAAACGGCATTTGGGCTTCCCCCCTGCCGTTTCCTCACCTTGAATCAAACTCGTAAAACGAGCCATCTAGTGGCAACTCTAATAACCATAACATAAGTAACTATGATAACCATAAATTAAGCGCCATCTACGGAAATAGTCTCGTACTACGTTGTAGAATCGTGACAGGCGTATTGATATTATAATTATGTCTCGCTTGGATGAATATAATTATTGTAATTAAAATTACTAAAACAAAAACTTTAATTTCACAAAACTATATTTTATGACACCTTCGGAATATAGGAGGGGAATATGTTGAGAAGAAAATTTGTGATAGCGGGTTTCATATGACACGAAGTAAAAGGGGATTATGTTATTCTTAGCCGACACAACAAAGTGTTCGTGGATGGCAGTAGAAATAACCTAACGTGCTATTATCACAACCTCCAAAAATCACACTTGAATAAAAAATCGGCACAAATTATAAAACAAGAGAAAGCATTTAGTAAATACTTCCAGTTGCCTCTTACCTACACCCACCGGAAGAAATGGGGTAGTGCTATTCTAAGCCGACACTATGCAGCAATAATATATAATTCATAATAATTATAATTCATAAATATATACTTGGTTTTTCTTGTAAGAAGGAGACTATAAATATGCGTCTTTTGTATTTGTTTATTTACTTAGTTTAGAGGTTTGCTTTTTAAGGGATTTTTGGGCGATGCGGTTGGAGACCCATCACAAACAACCTTTATTCTACCATCTTTTTCCCACTCAACTTCCAAAAGTGGCTGAGGAATTTTTAATTTCTCAGCTCTGGCTACCCCTTTTAGGGATTTATAGCCGTGAGTATAAGTATGTATGTTGTTCCAAAGTTTTTGTTTATTTGGAAATTTTCGATTTTCTGCACATGTTTATTTCCTTTATTTAATTTTCCGACGTTATTATAAGGTAAAAAAATACTTTCTTTCTTTATTCATTTTATATCTTTGGTTATACTAAACTATGTAATAAAGGGTATTTTTAAAAGAAAAGCAAACAACTTACTTCTTTATCTAGTTAGAAACACTAGTCGTGTTCTCCAAAGATTTCTCCTTGTCGATATAGTAGGGTGGGTTGAGTATACGCAAAAATAAAAATTATTATTTCATAAATTAGTACAAGCTCATTTGATTGAGTTATTTTTTTCACAGTTGTTTACAAAATGCAAAGTTCAATGAAAGACTAAAAATTTATAAATATCAGCTACGAAAGGCAAGCACGAGCGCTCTTATATCGACACGATAACGGTTAGAATGAGATGGCAGTATACGGTACTAAGTAAGTGCGTAAGAGATGGCTGCTTTATCCCACGCGATAACTAGTTTAAACACCGCTCGTACTAGCCGGGCTGGTTGGTGGCAAATATCAATTCCTGTGACCAAAACACAGAGGTGTGACGTGAGCAGATGAAATCTGTATATGGGGGGTAATTTTTGGAGGGGAAGGGAAAAATTAAAAAAAAAAACTGAAAACTGCATTGTGTTGCATATTAAATGAAAGGTCTTGTTGAGAAGATCTTAAATGTATTGTAATTTTAAAATAAATAGTTTCCAAGTTATTCAAGAAAATAGACGAAAATTGACCATTCCCCCCCCCCCCCCTTATCTCTGAAACTACTGAACCTAAAATTTTGAAAAAAATACAGAAATTAGTTTTCTCCTTATAGATTATAGGACAAC
This sequence comes from Bedellia somnulentella, assembly GCA_963576735.1. NCBI lineage: Eukaryota > Metazoa > Arthropoda > Insecta > Lepidoptera > Bedelliidae > Bedellia > Bedellia somnulentella. The sequence continues at coordinate 7,917,680 of OY755184.1, read as the reverse complement.
CTATAAGTAGTCCATGATATTAAAATAACATGGTAAATCACTCAATATTGTGCGTACCAACTATAACATCGTACAGAACCCTCTTCACGCGAGTTCAACTCGCAATTGTTTTTTAAAAAACTTAATTTTTAATTTCAGATGTAACGTGGGTCATGCTTCAACATGTAATACTGTTGGACAAACAGCTGGGTTCTTCTTAGGTTATGTTCTATTTCTGGCTCTCGAATCGCCATACTTTTGCAACAGATACATTCGATCAGTCCCACAAGAAGTTGGCATGGTTGACCTCTCAGGGTTTCTATTTTTCTGGGGTTGTGTTTTTATTGTAACAACAACATTAATTGCTTTTTTCAAACATGAAGTGGATGTGGATTCAAGAGAAAAACATGGCAAAAAAGGAATGAAAGACATTGTTAACGCTTATAAACAACTATTTACAATTGTAAAGCTACCTGCTGTGAGGTCTTTAGTCTTGGTTCTGTTTACTGCTAAGGTGAGAAATAGTTTAATAATAATATATAAGTTTATTTTTATAAGTTTAGATTATAGTTGCATTTACTTAATAAGAAATATTTTTATAAATGTTAGTGTTAGTTCTAAAATAACTAAAACTTGGAAACATAATCCTTTCTAATTGTTTTATTTAAACACTATTTATTTGATATAACCCTGAAAACATGTATTTTTATTATCTGTTTCATCATCATTTTGTTGAATAGTACATTTTTTGTATGAGCTGTGCATTCCAGTGCCTCTATCACAGCAAGTTTGTCAACTTTTGGAAACTGAAAACAGGGAACCCACACCTCTGCAAAATAGCCGGTTAATTTTATCCACTAAGTCATCAAAGTATTTTTGTATAATTTAACACTACTTTTGTTTTCAGATTGGATTTTGTGCAAGTGATGCTGTTTCAGGCCTCAAATTAGTTGAGGCTGGGGTGCCAAAAGAGGACTTGGCATTACTTGCAGTGCCTTTAGTGCCAGTCCAGATTATTATGCCTGTGGTATGTATAATTTGGAAGTACATTTTGAAAAAAAAGGGTTATAGAATAAGTATATTAGTTACGATATGACCCTTTTTATATATAAACATATAAATACTCACGGCTCTAAATCTCTAAAATGGGTAGCCAGAGCTTTGGAATAAGAAATTCCTTTACCACTTTTGGAAGTTGAGTGGGGAAAAGATGATAAAAATATATTATTGGTTATGATGGGTCTCGAACCACATACCCCTATACCCTTAGTCGCCACTTACAATCACCCAAGGTTAGAAACAAGGTAGTGCTTTTCTAAGCCAGTACTACACAGCTTCAAAAATAAACCTTAAAAAACAATAACATCTTTTTAGTATCTGAATGTCACTCTTAAAAGATAAGAATGTCCTTTTTTAAAATAAATATATGATTTAGAATAGAATAACTCTTTATTGTACATCAAACACAAATTTACAAAAGAAATTATCATACAGTTTACAGTGAGGTACAATCGGCGGTCTTATCGCTAAAAGCGATCTCTTCCAGACAACCTTTGGAAGGTGAGATTGGTAAACTAGTTATCTGAGTAGATGCACAAAACAAGCTTACTTTAAAACTAACTTATTTAATTGAAATAATAAATAATAACATAAATATTAATTACACAAAATAATATACATATTACACACATATGAACACACATACATAACATACATAACTACATACTTTTATATATACAAGTAATACAAATACCTAAATAAAATACACAAATACGTTTTAGAAGTTTAATTAATACATATAATTTAAAAAGCAACAGTATTACAGCGCTTCAGTGAGATAGTGTTGTTTCACCAGATCCTTGAACACATTAAGTGATTTATTTGAATATCTCCTAAGAAAGAGTAAAACACGTTAGGAAACTAATCTAATCAACAGTGTGCATGCTATTCCATTCAAACTGCAACACTTGAAGATAAGTTGGATAACCCAGTGTCTTAACATAGAACTATCAAATCCGGCTAATTGCTTGCTGATTAGGAGTCAAATCCGCCATAGTTCTTTACATGTTTTTATTGAAGTTGTTATAAATTTTAACTTTGTCAGAACAAACCAACCTATTAATATTTGATTCAACTCAAATCTTTATTGATCTTGTGACATAAAAATACCCTCTGCTTCTAATGTAGGATATAAGAGTTTGAATCTTTAAGGTGGTCTAAACCAATGTGTGTTTTTTTTAAGTCATATGTACCTGTGTTAATAATAACAAGACTATTGATGGTGACCGAAAACATAAGAAAATCAACTCTACAAAACGGCAATATCCCTATGACGGAGCGTGCCCCTATCATGGGAATTCACTTTAAAGCAGAACGTACTCCAATCCAAGCAGTTCATACATACATACATATACTCACGGCTATATTTCCCTAGAAGGGGTAACCAGAGCTAAGGAATTATAAATTCCTCAGCCTCTTTTGGAAGTTGAGTGGGGAAAAGATGGTAAAAATAAAGGTTTTTGGTGATGGGTCTCCAACCGCATCGCCCAAAAATCCAATAAAAAGCCCCAATACCCTTAGTCGCCTCTTACGACACCCGTGGGTAGAAAGGGGTAGCGACATTCTAAGCCGGCACTACACGCCAAGCAGTTCAAAAATATTAATATTAATGCCACCCCTTTGGGGATATATGGCGTGAACCTTGAGTTAGAGTTTAAGAAAGAATTGAAAAACTAATTGTAACCAACCATGAAATTGGCAATTATGGGAGTACAATTCTCAAATCGTTAATCAGCATGTAGCATTGCATTTGCAATCACTACCCAAAAACTCATGCATCGGTACATTAAGTACAGAACGTCATTATGTAATATTTTCCAATTGCTCTTATTTCGAATATTTGACACTGTGTGAATTAATGGTTTTGGAATATACTTACATACATACATATACTCACGGTTATAAATCCCTAGAAGGGGTAGCCAGAGCCAAGGAATTAGAAATTTCTCAGCCACTTTTGGCAAATTGTGTGGGCAAAAGATGGTAAAATAAAGGTTGTTGGTGATGGGTTTCTAACCGCATCACCCAAAAATCCCTTAAAAGCCCCCAATACCGTTAGTCGTCTCTTACTTACACCCACCGGAAGAAATGAGGTAGTGCTATTCTAAGCCGGCACTACACGGCATAATATATTTATAATATACTTATATTTATTTATAGCGCACCAACATCGCGTAGTTCTTAAACTCTAACTTTAAAAATATATACATACATTTACCAACTGCTTTAAATTCCTAAAATGTGTTGGCATATCTTCAAAAATTAACATAGTGTAGCTACTTTTGCATGATGAGCAGGGAAAAGTTAGTAAAATAAAGACTGATTCTTGATGGGTCTCCATTCACTTGAGAAGCTCCAAACCTGTTAGGCTGCCTGTCCATTTAAGCGGAGCGATGCGGCGGAGCGGAGAAACGGACAAATATTAGCCAATAGTATTGCACAAAAAGGACACTCCTGCAGTGGAGCGGAATTTTTGTGCAATACTATTGGCTAATATTTGTCCGTTTCTCCGCTCCGCCGCATCGCTCCGCTTAAATGGACAGGCAGCCTAAGGCCAAGGGTTGGACCACATCTGGCAGCACGTGGTGGAATCCTCGAGGCAATCGCATTATGCTTTCTGTATCGGTCTAGCAAATGGCAGTTTTGAGCGACAGAAAGAGAGAGGGCGACGAAGAAAGGCGATTCCGTGCTGCCAGAAGTGGTCCAACCCTTAGTCGCCTCTAACTTAAGCCGACAGAAATACTTGATATATAGTTATCACTAAAATCCTGTTATTTGTAAGGGAAAAAAAGTAGAATATTCAATAAATACAAACATATCTATAATCCCAAAAGGGGCAGCTAATGCCTGGGAACATTAATACTTCAGAAACCTTTGGCCGTGAATAGTTTTAAATGTTTGTATTGAGCATTATTAACAACAACCGCGATAATTAAAACCACCCACTTATCATGTAAGGAAGCCTGGGTACAAATAGTGGGTCGGACCTACACTATTGTGTCATTTCTGAAGTCATGTATGGTTCTCCGTGAGGAAACCAATATGGATAGGTTTCACATAGTCATGCCACAGTTGAATATACTGTCCAACCAAAACGTGGGTACTATGAACACCATGTGACATTAATGTATAGTATTAGTACTTTGGGAATACACGGCGTGAATGTATGAATTTTAGTTGAGTTGATTTTTAGAAAGTTAAGATTATGTCATTCCAGATATTATCAAAATACACGACAGGCCCCGAGCCCCTATCGCTGTGGGTGCGCGCCTTCCCGTACGGTTTGGCCGTTGGACCAGTCACAGCCGTTAAGTGTAGTGTGATCAGCTAAATGAGTATAAGTTAGGTTAGGTCATCATACGTTCACTTTCTATCATACTCTTCGGACCATATAGTGAAATAATCCATTTATCAGTTCCTCAAATACTAACTAAGATAATTGTTCCAGATATTATCAAAATACACGACAGGCCCCGAGCCCCTATCGCTATGGGTGCGCGCCTTCCCGTATCGGTTGGCCGTTGGCCCGGTCGCGGCGGTGTTGGTCGCATTGACGCCGCAGTGGTTGGCCGGTGGCGCGCCTTCTTATAGCTACTTGTTGCTACTTACTTTGTTGTATGTGTTTCATCAGGTAAGTTGTTACAAGATATTTTCTTAGTTTTAACTTCTTTACTCATATCTGTAATTTTAAAATGGAGGTTCTGGAATCTGTTATTAAGCTACTTTTGAAATGGAGTTAATTTATCACGGTTGTTGACGGTGTCGGAAAACTTCGTGCGGAAACTCACATGGCTCAGCTGGGCTTCTGGCATATATTTTGCTGATACCTCTGAAGAGATTGAGTCGGCGCCAACTTATTTGAATATTTTGTTTCATTACAGACTTGCCTCTACTGTATGTTTGTAGCAGTAATGGCATTCTTTGCTAAAGTGTCAGACCCAGCCGTTGGTGGCACCTATATGACATTACTCAACACTATGTCCAATCTTGGTACAAATTGGCCAAATACATTAGCCTTGTGGGCAATAGACCATTTGACTTATAAGCAATGTTCTACTGTGTCGGACAATACTTGTTCTACTAGTCTGGAAGTTGAGGTAAATTATTATTTTTATTATTTATGCTTAGAAGATTATGGATATTATTGTTGTCAATTCTTATAGTCATCAAAAGTTGAGTATTGCAAAGAGATATTAGGCTAAAAATATGTTTGATAAGCTCTTTAGTTATCCTGTAAATTAATTCAGATTTATATCAAATTCCCACATCTACAAAGTTATTTTAACAAATAGTAAATCAGAAGTAATGTTTTACATTCATGCGTTTTTAATATTTACCTTATATATCAAACTCACTACGAATTATTATTTTTCAGGAATGCACAAATTCCACTGGTTCGTGCAATACAATAATAGATGGATTTTATATAGAGACAGTTTTGTGTGTGATCGCCGGAAGCATATGGCTTATTTGGGGACGACGCACTATAGCCAGGTTACAACAACTTCCGGCTGCCTCGTGGCAAATTAGTATCCTTTATAGATAAACCTGTCCCAATTTTATTTATTGGTGTATTTTGTATGACAAGACCATAGATGTTAACTGTTTGACACAGGGTTATTTCTAAAATATATCTGAATACTGCCTCGTTTATAAAGACATTTAATTGGAATTGTTTTTCATGAAAACCTTATGTGGGGATTAATACTAATAAATAAAAGAAATAATTTTCCGCTGGTGTCGAAATTTATCTTTCCTTTATTTATTAGTTATAAAGACATTTTTCGTTCTGTGTTTTGTATACTGCGACTTTACTTTTGTGACTGACCCAATAGAAAATTTAAAGGGCTATTTTTTATACCTATAATTATAGAGTGAGACTTTTTGATGCCTTTGACTAAGTAAATGCCATGTGTAGTTTTTTAGCCTTATAATCAGCTCAAATGACTCTTTGGACAATAGTTACTAATGGCTTAGTTAGAAGGTGTGTTCATTCAACTATCAATGTGTTTTTAAAGATTTTCTGGTGTAGTAGCCTACTACTGCCTACCTTAGAACTATCTATAAACTATTGTTAAAATGCTCTGGCAGCACCATTGGTATTTATTTTAAAATCCAAATATGTAATTTAAAAAGTCAATAAAACTACATAAAGCTGAAAAACATACCCGTCTGGAATATTTCTACATCATACATAACACTACAAATAATGGTTCGGTTATTTTTTATGCCACTTTTTGCCCATTGTATTCGGTGAATAGTTAAGATATTTTTGAAAACCTATTTGAGTGACTGATATAAGATCAGTTCATAATAAGAGTACCGTTTTTTTTTTCTTAATTTCTATTTGGAATCACCGGTTTCTAGAACCGGTAAATGTAAATAGGTTATTATCATAGATCGGATAATCGGATGCATATTTACCTAAACTTATTTTTTGGCTAAGAAAATATGGAGACGGCTTCTTTTTTCGGAATTGTCTTTTTCAATGTCGGGATTCGAAAACATCAGGGATTTTGAACTAATCGGATATAAAACAAATTACGATTTAACGAGTTAGTTGGTTACCTACCTATCAAATTATAATATTAATTTATAATTATTATTTTTTTAATAAAATAACTAGCTACTAAGCTTCGAACGTCATAATTCATAATGGATATTCGCAAGCATCTGCACTTAAACTGAATTTTAAACGTCGATGCAAATATGTATTAAGTATTTGAAAGGTGAAAGAAAAAGGGTAGCATGTGCTAAAATTGATCTCCATTTATTTTTCGATATATTCCATAATAGTTAAAATCTTAACGTTAGTAAATGTGCAGCTAAGTGCACAACAAGCTTTACAATGTTATTCAAATATTGTTCTCAACGCAAATAATTACGGCTCCTCATTTAAAAACCTTTATTTGAGTGTGCATTCAATTATATTTTTAACCAAAACGCTAACGGTATTCATCCCGAAACATTGGGTTTTTTTCCATACAAGTAATGTACATACAAATAATATATTGTAATAGAAAACACCACAAACGTAATGAAAATACATTTAATTCTATATTCCGAACATTAAATGCATCAATTCCGAAATCCCGAAATCTTTACGATAAAGAAGTGCTTTCCATACTAAGCCGCCGGTCAACTTTAGGTAAATATGCATCCGATTATCCGATCTATAGTTATTATGTAACGAAAAAAGCATTTCTTACAATATTACCACCGCTTAAAACAGTGTATTAATTTATGATATAATATGCCCTGAATTCATAGAAATAAAAGTATGATTACATGTATGTATTACATATTTAAATGAAAACTAAGTTAAGTATGATATATATCAGGATGTCAATAAGTACGTAATATTTATTAAATTAGATGTAATAGTGCTTTAGCATAAGTATTTAATGAAAGAGAAATGATGCTCAAAGTTTTGTTTTATTAAATTTTAACGACTTGTATAACATAGTAGACACCAACTCACTATATTTAGCAGCATTATAATTTGGTACATTTATACTTATATCTGTTCAAAACATTTTTGGCGTTAAATTATTTTAAAAGCATAATAAAAACAGTTACATTAACACTGATAGTTATTTTAAATAAGTATTAACATCAAATTATCTCTAAAAACTACAACATTGATATCAATTAATATGGAATCTAGTAAAACCTATGATTATTTAGGAATAACATATTTATTTCACTTGAGTTATTTATAATATATTAATTTTCTTATATTACATGACAAACGCGGCAAGTCAACATCGTTTTTTGCTGTAGTAAGTATTATGAGATTGCATTTATATCTCTTTTAATGGTTGTTTTTTTATGTATACCTAAATAATCATAGAAAAATATAAACATTTGTATATTTCCTTAAGAATATTACAATTAAGCTAACCCTTTTTTTGTTATCGTTTTCCGTCCTATTTATTGAGAGTTTTGTAAGATTGCAGTTTGACAGCATCAGATACAAGGTAGATTTGTCAGTACATATGTACAAATTTATATATATAAGTGTGTTTGAATGTCATTCCATATTTATGCAATTAGGTCGTTGTTAGTAATTAATTGACCTTTATTGTTGATTGAATATTTTATTTGTGTTTGCATTAAATATCTTAAAAAACTTACATTATTTTGTGCTATCTTAACACCATCATTACTACAAAAGACTTGGTTCGTGGCAAGTTACTACGAGGGAGTGGCATAGGAACTAAATCATAGGGAAGATACTAATCTAAGCCAATATCTACACTATTTATCAATCTTTCCTCTATGTTTCGGCTACTTTGTTCATGATAAAGGGATCCAGTACCAACGCCACTTATACAATTTTATTCGTTTCGGTATTGAATACAGATCTTATAGATCGTAAAGCATAAATAACATGTGAATTGTGCAACATTCATGACACTATTGAATAAAAAATCATTTGTCACACGGCAACATTTTTTGGAATTTAGAATGAACGTGTATTTTATAAACCAATAGAAGTCAATTACACAGTAAGAATAATATTCAAAAATCTACAATACAATTTAACCAAACCCATCTTTTCGTCTCTCAATTGAATCGCTTGTCAACCGAAAACAAATTCAAAATTAAAAGAAGATCTCTCTACCACAAATTGGTCAATAAAGTATTCTAAAATCAAGGTTCTCTCCTAGCCAAGTCATCATCACTGATAATAGGTCTCCTATCATCGCTTCCGCCACCAGATCTCCTGGTGATTCGTCTGGCGATAGCACTGCTCTTGTCCAGAGCACCCCAACCACTGCTACCGCCTCCTCCGCTTTGTCGTGATAGCAATCCGGTCACGCCTTCACCGAGTTTACTGTGGTGGATTCCGTATAGGAAGTAGACGAGTAGACCTGAAAATATTAGTTGGAATAGTGAAATCGTTGACTTATTCTTTTACACGTGTTTTACTTGAATGGATAAGTATTAAGTTATTCGTTACTTAAAGAAGTTGTTGCGTCCCAGTAAATATTATTACAGTTAATGAAATTGATAATTTAGGAATGGGTTTAAAAATTATAATAAGAACTAACTGCAATTTTTTGTTCAACCTATAACTATAACCTACAGCTTTTAATCCTTAAAAGTGGTAGTAAAAGTTAAAGATTAAGAAATTTCTAAATTATTGTCGGAAGTTTAATGCGGGTAAGATTACAAAAAAGAGAATAGGTTTCGATGGTTCAATACACTCACATTGTGCAAAAATCAAGAAATCTTATGTGATAATAGTTATTTTACATACATACATACATATACTCACGGCTATATTTCCCTATAAGGGGTAGCCAGAGATAAAGAATTATAAATTACTCAGCCACTTTTGGAAGTTGAGTGGGGAAAAGATGGTAAAAATAAAGGTTTTTGGTGATGGGTCTCCTACCGCATCGCCCAAAAATCCAATAAAAAGCCCCAATACCCTTAGTCGACTCTTACGACACCCGTGGGTAGAAAGGGGTAGTTATTTTACTCATGTGTAATAGTAAGTAAAATATTAGTTTCTACAATATGAATAACTACAAGAATTTCGAAATGAAGAATATGTAAATAGAGCTCGAGATGTTTCCCAAGCTCGTTACTATTGGCGATCGACTTTCTGATAGGCCCAATGGAGCTTACGGCGTGAGTATATGTAAGACAGGTTCAGGTAATTATAAATGTATTAATAACATACCAACTGTTATCCAAATCGCAAATCGAGCCCACGTTAGGCCATTTAGGTTGACCATTAGTTCAACGTTTAGAAGCACGCTGGCAGCTGGAACTAAGGGTACCCAAGGCACCCGGAAAGGCAGCCTTGTCGGGCTTTGCTGATGAGCCCAGATTATGAACAGACCTGGAAAGAAATATAGTTTTGAAAATAAATTAATCGGCAAGCATCAGGTTTCTACATAAAATTAAATACTGTTAGAATAAAACAGAGATTCCCGTCGGTTAAAACCCAATCAAATAAGTATAGGTGTTACAAAAAAAAACTGTCAAACTAAAGAACAAAATAGGCTACTATGAGTCCAGTGGCAGGAATCGTAATTATTGCCGTTAAAAGCAATATATGCCTTTCAAGCCACTTCCGGAAGTTGAGTGAGTGAGAGGAGTGCGTGATGGGAGTCGAATCACATCACCGGACATTTACTTAAAAAAACCCTATAATCCTAAGACTTGTGGGACACTAACAGGATGAAACAGGGTAATGCTATTCACCTTCTCTACGAAGCAAGGTAAATACATTGGCTTGGTGAAATATTGTGACTTAGTTTCGGACATTAAATTTTCCATAGTAATGTGCAACAAATAATAATAAACAAGGCTCTAAGATATAAAATTCTTCTTAAAAAACTAACTACTTTGTTAAAATTACATACAGCTAGCAATAATCCCAGTGAGAGCAAAATCAGGAAGCAGAGCCCAAAGTCCAGCGTTCGGTGCCAGGAAATGGTTGTGTGCGCAGAGAGCGGCGCCAGCGACTATGAACACGTACACGCAGCTTGTGACCACAGCACCTGGGGCTCGCCCTCCAGCTATAGGCTCTAGCCAAGCGTATTGAGCTCGCAAACGACCAACCGTCAAAGCTTCGAACATCTGAAAAGAACATGGATAAAATGCTGCTCGTGTTTCAAACACAACTATTTTCAAAATGATATTTTATGACACCTACCTCAGAAGAAGATGAGCCGCCATCCGTTCCTGGAGTGCCAGTACCAGAGCTGTCGTCTGCCCCAGGAGACTCAAGTTGGGGTGCTCCGAATATCTTATCATCGACTGCCGGTTCTGGACGATATCGTAATATGATCACAGCCGCACTCACAATAGTGTAAGCCAACAACGTTCCAATTGACATGAACTCAACCAATTTAGTGAGATCAAATAACAGAGCTATTAATGCTGAAGAAAATCCCGATATTATAAGATTCGAAACTGGTATTTGTGCTTTATTTGTCATATCACTCAAAAAGCCGAATAGCAACCCATCTGCGGACATTGCGTACAAACATCGCGGTAACGAGAACAGAGATCCAAGGAGAGTAGTCGTCATTCCGCAAACGGCGCCAACAGCCACAGCGTATTTAGCCCAATCAGCATGAACGGCACCCAATGCTGCCGGTAGAGCTGCTTCGGGATTGATTGTGCTATACGGAACCATCAAAGTTAATGCAGCTGCTACCAAAATGTAACCAGAGGCGACTACAGCCATGGACAGGAGAGTAGCAATCGGGATAGATCGGGAGGGATCCTTCGCTTCTTCGCTCGATGCTGAAATGCTATCGAAACCGACAAAAGCGTAAAAGCATGTAGCAGCACCTGTTAGTACACCACTAAATCCATAAGGCATGTAACCTCCTTTGGTAGATGACCAATTAGTAATATCAGCATAACAGAATCCTACTATTATAACGAGAGTTATCACCAATAGGTTAAGAATTGTCAGGCCGTTGTTTATGTAGGCAGATGTTTTGACTCCTACAGAAAGTATCAATGAGGCCACTATACAGATGAAGAATGCTAGCACGTCAGGGTATTTACTGAGCAATGTTTCGTGCATTTCCCCTGTTATAGCTATGGTGGCGTTACTAATGGCTCCGTCAAACATGGCGTCTAAATAGCCGGACCAAGCTCGGGCTACCGACGCAGCACCTGAAAGAAGTAGATTCTTATGTAGTTCTATATGAGTTCTAAATAAGGATTAACGTTATGTTTAGAAATGACGCTGATGATAATTTGTTCGAACGAAGATAGTCTGGTGTGTGGGATTTTGACCTAGGTTTTCTACTAAAAAGAGACCAAATGAAGGGGAAATTAAAAAGATGTATTAGAAATATTATAAGGACCACTAATGTAATATGTGGAGAGTATACAATATACTGCGTACTATGCGGCAAACAGGTCTTCCTATAAGTAATTTAAATCTTTTTGTTCATGAAAACCTCATGTGGGGATTATTACTAATAAATAAAGAATAAATAAAGCAAAGAAAAATTTCGACACAGGCGGGAATCGAACCCGCGACCTCGGGTATACGCCCCGACGCTCTGCCAATTGAGCCACCACACTACTTAAACGTGTGAAAGTAATAAAGGATAGAAGAATTTCGCGCTGGCAGCCATTGACACGGTGGCTCAATTGGCAGAGCGTCGGGGCGTATACCCGAGGTCGCGGGTTCGATTCCCGCCTGTGTCGAAATTTTTCTTTCCTTTATTTATTCTTTATTTATTACTTCCTATAAGTAGTTTCTATAATTTCGTATGTACTATATTACAGTTTTAACTTACCAATCATGTATTCAAGTACAATATTCCATCCAATAATAAAGGCCCAGAACTCTCCAATGCTGACGTACGTATAAGCGTAGGCACTCCCGGCTCTCGGTATTCTGGTGCCGAATTCAGCGTAACATAAAGCTGCTAAAGTGGACGTGATACCAGCCAATAAGAAACTCAGGACTGTAGCAGGTCCAGCCATGTACCGAGCTACTGTACCGGTTAGCACATACACTCCAGCTCCCACCATATGGCCTACACCTGTTATTTAAATAAAATAATCAAGCTGTAAGAACTGCTATTTAGAAACGTCAAAACTCTGAAACTTAAGCTTCAAGCCGTATATGCCCGAAGGAGTGGCAGAGGTGCTAATACTTCTAAATATCGCGTGACATTGTCATCTGATGTTCCCGTTTTTATTTAATATTTTTATTTTGAATCTGAATATTATCATAAAGACGGATGGATTATCAACTTCACCGAATCTTTAAGTATATTTTTTAATTTATTTTTTGTAAGACTGTTAAACGCCTACATTTTTACAGTTATTTGGGTTTGGTATACAATCAAATTAGTCGAATTTTATTATGAGAATAATAATCCCACCTTGAGGGTAGAAAAACAGGGAATATTTGAAGGGTCTCACTGTTGTTCATTGACTCACGCAAGGTTGCTCACTGTTTAGTATGACCACGCATTTGTTCACATTTTACAGATACCCTAGCCTTATATTTCATCAACATAAATGCATACATATAATTACAGCTATAAATCCCAAAAAATTAGAAATTATTCAGCTTCCGTTGCGGTTGAGTGGGCTTGAAATAAAGGTTGTCGCCTCTTATTTAAAGTTACCTTTTAGTATTTTAAGTGCGCATTCCGTTTGACATACATTTGAACATAAGGAATGAAATTTACATACAAGAAAGAAAGATCCCAACTTACTTAAATCTTCAATTAAGGCAAAATGATAAGAAGCAGGAACTAAAATACAGACTACATATTGACTTACCTAGCAAAGTAATATCGAATGTAGTAAGACATCTGTTGAGCGGTGTATCCAAAGTATCTCCGTACAGAGGTTTACGTCGATTCATTTTGTGACAAAATCCTGAGAGGACATGCCCTAGGATTTTATGCCTGGCGCCAGGCATTTTACTAGAACAAGAAGATAAAATGCAGATACCTATACAAAATGTTACTGTTATATTTCGAACTAATTGACTTTCTGTGGAAGAATATAGAACTTACAGATTATTGAGTAGAATTTATGTCTGCCTAGTTTATTTTGGCCCGGATGGCGTCAATTTTATGTTGAATTTTCAGCTGATTTTCATCGCTTTGTATTAGAGAAAGACTGCGCGCGCATAAATTCATTGATTTCCTCTGAGTGTGTCACGTCACTGATATTGTGAAATATTTTTCCTTTCAATGTGCATATCCAACGGTAATAATCTATTCCATGTTGGATATGTATATAGATAATAATATGACCCATTTACATTTACAGTCCGTATATTAGTATTTTTGCAATAGCTGGTTAATAGCTGAAGTAAAAAAACACATACATTTTCTATAATAATTTATTTTAGAAACTAAACTCATACAGATGGCGTCACATCAAATACAACCTTTATACAATTTTATAAAAAAAAAACAATTTATTATAATGTTTTACCATTTTATTATAATTACATGTGCTATTAATGTGCAATATTCCTGTGCTGATTTGTTTTGAACCTACTTGTACAATAACATTAAAATACGTTAAACCGTAGCATTAAATGCATTAACTAATCATAAAACTTGTTTGAACTTTATACAGCATTAAAAAGTTATACGAGACGTATTGTTTACACCGAACAAACTTTGTTACGTCATTGTCACGCTAGCGAGCAACAAGTGGTATGAAGTTTTAATCGCTAAGTAAACTTAGAACTTCAACGCATTACCCCTTTGGATATCAACATTTCACAGCGAGGTCATCCTACATTGGCTGTGTAATGTATAACAGATATCGTGAGGCGTTATTAACAAATACCTATGTAAACTCGCTAACAAAACTAGGCCAACGCTTTGTATATCGTTTTAATAAAAAGCAAACGTACTGAATGTGTGTCAAGTATAAAGGAAAGTAGATGAAAGAAGTATAGAAATGCTGGAATTGAGAGTAATAAAAGAACATTAAATGCAATAGAAACTAAGTATCAGGGTTTTAGTAGTTGTTTGCTGAAACTATAATATAGCGATATTTCACATGGTCCACTTGGGCGTATAACAAATCTTCATGTTTGTCTCGTCATTAGTTAAGAATTAATTTCTGCAAACATATTACAACATCACACTATAAATGTTAAATAAATATTTTGTTTCCCTGCCTAAAATTTAGGTATTGATATTATTTAGGGCAGCAAAAGGCAATTTTATTGCGTATATCTTTTTGGGGACGCCTGTCCAGCAGTGGACGTCTATTGGCTAATTAGGATGAGACATTTTAAACTAATATACTCCCATAGAATAAATCAGCGTTAATATTAAGCAACCTCGGTATGTATTTTATATGAAAGAAAGAAAGATGATTAAAAATCAGTTATAATGTAGGCTCATTTTCTTGCGACTTTATTTAACTAAAACTCCCATATAGAACTTAGTCCATGTAAGTCTCCCTAGTGCTCAATGAACTCAATATAAGATGCTATGCCTAACCCATCAGTATTACTAAACTAATAAGTAGTTATGCCTAGAAAAGGTAGGTAGACTATAGATCTGTACTACACTATTACACTTTTTGTATTATAATTATTGCTTTACATATTTATTACGGTGTAACCTCTTTTGTAATCTAAAATATGGCAACGAGCGTCATATTAGCTAAGGAAAATAATGACTGTGTCTTATATAATATGTTTTATCGTAAGGTATTGCAATTACTTCTCTTATCTTTATGTACGTTTTATGTATATACACTTATTTACGACTGCTTTCTTTGTAATTCCATGGCATTAAATGTATTTTTACGTATATGTTTTGTTCACATTCAACAGTTTTATCATAAAATATCGCAATGCGGTTTAAATAAGTACAACGCTGTGATGAAAACGAACTTATCTCTATTTCGAATTGTAATGTCAGGTTTATGTCTGAGTTTATCATAGGATATATCTAAGGGTTCTATAGTGTTTGTGGATATCTACAAACCGAAGATACCTCACTCCCCTTTTTTCTATACAAACATATTTTCTGTCAAACGAGCGAAAATTTGAAACGCTAGAAACGCAAATAAATTCGATTAAGTAAATTAAAGTACACAGAATGACTCATGCGAAACAAACACACTTATTTTGCAAAATATATTATGGCGTATCCATACTATCCATATAGCACATCATTCATATAAATGGTTTTTCTATTTACCCGATGGAATTACGCTTCATCAAGTAAATTGTTTTTTATTAAGAATTCGCACTTCTTGAAGTGACGATGTTCCAACGTGGCTAAGAGCGAAATTAATGTCGGATAATAATTATATAATATCATTTGCTATTCTTAAACAAAAATAATGCATAATGAAGTTATCTGAGCGCCATAAAGATGTTTGCAAGTCAACCTGAAGCGCTCTAACACGAGCGCTATTTTATCGTCACGATATCGGGTAGAATGAGATGACAGCATACGATGCTAAGCAAGAGCGTAAGAGTTGTTTTACACCACGCGATATCTAGTTAAAAGGTCGCTCGTACTAGCTATGCTGATTCAATAAATTTTTCTTTGTGAAACAGCGACAATCATTCGGTAGCTACTAAAATGAATAAATACTTATATGGCACAACTTAAACACTTAAATTTTGGTACATAATTGAACAGTTATAAATAACACGTATTTACAAAACCAAATACAAAGATTTAGTCAATAATATTAAAACATGTTCAAGCTCACAACAGAAAATGCAGCCAACGTTAATCTTCATTTATGATAATAATATGTTTTACAATTAAGACTAATTTAATAAATAAATAATTTTAGTAAAACACCAAATTACTTCTGAAAACATTTTTAAATATAAATCCAAAAAACATCAACAAGTGACGTGACGTTAATGTATTTATGAACAGTATAATCACATGTTCTTAATAGGTTCAACATTTTAATTTATAGTGTTAAGTGGAGACTCAATCTGGCTTTGAATTTTATTATTTTTTACAAAAGTATTTATGCCTGTTATTTTAATATAGCATTCATTAAACATTAATTAATGACATTTAAACAATCATACCATAATTTACAATTAGTACATAAATATAAATTCAATGTAAAATTTATTTTTTGTAAATAAGAAATAATGTGTAATAAAGTTTTGTTTTTTTGCAAAAATATTGTTTAAATGATATGTGTCTTAATTCAGTCTTCAGATAAATTTACATTTATTTCCATTACATGGATTTATATACGTACACATATGGTTTAAAATATTATGATATTAATGCATTAATTTTGTATTGGTCAATGTTTTGACAAATAATAATTATTTAATAATTATTTAAAATACTTTGTATCTGAATTAGAAGTACAATTAGAAACCCTTATGTATCCAGAAAATATAAATGAAATCGGTGAGATTGTGAATGGTCCCAATGTAGTTTGTTATGATCATAAATATTACTTGTAACATAATCTTAAAACTGACTAGAGTTTAAACTATTCTTAAACAACTTATGTGTCTCGTGTTACATGATGCTTTTCTTCTATTAAGAAAGACCTATTTCCAAGAACATAGATACCATAACACAACTACAGTTAGGTGGTTTATTAAGCCTACTATTAAAGTACAGAGAAGCTAAATAGTTATATCTTTTAGTTTAAATATGCATAAATTA
The DNA here is from genome assembly GCA_963576735.1 of Bedellia somnulentella. NCBI lineage: Eukaryota > Metazoa > Arthropoda > Insecta > Lepidoptera > Bedelliidae > Bedellia > Bedellia somnulentella. The sequence goes on along the minus strand of OY755184.1, from coordinate 7,900,491 downwards.
AATGCTTGTCAACGAAAGTATTCTACATATTCATTAATCATTCTCTAAGTTCTAACAATTCTTGTTTTATGAACATAAATAATTACAACAAAATTTAATATTTTAAACTCTTTAACTATGTTTAAGTACACAACATAGTTGTTACACATTGTACCAAATTGTACCTACTAACAGCTACCAAAAAGTAACATTACTATAATATTAAACTGTTATTTTATTACATTAATTAGTAGAAATGTTATGATAATAATTATGAGACTAATTTAGTCCTCTAGTTATTTAAATTATTTAATCTCAGATTTCTAACCATTCTTAACAGCACCATCTACACATAAACTCATCCCCATGTAATTGCACATACATACCAACATACCCGTTTCCAAAATTACAGTAATTTATTTCAATTTTATTTGATTACCATATATATTGCTCTAAAGAGGTAATAACAATTTTTACACTATTGTATAATATAGTATCTAACCACCAGTACCATTGAAATATTGTGCGTGTTTAGTATATGGTGCAGCTATATGATATGGGGGTGGTTGCCGACCATATATACTTTCTGTAGTAGACATATTACTAGGACTGTGATGTCGATGGCCACCCTGCAAATTTGTAGAAGGCTGCATGGTATCATACAGATCATACATATTTTGACTAGCAGTTGAATGCACATAGCTTCCATCATCAGATATTAATGGAGTGTTTGTCATACGATATGGATTTGTCACACTTGTATGTCCAGTAGGGGAATATAACTCTGGTGATTGAGATGGAATATATGTAGGACTGGATGCTTGCACTCCATATGCGCCTGAGTTAGTGTTCACTCCATGTACGGATGATGGATAATGTTGAAGCTCAGCATCTGATCCATCATACACTTTGGTAAAGTTTAAGTTGGGCATTGTCACTGAATTGCTAACCACTTGACTGACTGTAGGTATTCTTGAGTTAGGTAAATGATGAGCACTATGGGTGTGATAACCATAAGCATCGTAATTTCTCTGTCCATACATTTTTTCTTTAGCTTGGGCATATGTTTCTGTGCTATATATATTATCATGATAATTCCCATCAACAACATTATGGCTATGACAAATTGGAGGCACAGTTGCTTTTCTGACAGGCAATTGCTCATACACAGGTCGACTATCAATCAATGGCATTTGACTGTAAGGTGTCTCATGGAAATTTGAGAGAACACTTTCATTGTTAGATCTCCTGTCCTGAGAGCTAATGCTAAATCTTTGAAGCCTGTTAGGCATCTCTGACATACTACTTCTGTAGCTATCATCAGGTTTAAAATGGTTATGTTCATTATTTTTGTCATAAACACTTGGTGGAAGAACAAGGTTATTTGCCTTATAAACATCTTGTTTACAGGAGTATACATCATTATTGTGTCTTGCAGCATAAATGTCCTGTGTAAAGTGGTCTGCATTTTCTTTAAAGTCATTACTTGTATTGCTATCGGTATACAAGGCATGATCAACACTTTTGTATGTTTTATCTAATTCGTTTGACAATTCTAAAGGTTTGTCATAAGTGTTCTCATCAGGCAAATTATCATACACAGAGGTTTTTACCATGTCCCGATGCAATCTGTCTGCATTGTCACTTTTAATGCAATCCAGGTCTTTCTTGTTATCAGATGCAAACCTCTGTTGCAGAGTGGGAGTTATTTTGGCAGCTTTTATATGAACAGGATTTTGCATAGGATTGGTTACATCTTGTGTGCCATCTTTTTGTATATTTCTTGCATGTTTAGCTAGGGCCCTCAATTCTTTAGGATATGGAGTGGGGGCTCTCCTGAGCTGCCCTGGTTTTTCTGGCACTTTAGGAGTTGCTTTCATATCAACAAAACTAATATGTCTTGAAGTATTAAGAGTATCATTATTTTCAGATTTATCATTACCCATTGTTGGTTCATTAGGAGATAAAGGCACTTGAGGAAACAAATAACATGTGAGGATTTGTTCATAAGTTTGTGGATCCATTTCAGAATGCATAGGCACCAAAGGCTTGCTCTGATTTTCAGATAACCAGAGAGCAACCAAATTATCACAATTTAATAAAGATTGAGGAAGACAAGTTAAAGAATTTCTGACTAAATTGAGTACTTTTAAAGATGACAAATGCCCAATTTCTGGAGGCAGTCTGGTCAATTTGTTGGAGCGTGCAGACAACACTGATAACTTTGTACAACTGCCAATCTCAGGAGGAATAAACCTCAATAAATTTTCATCAACATTGAGGTACTGTAATTTCCTTAGCAATCCAATGGAAGAAGGAATCATATCCAAACAATTGCACATTAGCATTAGTTCTTCCAAATTATTCATGTTGCCAATAGTGTCAGGAAGTGAAAACAAACGATTATTATCAATTTTTAAAGTGGTCAAGTTGACAAGGCAGCCTATTGTGTCTGGTAAGTGCGTCAATGTATTAGATGACAAGCTTATGTCTACTAAACCCACACAGTGCCCAATCTCTGGAGCCAATTCTTCAATCATATTATTGCTTGCTTCCAAATGTATTAAATTTTGCAGGGGCTTTATAGTAGCTGGTATATCAGTCAAATTATTAGAGTCAATCCAAAGCTCTTTTAACTTTAAAAACCTGCCTACAACCTCGGGAAACTGCTGAAATTCATTCTGTCCAATATCAAGTCTTTCAAGCTCCATAGATCTTGATAAAGATTTTGGCAAAATCATTAGATAATTGTCTCTTAGTTCTAGAATTCGTAGATTTGCTAATCTTCCAAAATTGCCAGGTAGGTACTCAAGATAAGTATCATTCAAGTACAGCTCTTGAAGTGCAATAAGGTTTGTAATGGCATCGGGAAGTTTTTCTAGGGGGTTAATACTTAAATCCAGGAAAGTTAGGTACTTCAATGCTTTCATTGTGTCAGGGATGGATGACAGTGAGTTTCTGCTGACATTTAGATACTGCAGGTTAACCAATGATGATATTGCAGTAGGAATAGACTGCAACTCATTGTCACTAAGGTCTAAATACTTCAAGCCATGGCACATGAAAAGTTGTCTCGGTAATTCAGTAATACGGTTACTTTTGCAGATCAAAGACTCGAGCGTTCTCTCGTGAACAAAAACTTCGTTAGGTACATCAGATAGAGATTGATGTGAATAATCCAACTCCACCACATCTTCTACTCCCGGTCGCACACAGCATAGAAAATTAAAAGGCATCGCTCACCAAGGCACTTTCTTTTACACTCAAATTCGAACAAACATTTCTTCAATCATTAGTCTCCCACTTTATCCAGCATAATTTGAGGTATTAGCAACACTTCGCACAGAACTTATTATATGCACATGTTAGAATACTTTTAGTTTCATTTACTACAATTGACTTTACTACAAATTTTAAAATAATTAAGAAAGAAATCGCAAAAAATATGAATCATAAAATTCTAATGGTGGTTGACCTCCCATCCCACACAAAACAAAACGACATGACAGCTTTGGTTTTTTTTATTTCTGTCGTTGGCCTGGTGCTTTTATTAGTGATGTAGATAAATGTAAGACAGGCCAATGCAAACTCATCCTGTAGGCGTATTCCGAGTTGCAATCGAAATTTCTATTTCAATTTCATACATTCAGAGTGAAAACAAAACAAATTTGTGTCCTTTTACTCCTTAGTATTACTTACCTACGGTGTAAAGTAAACGATTCGATAAAACTCGCAATCCACCTACTTTTGTTACTGAGCAACTTTTGTTTCCGCAACCATTTTGTCTCCTTCATCAAGTCTATGGGCTAGTATAAAGGTGCGCACACTAGCGACGCGACTTCGGGGAGGCTTTTTTGTCCGCGGGTTCGGAGACAAGCCCGTGACGCAACTGTCGCCTTCCTTATTGGTTTCAATGTAAGTGCGCACACGGGCGGCAAATAAGTTGCCGGTCGGCCAGTTGCCACTCATGTCCTCCAGTGTATAATTCTAGTCTTTGACTCAAGTCACTCAACCGTCGTCGTTGTTGTTGCAGCTAACTAATTCACGCACGTTTGTAGAAGAAGATATATAACAATAATAAACTGATTGAAGAAATGGAAGGAAGACCATTTTTGTTTAATAAAAACTTATAACATAAATTTATTCATTACTAGCTGACCCGACAGACTTCGTTCTTTCAATTTTGCTTATGACAAATCTTAAGGCGTTCAAATCTTAATTTCCGGTACTCTTAGTTCAATCAGGCGTGGCGTGACGTGAATATTTTTTTGGACATTTTTTTTCGGGATATAAAGTATCCTATGTTAATTTGGGTCATTATCTAGTTTTCTGCCAAATTTTATTCATATACATTATGTCTTTGAGGAGCCTTTTTACCTCAAACATTCAAACATCTAAACTTTCACATTTATAATATTAATAGGAAATCATCTTGCCGTGTAGTGCCGGCTTAGAATGTTACAATGGCTTTTAAATTGGTATTTGGGCGGTGCGGTTGGAGACCCATCACCAATGATACATTATTTCTACCATCTTCTCCACTATTAACTTCCAAATGTAACTGAGGAGTTTCTAGCTCTGAAGCTCTGGCTACCTCTTTTTGGGATTTATAGCCGAGTAGTTATAGTAGTTTATAGATTTGTAGTGAGTATTTGTATGTATGTATGTTATAACATTCATCGAAGCTTTCGATACTCATTCTGAAATAACGAAATATTTTTTTTAGGTTATTCTCTCAATTTCATGAACATTGTATGAATTTTCCCATTGTCAGACCTTGGTCAGACCACAACCGTCTCTTCGAAATCCATGCTGATTATGATGACTGCAATAATTTTTCAAGAATAAGTTGTGTCGCTGTCGCCCTCGTGTACGCACCTTTCAAATCGCGACGAGGAGACGGCGACGGATTGCCGTGCAACTAAGTTCTTTCTTTCCTTTATTTATCTATTATTTACTAGTAATAATCCCCACATGAGGTTTTCATGTCAAAAAACATTCAAATTATCTTGATGGATTTTGGATTTATCTCAATTTAATAGTTTAAAAGATAAAAACTCACAAAGTGGTAAATATTGAGCCTTTAACACAGATTACAATTGGCCTTTAACTGTTACAATAAAAATAAAATACCGAATTACCGACATATGATACATAGATCAAGTAAGCCCCAAACTAAGTTCAACTTAATGACTTGTATTCCACTCCAAGACTAAGAAACAATCACTTATGTTCATCACATAAATGTTGCACTCAACGGGGATCGAACCCGCAACCTCCGGGCCGAGAACCTATCCACTCGACCACGGACGTCGTCAAATCTACGCGCACTGTACCCAATGGGCTGAGCTGAGAGTCTCTACGGTGAAAGGAACAAAACTATTACTTTGGTATAATATAGAATAGGTACTTCGATCGCGGGAAGATTAAAGATATCTCGTACAATATTTAGTTATAACTTGGTCCTATGCTCGCTCCTATAGCACGTAGACGAATTTGCAGGGGTCAACTAGGATTACAAAACTTTTAACCTGGCATAAAGCTGCAGTTTACATTGTCGGAACAAAGAGCTAAGTAATGATCACCGTTACTGCTCATTTCTTCCCATGGATGTCGTGCGAACCTACCAATGATAGAATATAATAGAATAGAAAACTCATTATTGCACATCTTAAAAACATAATCTTTACAAACAACAATATTTACAATTAAGTACAAAAGGCGGTCTTATCACTAATAGCATCTCTTCCAGGCAACCTTTGGAAGGTAAGTCTATATAACAAAGTCGTGTTAGGGAGATTTACATTGTGTTGTGAAACAGTTTATCTTAAATCTATTAAACTACAAAGTATATTAAATATAAATATATATTAAAAAAAGTGTCACAGGTTGAAAAATGAATATTTACACAAGTTATTGTAAATATTTTATGGGTATTGGGTTATTTTAAATGATTGTGTTTGCGATGTGACTGGAGATATCACCATTTATACTTTACTTTACTATCTTTGCTTCACCTTATTTCCAAAATGGGCTGAGGAATTCCAAACCCTATAGCTTTGGTTACCCCTTTCAGGGATTTATAACCTTATAAATAAAATATGAATAAAGGAAAGAAAAATTTCGACTCCGGCGGGGTTCGAACCCGCGACCTCGCAAGAAAATTTTGACTAAGAGAGGGCGCAGAGTCTGCGCCGCAGACAAGCAACTTTTGTTTCCGCAACTAATTTTCAATGGCTGCGTCAATACCGGGGAACCAAAACTTCGACCAAGCTAACGCCTTTGATTTTACAATTCCCAAATGGGATTCATGTAATTCCGAAAGAATTTTCTCACGTAAATTACTAGATAGTTTACTAATCTTACGTCAAAAATGAACATTTTGTAACCAAACATAAATAATAAAATAATTTTGAAATACAAGTTCCCAACTTTCCAATCTATACATATAATAAATCTGTAGAAAAGTAATTTTTGTACATTGAAGAAATTGAAAAAAAAAATAGCCAGCGTTTTTTAAATTTTTGTCTGTTTGTCTGTTTATATGTTTGTTTGTGCGCACAGCACGTAAAATCTACGAATTCAATGCTGAAAATGTTTATATACAAAAATTATACGTAACTTGAGGTATAACTTAGTTTTTGTTTCATCGAAATCAGTTCACTCTATCAAAAGATATGATTAATTTTGTGAGTTCAAGAAGAAAAATATTACGTTACGCAATTCAGTATAGTACTTGCAACGACATCTTAAGTCTAAATGTAGAACTAATGTTGATAGTTGGAATCCAAAGTCCAATAGATGGCGTTGTGCAAAAATAAAATAAAGAACCAAAATAAAATAAAGCAAAAATAAAATTTGCATTTTCTTAGCCCCCTTAACCCATTATTTTAAAGTCGGTTAAAGTAATAGAAGCTACAGGAAACAAGCAAGACGAAATTAATACAAGCTGCCAATGTCAAGTGAATTCGCCGACTATGAAAATAACTAAAATGCTTTTAAATATTATCTTTACTTAGTTTCTTAAATTAGGCTTATTAATATTAATATATAATGTAAATAGTCTGCCTATTCATAAATCCAATTTGGTGAGCCGAATTTTGAAATTCTTAGCCATTCTTCAAATGCACGTCACTTCACAACCAGTTTTCGTGAATGTTTGTAATAAAAAACTGAATTTTGGTCTACATTAAACACCAAACCTCTCTGGCTTCATTTACATCCATCAATCTTTTCATACATGCTCTTTTATTCTTCATACTGCGGACACCTGCCTTTTTGAGCACATTTTCTATTTGATCCAAATGTGTCCTCCGAGGTCGTCCTCTACTAACATTACCTTCCACATTGGCGATAAAAAAAGTGTAAAGTACAAAGTGGCGATCTATAGTCTCTGCCTACCCCAATGGAAACTAACGGCGTGAGAATATGTATGTATGTATGTATTAAACACCAGAAACATAAGACATCTTTTAAGTTCTACTTTTTTAAACCTTGTGACCTTAGTGACTAACCTTAATTTAGTTATATTTGCATATTATACATACATATACTCACGTCTTTAAATCCCTAGAAGGGGTAGCCAGAGCTAAGGAATTAGAAATTCCTCAGCCACTTTTGGAAAATTGAGTGGGGAAAAGATGGTAAAATAAAGGTTGTTGGTGATGGGTCTCCAACCGCATCGCCCAAAAATCCCTTAAAACCCCCAATACCGTTAGTCGCCTCTTACGTACATCCACCGGAAGAAATGGGGTAGTGCTATTCTAAGCCGACACTACACAGCTATTACAGTGCATATTATGCCACTGATAAATCGATTTAATTCAATGTATTATCATCATAATACAACCAACAACCGTAAACCCTAATAATAGTAAAGTACCTTTTTTGAGCGGTTTTATTTAGCTTACCCCGTTTGTTTTATTCTTTCTTGAGTGAAATTTAGTAATTTAAATTTCACCCCCTTCCTGTCAACCGGTTAATATTTCCTTTCGGAAGGAAAAGACGTGATGAGCTCGAAGCAAAGAGTGATGAGCTCAAGGCCCGACCACCTGCGGCCATCAATAATAACTACCTATATATTGGAGGGTTACTGATTTTTCAACATACGTCATAGAACATTTGTCGGAAAGATTGGCTATGTCAGTCACATGAGAGCACATGAACACACTGTTAATAGCCGGATACCAGAAGTTGCTGTGGCCGAAATCGGGCGGGATTGATATATGATCTATATGCAAAATTCCGAAGTGTTAAAAACAAAAGGGATTTATAAATATATTGATGCATTATGCAGCTCTGCTAGGATCGTTCAAGGTAGCGATCCATAATCTTTGGCTAACCCTGTAACTGTATCTAAATAAACACTAATTTAAATGAGATACACACAGTTACGACCTTTTATTATTTCAACTGGATAATGGCTACTGTAATTTATTAAATATCATTATAAAATACTCAATAGTTCTTACATCACAATAAGTGTCCGCATTAGATTTCATTGGTTCTTTATTTTATTTCAAAAAGGTGATATACTCTTAACTAAACGACGTTTTTTTTGTTCTTGACAATCACGCGGACGAAGTCGCGGGCACAGCTAGTTTAAATCATAAGTTTTAAGATAACAAGTTTCGTTTGTACGGAATATCCGACTAATTCTCCTTACAATGATGGGGGAATCATAAGATATTAAGTAAGTAATAATTACATTTTATCTATACTTATAATAAACTAATAACTGTCAGGGGGTGATTAGTGATCGATACTGATGCCAAAAATGAAATCATTAAAATTTTTGTCTGTCTGTCTGTCAGTCCGTCTGTCTGTCCGTCTGTCGGTTTGTATGTTCCTTATGGAAACAAAAACTACTCGACGGATTTTGACGAAACTTGGTAGAATGATTCTTCATACTCCTGGGCAGGTTATAATGTATAATTTTGGGAAAACGGGGGAAGTTACTCCATTTTTTAAGCCTTCGTCGCGTGTGCAGCTTTAATGGTTACAGTTACATAGAAATCATGTATCACGGAAATATTCTACATAAAATTGTCTAAAAAATATTATTATTATTATGCAATTTTATTATTAATGCTAATATTTATTATTATGTATGCAAAGTTTGTAACTCTGATTGTTTGTTTGCATGGGTTTATTTTCGGAGATACTGAACAATTCTCTTAAGCGCTTTTACAATCACAAAGCTAAACTATTCAGGTGTGCTATAAGTGGCGCTAAATTTCACAAAGGTTGAGCAGTGATTGAAGAAACCTCAGATATTTTTAAAACTACGCTACCCGTGCGAAGCTGGGCCGATCCACTAGTTATTCTATATAACTATAATTTAACTAGAAAGTGAGCAGCATTATTTTGTATTGTCTTTTGTTAGCAGATATAGCACAGTCCTATAAGTGTTTGACGAGAAAATTTAAGAAATGCTGTGCAGCCTATGGCACCTATAATATTTAAGTTCCATCCCGCCAGTCCATTCCCAGAGGCGCAGCTGGGCATTATCTAAGTTAACAACCTCCACCACACTTCAATTTCAACAATATCCTATATTCCAAATAGCTAGTGAAGCTCTGATGAATGGAAACAGCCTAGGTGAATGCTCCTGTTTATTCAGAATTTGAGTATGCATCCATACTTAAAGAGCATTCTTATGACTGCAATGTGTATAAACAAGCTGTAGTGTTTCTGTAAGGAAAAAGTGATGTTAATAGAATAAAAATGTGAAGTACAGATGAGTTATAATATAACTGAGTTCGTGAGCAGAAACTATGATGTTAAGCGGTTGTTTAAAAGTATTTATTCAATAAATAAAGTTAAATCCACAAAACGTGTTTTAATAGCAAATAAAGCCCTTTCTTAGGCAGCTTTTACTTTTACACCTGAGATGAGATTTCAGTTGTAAAATGTGCATACATATTCGTGTCCCTCAAGCCATAATCCTCAAATTTTAAAACTTCATGAAATTGATTTTGATCAATGCTAAAAAATAGTGCATAAATAGTGCTAAATAGTGCCATAGGCAAGATAAATAGTGCACTTATGGTTAAAAAGTTATAGCTAAAGTTTATTGAGGATTATGGCTTGAGGTTCAAGCCATAATCCTCATCTCTGCAGCAAACAAACGGTGCGGCCTAGAGTCTAGGTTAAGGTTTAAAAAAATAGTGCATAAATAGTGCTCACGTTATGCCAATTCCCAGAAGTAACCGTTCATTGGTTCCGGAGTTATTAAGGTTTCCTTATGAGGATTATGGCTTGAGGTTTTGAAAACCTCAAATATCTCCGTAATGTCTGCAGCAATTCGGTTGAAAGTTATGTCAAAAAATAGTGCGGAAACAGTGCTACCGGACTATGATTATGACTTAGAAAAGACAAATTGGTGTAGACCCGACCCAGGATTGGAACTCACGCCCTTCTGTTTTCGGGCGGGTGTTCTACCCACTGGACTATCGTGTCATAATTAATCATAGCGCGAAAATCACGTCGACTGAGCTCCATTGTTACAAGTGAATTCCCGCCAGATTCTCGGAAGAATGATGTTCATTCAAATAAAAAATAAATAAAAGAAGTGTGTTTTATATTCAAATATGTCAATAAAAAACCATCCTATAAGATGGTGTATAGCTTGCCAGTGTCAAATTAATGAGAAAAGAGTATCTATCTTCTTTTGGCATGCCCCTCGTATACCAAAGTCATATTTTTGTTTCTTTCACCGTAGAGACTTTCAGCTCAGCCCATTGGGTACAGTGCGCGTAGATTTGACGACGTCCGTCGTCGAGTGGACAATTAACATCAACTTATTAATTTTTGACTTATAGCAAATCGGTCCCTCAACTCTGGGGATCGTAAACACAAACATAACATAACATAAACGTTCACACCGTTTATCCCCGAAGGGGTTGGCAGAGGTACCAATACTCCTGAACTCATATGGCAAGCGCCATCTAGTTAAAAAAAAAGTCAAAAAAAAAAGTCAAAAAGTTTATTTTTCAAAATAAAGTTAAATACTAACATTTTTTGAACGTCAAAGTTTTAAATTAATCGTTAATCCGTTGCTTCGGAAGGTGTTCGTAAAGAGAAGAAGCAACAAAGAAACTCTTTACATTCACATTTTTTCATTTTTTCAAAATATGGTTTGTACAATTTCAGTTTATAAACATGTTTTTACTTAACAAAAGATTTTCTATGCGACCAAACCAAACGCTAGTTTGACATAATTAAAATAAATTGTCCATCACAAAAACCAATCACATAACGTGAGAAGAAAAATCCTCACCAGACAATTATTCCTAGGAATAACGAGGGAAGATTTATAGCTTTACGGACATGGTCATGTGCGCGTTGGGTCCTTGTCGTTTAAAAAATCTTGAACACTGTAGTAAGATTTCTTTAAAAGCATGGCTTTAATTGCCTTTTTAAAAGATGCCACAGGCAATTCCAATATGTCAGAAGGGAGTTTATTGAACATTTTCAGGGATAGTCCCATAAAGGAGTTACTTACTTTATTAAGTCTCCACTTCGGTACGTTAAGTTTCTCCTTATTCCGAGTGTTAACAGTATGCCTATCACTAACTTTACTAAATTGGCCTATATTCTTTTTGGCATACATTAAATTCTCAAATATGTATTGGCAAGGGACAGTTAAAATGCCAATATCTTTAAATTTTTCGCGCAACGAATACCTCGACCTTAACATGTAAATAGATCGGATAGCTCGCTTTTGTAAGACAAAAACTTTATGAACATCAGCAGCTTTACCCCATAATAAAATACCGTACGACATAATACTATGAAAATAACTGAAATAAACAATGCGAGCTGTTTCTATGTCTGCTATTTCTCTAATCTTACGCACGGCATACGCTGCTGAGCTCAGCCTTTTAGAAAGTGTTAGTATATGGGGTCCCCATTGCAACTTAGAATCGATTATTATCCCTAGGAATTTTGTCTCTTTCACTAATTCTACTTTTTCACTGTCAATAACAATATTGGCGTCAACTTGCCTAACATTCGGTAAAGTAAATTTAATACATTTAGTTTTTTTGGCATTCAGAACCAGGTTATTTACAGTAAACCAATGCAATACCAGTGAGATAGCTTTATTTACGTCGTCAAGAGATGTAGAGGATCTCGCTACATTAAATATTAAAGATGTGTCATCTGCAAACATAACTATCTCAGAATACTTTTGTACCATAAATGGTAAATCATTAATATAAATCAGAAACAGTAATGGGCCAAGTATAGAACCTTGAGGAACGCCCATCTCTATTTCCGATCCTTTCGACGTGGTTCCATTAATATCTACCTTTAAAGTTCTTTTATCAAGATATGATGCCATTAATTTCAGTGCTTGCTCGTCAAAACCGTAATATTTAAGTTTAGTCAACGCTATTTCCTTTTTTACACAATCAAAAGCTTTTGTGAGGTCACAAAATATACCTAACGCATCCCGGGAGTTTTCCCATGAATTAAAAATATGTTTCATTAGTGACACTCCTGCATCTACAGTAGACCTACCTTTAGTAAAACCATATTGCTCGTCATGGAATATATTATTTTTATTGAAATATGAAAGCATTTGGTTGGACATGATTTTCTCGAAAACCTTACTGAGAACTGGTAAAATAGAAATAGGCCTATAGTTGGTAAAGTCCTGACTATCTCCTGATTTATGTAGTGGGATGAGCCTACTTAACTTCATACAGTCTGGAAATTCTCCTATATCTATACATTTATTAAAAAGTATCGTTAAATGGGGAGCGATTATATTTATTATTCTGTTTATGACGAAAACTGACATTCCTGTTATGTCTTCGGTTTTTTTAAGATTAATGGTTTTAAAATTTTTAATTATATCATTACTGTCAACATACTTGAAAGAAAATTGTGCTGTTGTTTTGGTAACATTTTGTTCCAACAACTCAAGAGCTTTTTGGGGACATGAATTTAATTTCTCTGTTGTCTGAGTGGGGGTATTTATAAAATGATTTTCAAAAATGTCAGCAATTTGTGATCTTGACTGTATCAGTTCATTATCTAATAATAAATTGAGATCATGCGGGGACTTTAGTTTTCCAGTTTCACTGTTAATTATTTTCCAGACAGTCTTACTCTTGTTAGAAGAATTCTTAATTTTATGTTTTATGCATCTAGATTTAGCTTCACCACAAACTTTTTTGAAAATTTTTGAATAATTTCTGACATAAATAATAAAATCTTGGTTGAAGTTATAGGACTTTTCTCTATAAATGTTATATAGGTGATCTCTACTTATTCTAATTCCAGCGGTGGCCCATTCAGCAAAAGAGCATTTTGTATTACATAGTATTACCTTAGTTTTAAAGATTTTGTTAAATTCTGTTTTTAGCTCATTGATGAAAGAAAGACAATTCTCTAATGTTTCACTGCTTCTCATTGGGGGGCTGATGCTAGACCTAATATTATTTTCAAATAAGCTAAGTTTTTTTTCAGTTATCTGTCTACATACAATTGACTTTTTTTTTTCAATGGTTAATTCTAAATTTATGAATTGTCCCTTGTGGTCTGAGGTAATGCTATCAAAAAGGAAGTGACCAGAGTAGTCACAATTGCAATAAATATTATCTAAACATGTTGCAGAGGTCGAGGTAATTCGGGTTGGCTCATTAAATACAATTAGAAGATTAAATGATTGAAAAAATGTTAAGATTCTCTCCTTTACTAGACCCTCACCTAATAAGTCAACATTGAAATCCCCACAAACTACAACCTCTCTGGAGCTGCGGGAAGCCATCCCCAAAGCGTCCTCCATCGCTGCTTCAAAGATGTCATAGTTACCTTTGGGTGGGCGATATACACACAAAATTATATACTTGCTCAATTCAATGCATGAGATTTCTACATGTTGTTCAACAGAGAGTCTACAGATGTCTTTTCTTTCTTTAAATTTAATGTCTACATATAATAGTATCATACTACCCCCACACATTATGGACTCTCTGTTAAAACAACTGCCCACCGTGTAATTCTTTAAACTAAAGTTCATTTGTTCTGTTTTTAACCAGTGTTCTGTCAAACATAGTATTTTAACATTGTACTTATTAACAAATAACTCTAATTCTAATAATTTGCAGGAAAGGCTCTGTATGTTCTGATGAACTAGTGAAATATATGCCTTTTCCTTTGTCTTACTACCTAGTTTAAAGCTAAATTTGCAGATACATTAGTACTTGTACTAATAACTGCATCCAAGTCAGTTGAAATTGTTATGTTATTCAAATTAATAACATTATTGTATACTATATTACTAGCTAGTAACATAGCTAGACGTTTTTTAGAATAATCAGGTACTTTCAAGGTACTCTTAGTCATTAATGATTTCTTAATATAATTATTTATATTAAAATTAACAATTTTTTGCCTATATCCCAAAGTCAAATTATATAGTAACATATTTAATTTATATATCCTAGTGTTAACCTTATAGCTAAGATGCTTGGAATATAGGAAGTCACTTATAATTATTTTTCTAACATTTAAATTAACTAACCTCTCAAATGATTTCTTTAAGTCACTTGGATTCACCTTATTACTTGAACCTATTAAAATAACTAAAGTAGTATTCAAGTCATATTGTTCTTTTAAAATAGAATTTATTATTTGAGAGTAACTTGCTCCGGGCATACAAGTATTTAAGTTTCCAGAGAAGGTACCCACGTTTTGCTTAGACAGTGTACTCACGTGATAGGGGGCAGGCCTATCGCCGTTTTGTACGAATAAACTGTCACATGACTAAGTACAACTCAGCCATGTGGGCCTCACGATGTTTTCCCTCACCGTTAGCAACCATGATAAATTAACCACACATATGACTTTAGAAAAGACAAATTGGTGTAGGCCCGTCCCAGGATTGGAACTCACGCCCTTCTGTTTTACGGGCGGGTGTTCTACCCACTGGACTATCATGTCGCTAAACACAAACAATTACTCTCTAATGATTTCGGTCACATTTTGCTTCTCGAACTACCTCCCATTTTCATTATCTTTTTTCAAATACGTCGTCTTATTGGTAAAATAGGCCGTCAGACCAACATGACGAAACAAAAATCGTGAACACAAGTGAACATAAGCATTTACTCTCTAATGATTTCGTTCACATTTTGCTTCTCGAACTACCTTCCATTTTCATTATCTTTTTTCAACTACGTCATCTTATTAGCAAAATAGGCAGAGAGACCAACATGACGAAACAAAATTAGATGAAACTGAAGAGTAAACGAATAACAAAACATGCTTAATAAAGTGAATAAGATATAATTTGATTGAAGAACAGCAAAATTTTTGCCAACTGAAGACGTTTAAGAAATAAGTTTATAAGTTTATTATCCTTAGATGAAATAAAACACCAAATAAAATGTAAAATATCATTTATTGCAAAAATACTTACTATGGAAAATAAGCTGAAACAGGTGTAGATCTATAAGTGGTACCTTTAGAAGAACCTTTTTCCCTGTAGTTAACTTTAGGTAAATTTACAATTTTGTTTTCTTTACCTTTGCTCTCTATCTTCTTATCTGAAATATGAATAATAACTATGATATACAAATCACTGGTTATTTTATAATAGCGCTATTGGACTAGCTATTAACGTGTTATTTAATCAGTTTCTGTTCGTCAAGTTTCGGCAAGTTTCTTGCAATATTGCGTTTCGACTAAAGACACTCAATATTATTTTAGAGATCCGTCCCGATTTTAATTGGTAGTAAATGCTTTGACTAAGTTTTACATACATACATATACTCACGGCAAAAAATCCCAAAAAGGGGTAGCCAGAGCTTAAGAGCTAGTAACTCCTCAGCCACATTAGGAAGTTGATATACATATATGTATATATATATATATATATATATATGTTTACAAAAAAAGTATGATGAAAAAAAGAAAATAAAGATGGTTTCCCAACCAAATCGCCCAAAAACTACTTAAAAAAGCCCCATACCCTTATTCTAAGCCAGCACTACACGGCATTAAGTTTTATATGGTTTATAGCCTTCTTTAATACATGGTCTATCAAACACTGGAAGTATTTTTCAAATTGGAGCGCATTTCTTGAGATGGCACGTAAAAGAAATCATACTATCTAAAACTGGTAGTGTTAATTTACATACATGCATATTGATGCATAACACTGGTCTTAAAGCTCTTATAATTAAGGTATTACTGAGACGCAAATCTCTGTTTTTAAAAACCGGTACCTAACTAAAGCGTGTAAAATAGTAAATTACATAGATAGATAAAAGGTGGCATGTTTTTGATTGAATAAATTTAACTACGGCGGCACATCGATATAAAATATTTTTATGCCTTAGTCTAACATGTACTTGCTCTGTGATACTGTAAATAATATAAATGTGGTTTTTCCTGAGCACAAGTCGTTCTTTTTTCCTAATATTATGCTCTTTTAAATATTTAATAATAAAATACTCACGCAATTATATAATAACAGTTTCCAATTTAGTATTAAGACATACCTGTCGTATGTTTTGCATTGCAAAATTATGTCTTATTTTTTTAATTATTCTTCCAGTTTCTATTATGTAAATAATCACTTAGCGAATCCGGTTGGGCAGATTTGATTGCTGTGATGCTAGCTCAGTACAAAAACCAGAGAAATGCGTCTAGTATCGAATCTTTTGGGGTTTTGATGTTAAACATTGCATAAACTTACCTTTCCTATCTGTATTTTTTTTAATTCGTTCATCAGACGCGGGTTTAAGGTATTTAGGATCCAGTCCCAATCTATTTTCACTTGAGCCTTCATTTTGTCCTGAACTTTCGTCTATATCACTTCTGTAAAAATAATGACAACTTAATATTTTGTAAAAGCGTTACATTTATGACACAATTTGTTGTTTTTCTGCATAGATCAGTTTATGTTCATTGACCACTTAAAAGTTAACAAAAATGATACATTATCAGATTCAAACAAAGTAACATAGATTAATTGCATTTAAGTAACCTATTTTAGCAGGAAGGCCTTTATTACGAATCAATTGACGTAATATAATCATGAAAAACGGTCAATACATTTGATCTCGATTCTGTCAATGCAGTCGGGTAAAAAATTCACGTGACCCGTGACGTCTGCAGTCCAGAATTAGTATCATTTCTATTTAGTCGTTACTTAATTTACCAGCACCCAATTTTTCAATGCTTTATATTTTAAATATATTATAGGTAGATAAAACTAGCGAAATAAATAGAATATTTAATTTCTCAACCTATTATGCTTGTCAATATCACTTTAAACATAAATACATATAGTCACGGATATATATCTCGAAAACGCCAGACCTTCCGAATTGGAAATTCCTGAACCACATAGGAAGTTTATATACCCAATACCCTAAGTCGCTTCGTACGACACCCTTAGTAAAAAATGAGTAATAGCTATCCTAAGTTACTACTCAGCTCACAATACAAAATTGTTTCACTATAAACTGTGTATAAAATCATCAATATAAAATGTCTTACTTGGTAGTGGCATAAAAGTTAATTGACTCATCAGAAACGCCTTGCGCGAGTTCATTCTGATTCCTCGATATAAAATAAGGCGAACTGGTCAATGTGACTCCTTGCCTCTTGCTTTGTACCTCTGGCGATGCATTGCCTTCCAGTTTTTTGTGGAGCCATTGTATAACTAGGGTAATGACAAAGGTTAGAATGTGTATAAAGCTCTTAATACCAGGGGATTTTTTAACAGGTGGTCCAGAAGAAATTGTTACTCTAATATATTCAAGAAACAATGTCCACAGGTTTAGTCTATGTCATAATAATAATAAATATATACGGACATATTATACACAGATCAAGTTAGCCACAAACTAAGTAGAACTTGCATTATGGGATGCTAACTCACCGATATACTTAATATTATATGATACATATATAAATAACACCAAAGACTAAGAAACAATAATTAATGTTTAGTACATGCATACATACATACATATACTCACGACTATAAATCCCTAGAAGGGGTAGCCAGAGCTAAAGAATTAGAAATTCCTCAGCCACTATTGGAAATCTGAGAGGGGAAAAGATGGTAAAAGAAAGGTATAGTATATTGAAAAATACATCCTGTCAATTATTAGTTTTATTCAGTACTTATCTTCGGTCTGATATCCTAAATTTAGCGGTCAGGTGGTGCAAATACAATATTTGCTTGACCTGTACTGTAGTAGAATAATATTGGGAAAACACGATTTTTCATGGCTGCTAAGGGCCGGCGCTGACTGCCGGCATGGCATGGCAAAGGATTTCGGTACAGATATAGCATTTTTAATCTTATCACCATACGTATAGAATTCATTTTGACACAACGATGCCGAGGGAGGCCGCGGTAGGACAGAACGTCGGCATCGTTGTGTCAAAATGAAGTAAAATGAATTCTATACTCATGGTAATAAGATTAAAAATGCTATATCTGTACCGAAATCCTTTGCCATGCCATGCCGGCAGTCAGCGCTGGCCCTTACTTACCTAAATTATTATTCTTAATGGTTTCTTCTTTATCTTTTAATGCTTTTTCACTTATATCATACTTTTCTTTTAATAAATCAAGTTCTGAATTAAGTTTATCTGTGATAGCTCTTGTAGTTATTATTTCAGATTTGAGCGACTCTATTTCTTTGCTATTCTTTTCAATTACTTTTTCTTGTTCCAAAGCGATTGCTGTCCGACACATGATCTGTTGAATAATAAAAATACATAAAATATATGAAGAATGTTAAAGTTCATTTCGAAACAAAAGTTATGGAATCAAGAGATAAACGAACAACTTCAAATGAACTATGGTATAAGAGTCCTCTCCTCACTAAACCCTTACTTAAAGTTTTTGATAGGTGCGTTAAGAATGTGCATTCGTAATTTTATCATCGGCGGTTCTTTCGTAAGTTCCAAAATGTTCACTGATATATTTGTCGAAACGTTTGACAGTTAAAATCTTGACACTTGCATAAGGTCGCAAAAAATCCGTTATCAGGGGGAGTTAACACCTTCTTCCGCGTAATATGAAACGCACATTGGTCGGTGGTGGCTCCAGCGGCACAAAGCTATATTTCAGATCAACGATTGTCCATATAACAATATAAAACTAATTTTGACGTCGATGCGGTGGTGGTGAGTACTTGTAGTGCCAATGTGCATAGCTTGGCATTAACAGTATGTTACCGCGGGACGTATATTTATATTTTATGTAACATACATAAATACATACATATACTCACATCACAGCCATGAATCCCAAAATGGGTATGCAGAGCTTTATAACTAGAAACTGTTCAGCCACATTTGGAAGTTTTTTTTTGTAACTTTTAGCAAATTGTATGTTCAATTTTTACAGTGCCTCGTATGCGCGAAATATTAACTAAATTTTATTTCATAAACAGTACAAATCATTCCTTCTGAATCAACAAAAAAATAATATTTCAAAGACTTTCTCACACATGCAAGTAAACTTCCAGTAAATAATAAAAATATCTTGGTTTTCTCATGTGAACTTTTACTTGAGCATTTGTAAATACTGATTATTGTTTTCTTGTTCTTTTAATTATTTAATGTTCAAAGATTATAAGCGAATATGTTTAAAGATAATATATATAATTTTAAACGATTTTTTTTTGTAGTGAATTTGTTTAGTTTACTGTTTTTTCCTTTACCATTTATTTTATTTTGTTTACTTCAAATGTGGCATACACAGATTTTTTTGTTTATATATTATTTAATGATGTGTAGTGTAGTGTAGGCCTTAACTGAAAACTAGTGTTTTGCCACTTGGCAATATCAAGCACTGAGTTAGAGTTACCATAGCACTAATTTTTAGGTAAAAAATATTGTTTTTTTTCACCTTATGTATTGTTTTTTATATTGTATGTGGTGTTATGTTAACATAAATAAACGATTTATCTATCTATGTGTATATAATAATAGGTTATGGCAAGTCCGTGGGTTTCCAATAACAGCCAAACAATATTTTTTGCGTAACAATGTGGAGATGCCATATTTCAAACCAGAAATGAATGCTGCAGCCTGAGATACAGGTGATGAGCCTAGTTCAGGTGCAGTAGACCATAATTGAATACTGATGTACCTTTTTCTGAATAAGGAAATTTTTATTTTTATTTTAATATTTGATGAGCCAACTTCCACTGATGTTGGAAATTTGGTTGGATGAGGGAATATTGCCCTTTGAATAGCCGCAGTAATACCAATATGGAGTAAGTAATAAATATTATACCTTGTCTTTCATTTCCAATAAATCATTATTTTGTTTTGATATTATTTGATTTGCTTTTATGAGTTGTTCCGATGTATTATGAGCTGCCTCATTGTTTTTATTTACAAGGGACTCACTGATAGCCAATCTTTCATTCAAAGAATTCTGAAAAAAAATAGCATTGTATTAAGTAGATAGACAAATCTATAATCTTTATTCTATAAAATCTTTATTCATGTTATCATAACTATCACATAGGTACATAAATTACAAGTAATATAAAAAGAGAGTAAATACTTTCTAAAAAAAATTAAATATAGTATATTATAGTTATATGTAGTATAGGTATATAGTAGTATATAGTTTATAAAGTATACTCTTTAAAAACACACTCTCCCCACAAAGTTGGGGTAGGTAGAGACTCTTTGGTTTTCTTCAGCAATCTTTTATATAGGCCCTTTTTATATTTAAAGTTACAAATAATATTATATAAATAATAATAATATACAAATACTATTATACATATTATAAGAAAAGGGTTAAAAGTAGTTTCTACAATTAGGCCCGGCATTTTGAGCCATGGGCCTTGGGATCATCTAACAGTCCCAAACACAAAGAGGATAGGCAAAGTGAAAACATATCTTCTATTTCGTTGTACAACTTAATTAATATTGTATAATTCATACCTTTTCTTTAGTCAGCAGTTTTATAGAATTGTTCAATTCTTTTATAACTTCAGCATTATCTTTAGCAACCTGTAACCACAAATAATAAATTAACATAAAGCATGTAACCCTTAGAAATATTCTACAATGCTATAGATAATTGCAATACAAAATTAAAATAATTGCTATACCCCACCAGGGTGTTATGATGTACTGGAAAAGAAATATGTACCATCTAAAATTCTGCAACATTCAATATATAAATAAATCTGTATGTTTAGCGATGCAATATTTTGGAAAGTAAGTTACAAATTGCTAACTTAAAATAAATGTAAATATTATTTAAATTACCTTTTCTAAATCATTGCACTTCACACTGAGCTGATAAAATTGCTTATCTTTGTCCAATACATCTCTTTCTAGTGTGGAATGTTTTGCTTTCATGGTAGCCGTTTCTATGTGAGCTTTTTGTATTTCTGTCTCAAGGAAACTGAGGCGTTGGTTCTTTTCACTGCGGAAAAAATATTAAATTGTAAAACCTGTAATTGTGATGAATATTGCAGTAATTTTATTTTATTTTATATTACGCCCTTAATGTTGCTTAAAGGCACATCTGTATGTATGAGTTATATATTAATTAATTCACAGCTCTTATCATTTTTGCATTAATAAATCACTACTTGAACATTAGTATAATGTCATGATTTAAACAAGTAAAAAGTTGAATGATGACTTAAATAAAATAGAAATTGGTAAATACCACAATTGGTTTTCCTGCTGCAATATTTTGTCTTTCTGCTGTTTTATAATACAGTTCAAATCATCTATTTGCTTGTCTTTTCTGCTGAGGTTTTCTTGCATCGTTGTCATCTGAACTTTAGCAGTCATTTCACTGTTAGTCTGCCAATGCTGTCTTTCCTACATAGACGTATAGATCAAATTAATAAATTATGCTTAAATAATTAGATTACAAACCTACCGATTGGTTACTTATTGGTTGAAGATTAATTGGTTTTTTCATCCTATGGTCAACTGATTTAAAGTATTTGGTTTGGAACATGTATTATGTTCCGAAAATATAAGATTACTGTTTTTTTTATGATTAATTTTTATATTTATTATACAATGTTAAATATAACCCACTTGGATTAGTAACTTTCTGAAACTTTCTACAAATTAAAAATAATTAGACAGATATTATACATATTGTATGAAATGAAAAATTATGTACCTGAGCAAGCTTATCTTTCTCTACTTTTATTGCTTCCTGAAACTCACTGTCTCGTTTTCTTCTTTCATCTTCCATTTTAGTCAATGCAACAGTGAGGTCATTTACCTTACACTCCATCATTTTATATTTGTCAGACCATACTGCCTCACTGTTAGAGAGTGCGCATTTCACTGATGATAGTGAATTCTGTAATTTGTATCAGTACACTTATGTGAGTTGGGTATGGAAATATAAAATAAGATTTTAGTTTTGTATCATGTTTAAATTAACTATATACAACTTGTTTTTCTTAAAAGTATTATGTCTATATGGTAATTAAACAATTGCATTTTAAACATAACTATGCTTTATAATGTATTGAAAATAGGGGATTTAAAACCTTTTTCAGTCCATATCCTGTACCAAACCAGGACAGGGCACTACTCATTGTGATACCAGAAAGCCAACTTGAACACAAATGCCAATGGTCCACAAAGCAGATAGTATAACAAAGTACATAGGACAGGTATTGCATCTATTGGAGCAAATTTGCAGGTGCCAATCTACAATGGGGCTGAAGAAAAGTCCAGAAAAAACAACTTCATCTATGTATCCATCTACCCTGAGTCTTGTTCTTTTTAAATAAATGAAGCGAAACAGCAAAATAAAAATTAAATAATAAGTGAGGCAAAATTAACAATGGATTTAATATATTTACCTTCAAGTTTGAAATAGTATCAGCCATATGTCTCTTAACATCAGCATCATTGGCAGGTGTAGTTTTCAAAGACAAGTGAACCAATCTTTTGAACTCATTGTGTTCCACAATCTCTAAATGATAGAGCAGTGGGTTTGCTTGCTGCAATATGAGGAACCTAGAAATATTAGTATTAATGTAGAAATAATTATGAAATTGGTTTTTTGAATATAGATAAGTGTTTGTGACATAAAATGTAATTTTGAGTTGTTTTGTTCTAAGAGCTACAAAGTATACATACATACATATTCTCACGCCGTTAGTTCCCATTGGGGTAGGCAGAGACTATCGATCGCCACTTTGTACGATCCTGGCAAACCTCTCTGGCTTCATTTACATCCATCAATCTTTTCATACATGCTCTTTTATTTTTAGTATATTTCTTTATATAGAATTATTTTTGAAAAATTATATCTGTGTTGCCAACTTTATTTATTTCATAGTTAGCTTGTAATATTATTTCTTTATAGAATTGGTAGTGGTCTATTAATATAAAGAAAATGTCAAGTGAAATTATTGTTGTGATCTCATATACGCCTCCTCAAGATACCACTTACAACATACTTGAGAAGAGCTATTTTAAGCTGTCCAGAAACCATACATGTGTCAATGTGAATGTGGTCTATATTTATTATAAGATTTATAGAGTTTTGTGGGAAAAGTGGTGCAAAAAAGTTTTACTAGTGTGCTTGTGCAATGTTTCTAATAAATAATAGCTCATATTTACATATTATTAACAGAACATTGCTGAAGAAGACGAACTAATTGAGCAGGAAAGTTGTCAAAATCTATAAGTAATCCTTGTTGTTTTTTGAGATCTTCATAATCACATCGCGTAACTTGAAGTATGCATAAAAATGATGGGTCTGTCTCATCAGACAGCACAATTTTCTGAAAAAAGAAAAGTCCATGTAGGCAACATTTTACTATAAAAAAGATCAATTTATGTTAATAGTCTTTACCAGACAATCATTCTCAAAGACTTTATCCAGAGTTATGATGATGTCTCTTCTGGAATCCTCAAACCCACGCTTCAAAGTTACGAAGTACTTTCCTTTATGAAATGCTTCACTCGTCATGTTTAAGCACTTGATGGCAGCTTACATAGTATAAAACTCAGTAAATCAAACTCGTACCCCAATGGGACCTAATGGCGTGAGTGAATGTATGTATGTAACACAAACAAAATCAAAAAGATGTATTTTAATAACGAGAATCTTCGATTCACCCTGGAGTTTGGAAAGAATATAATAAATATAAATTGAAAATAGTTGATATAAGTAAACAAAATAATTCAAACTCAACAACAAATAACAAATGTTCAATATGTCAAGTTAAGTCCAAATTCTGTCAAGCAACACCAACCAAACAAAACACTTTAGCCAACGACAAAAGAAGCGGTTTGATGCTGACTTAACATTACATTATCCAAACACACTATACCCATAGCCGTGTTTACACACATCCATAAGCCGTCTACATCACTCGATCCTAGTTGACCGATTGAGATGTCAGAATCAGAATTTCAAAATTATTTCAACTATCCGAATAACTTACTTGAGAAACGTGAAACTCATATCATAGCAATATGATTTACATTGTCCTAGCATGTTACAAAGCATACTAGAATTGGAAACCTATGTAGGCTTTATCATTCTTTGCTATTATGTAAACACAGCTTGAATTAAAGTTATTACCAAATCAGGAGTTTTACTTTTACAACTAAAAAATAACTCTAATAAATTATACTGATGTACTATGGCAATAGCTCTAAGCGCATTTTTACGAAAGTCGAATTGTTGTTAAACTGCATTTATGCTTAGTTGTAATGTGATGTAATTGTTTAAAACACTTAATATTTGTTAGTTCAACATATGACCGTCGGCATAGTAGTAAATACTGCTTAATTAAAACGGCGAAGAAACGCTATGCGATTTTAAAAGATAATCATCCGTTACTATATACATCGATTAATAAACCTATTTGGTGTGACATTCACTATGCATGCACATCACATCACATCACTATTTCCTGAATTGGTTGTTTTGATTTTGAGTGGTTCGTCTGTCATTGTCATTTCATTCGTTTACCGCGTATTTTTCATTCTTTGAAAAGACGAACCTTATCATTGAGTTTAAACTTTAAACATTTTTTAATATTAACCTGAAATAACATTAATTTATTTATATTTTTCAAATTTGATGTAGTGTAATTGTGCCCAGTGAATCTATACCAATTCTAAAAGATTTACTCCTCTACAAATAAACATCAAACATGTGGAACGGTAATTATTTAATTAAACTTTCATAATTTGAAATGATTTTTTTACTAATTATCTTTTTTTATAAACAGATCAATCTGTAACTGGTGGTGGAGGTGGATTTTTTAACTCTCCTCATCAATTTGGTAACGCAAATACTCCAAATCAGCCTCAGAAATCGGTAAGAATTGTGCGACTTAATACAACAAATTCAATAGAAATTAGCTCGGTTTATATATAACGTTCTCTGAATTCATTTCTAGGGTCGTCGAGCATCGCGAACAGCTCCCATAGTAATTAAACAAGCTCTACATTCCGGAGACGATGGTGTCAAAATATGGGGAACTGAAATACAAATAGTGTCTGTTGTGGCCAGAATACGGAACATTCGCATGCAAAGTACCAAAATAACATATACCATTCAGGATATCACTGGTAGAATGAAAGCTGTACTGTGGTTAGACCAAGAGTCGATGGATGAAGATGTGAGTACAATTGGTCTTATTTGAAATATGATAAAAGTAGTCTTAAGAAAGTGAGGGCTGATTCTATATTTATTTACTAATGATGACAACTTTACTTCAACAAAGTGTCTGTGATAAACAAGGATTTGGATATATTTAATAATACATTGTATTCATTTCGCAGAAAGTCCATAAAGGCCTTGTTACCATAACTATCTTGTTAAGCAAATTCAAGTATATAAACTAATAATAGTAAATATAAATAGGTATTGGCTGTGTAGTGTCGGCTTAGTATAGCACTGGGAGAAATGGGTCTTCCCGTGGGTGTAAGAGACGGCTAACGGTATTGGGGGCTTTAAAGGGATTTTGGGCGATGCGGTTGGAGACCCATCACCAAGAACCTTTATTTCACCATCTATTCCCCATGCTATTTCGTGCAAACGACTAGTGTTCAAATCCTGGGTCGGGCCTACACCAATTTGTCTTTTCTTAAGACGTATGTGTGGTTAATTTATCATGGTTGTTAACGGTGAGGGAAAACATCGTGAGGAAACCCACATGGCTGAGTTGTACTTAGTCATGTGACAGTGTATTCGTACAAAACGGTGATAGGCCTGCCCCCTATCACATGAGTACACTGTCCATGCAAAATGTGGGTACTCTGAACACCAGGTGACAAAGTCACGTGATGTTCAGAAGTATTAGTACCTCTGCCAACCCCTTCGGGGATATGCGGCGTGAACGTTTATGTTATGTTATGTCTATTCCCCATGCAACTTCCAAAACTAGCTGAGGAATTTCTAATTACTAAAAGTGATTTATTAAGAACTATATATTATGATAGGCAAATTATATTTTCTTTATATTTTCAAGTTATTCTTATTTTCATCTACATTCTTATGCCCCCTTTTTGACATAGGTACCTACCTCAATATGACCAATCTCAGTTAAATCTTCTGCAACAGTCAATTACTTCTCGATCTTGACAATTTCTGCAAACTTAAATCTCCACTCCAATTTTAACTCATTTGATACTATTAAATTATGTTAATCCATACATTTTGTCAAACCAGTGGTTATTAGTACTACTTACACTGAAATCAACTATTTGGTCACTCCTATCACTGAAAGAAAATCCACTGAATTGGCTAAGCCAACTAGGTGTTACATACTTTTCATACTTATAAAGTATAATGTCCTAGGAGAAATTTATATTTTGCAGCTCTGGCTAACCCTTTTCATAGCCATTAGTATATGCATGGGTCATTTTCAAATTTTGCGCAGGTAAATGAATGAAATATTTGAAGTTTTTCATTTTATATAAAATGTTTTTTTTACCGATTTTTTGGATACGTTATTTGTACAGACTATTATACTTTTAATTTCTGTTATTGGGCGCGAAGTTTGCCCCATGATTTCGGTTTTATTTTAAGTTTAGTAGGATAAGGTGCAAAAAAAATACAACTCTGTTACCAATCATATTCAAGATATATTTAAAACATTATTAAATATAAATCATTGTTTTTGCCATCGTTGCTCACAACACAGTATATATTAGGAACAAGCATAATTATAATGACTTCTCTTACGTTTCTTTTAACAATAACTTTAAATATTAAACAACTCTGTTACTATAATAAAGTTTACAAACATTATATTCCACCTAAATTCTTGCTTTTTTATTATAAAACTAAGTAACGGCGAGTAATCGAAAAGTAATAAACTTAAATAATGAAATCAGCAAAAACATACATTTGGGACATCCGTTTTTTTTATAATCTACAAATAATCTACTGGCATCCTTGGGACACCAAAGTAACAGAGTAGTACTTTAGTAACATAGTTGTTTTTTGTAAACTTAAAGAGCTATTATCTGTAATAAAATTAACATTAATAACGAGATCTTTTCACTCGATCTGTGCCCATCGAGTGTCAAATTAGTAGAACCTATGCTCTCTTTCTCTTTTGCCTTTGTTAACTATTTTTAGCTCCAGAACGATAGAGATTATATTCTCAAAAGGCTCATAGATAGGTCACTCTCAACTAATCACATTTGGTTCAGAATCATCAGTAGCATTTAAAAACATTATCTTCACCTCACCATCGTCTTCTATGTCACTTACTACTTTATTTCTACAATCTTGGCCCCTATAAACTTCCAAATATGGTAGAGGAGTTTCCAGTTTTGAAGCTCTAGCTACCCCTTTCTGGTATTTATGACCGTGAGTTTGTATGTATGAGTTTTTTTTTGAGTAGCTATGTATGTATAATACTTTTGACCTAAATCATTTTGACTTGTGTCTTTTTGCCGGCTTTCTGCCGCGGTTTGTTGTTATCGTTATCGAATCAGTTGTGCTATCTGAATTTGAAATTCGAGGTTTTGACAACCGTCAAAATACAGACAATATTAATGGAGGATCTTGAGTTTGGTCTTCAACAGTTGGACTTCTAAATCGTGGAGTCATAATACAGGTGATGATTCTGTTTGCATAACAATGCGAAGAGCTTAAGCTCGGTTTCTACGTTTAGCATTTGCAGCTCGCCATTTTTTAAATTGCTCTGTGTTTCCTTGAAGTTTAAACTTTTCCTAACCGTTTCTTCGCATGGTTACTGTCTAAATTATTATTCTTAGATTCCACTTCTTTTCCTAGGCTGCGTTTTTTTGCGGTCTCCTCTGTATAGCCGTTATTTTAAAATCCAGTTTCTTCAAAAATCAGTCTGTTACATAGATAGGTGTGTGACCATCTGAAACAAAATAATATAAATAAAAACGTTTAATAATGTATCGCTATCACGTATTATAATACCTTTTAGTACGAAGTTTACACTATAGGCTACTCTGTTACCTAGTTTACGACTCTGTTACCATTAATTAAGTAACAGAGTTGTTAGTAACAGAGTGGTAAATCTAACAGTCTTTGGACCATCTAGGTTAGTTACACCGCTGGGGTTGAGACAATTCATGGTTAAATAAGATATTCACACTAAATACTACGAGTTTATTGTAAATTCAATAAGAATTTTTTAATTACTTACCCAATTACGTCGGTAACAGAACGGTTGCAGAATAAACACACGCGCAACTTTTGATGCCGTGTGGCCGTATAGCTAGCTGTATGATCCCCCTGCCCTTGTGTTTTGCGTTCAAAATAATAACGGCTACTGCACCACAACTGTAAGAACTATGCATTCAGTGAAATCTGTATTTCTTCTCGGGTTTTAGTATAGTAACAGAGCAGTACTATTAATTAAGCGGACTCGTGGGACAAAAGTTTAAAACACATATTTAATAATCATTCAATGTCTATGTAATGTTATGATTGTATTTAATGTATTATTATAATGTCTTATTTAAATATAATTCGAACTTTAAAGCATGTAAATAACAGAAAGGAAAAAATATCCTGACTATGTGTATTGTATCGGCGCTTGGGACAGAAGAAAAATGTATGAAAATCAACTCTGTTACCAAGAATGACCACATTGTTATGACAAAAAATATATAAAATAGGTAGATCAGGTACTACTTTTTAAAGAAAAGATCTTTGTTTTGTTGTACAGTTTACAAAATAATAATTGTAATGTTAAAATCATCGTATTATTTATTTTAAAAATATATACATTTTCGGGGACAAGTTTACCTGCGCAAAATTTGAAAACGACCCGCATAATCAATCCCAATTTGATAGGATAGGAAAATTAAATGAAATCAGATATTTTATATCACTTATAAAGCATGAATACATGACTGTATTCTATACATTTACTTTTAGTAAATAATCTTGTGTTTGCCTGGTTTAGATAAATTATTTTAAAATACTAATGAGTTTTCTGTTTGTATTTCAGGATAAATCAAAACCAAATGTTCAAGTTAATGATTATATACAAATATTTGGTAATGTAAAAACAAATAGAGGGAAGAAAGTGCTCATGGCATTTAAAATCACCCCAGTTACTGATGTCAATGCTATCACATTCCATTACCTGCAGTGTATTAATAATAGATTTAAAATGGAAGGAGATTCTAAGAAGGTAATTTTTAATTGGGTTAGCATATTATAGAACTAAACTGCATTGAGGGTATGTATATCTAAAATACCAAATATAGGAGGAGATATTTTTGCAACAAAGATGGTCTTTCCGTTAAGTACTAGTATGTTGTGTTATATCCATATAACATATATTCTCTAACATCCATCAATTCAGTTCCTTTTGATGTTAAACTTCTGTTCATGTTTAACCTCTTGAGCTTTAAAGTCACAATATTGAGTTAAACTAAAATATCTTCTGTGCAACATAATTTTCTGTTTAAAAGTTCTCGATATGTGCTTTAACTGTTGGGAATTCAAAGGTTTTTTTTTTCTCATTAATTTGCAATTTATATATTTCAACATTTGTTCTGTTTCAGGAGAAAGTAATAAATAACAACACATTCAATGGTGGTCTGCCTGCCAACTCCATGGTGGGAATGGGAGACAATACAGGCTCAGTGAATGGTTTGAATGCTCGACAAATGATGGTATTCAATTTGATAAGAGCTTCTACCTTAGAACAGGGTATAAGCAAGCCTGATATGTATGCCAGTCTGAAGGACCGCATGTCTGAAATGGAATTTGGGTAAGATATCTATACTAATGTAAAAGTACTTTACTGGTTTTCCTGAACACGTAATCTCAGGAAGTATCTATATAATAAAAAATGTTTAGATAGATTTAACATTTTTTGCCCAGACTAATAAGAAAAGAGCAGCAAAATTAAATGTTAAAAATAGATACAACTCACTAGGAAATGATTCTAAGTTCAAAGTTGTGTGTATCAGAAACTTGGTTCTCCAAAATTAATAATGCGCATAGAAATCTTCGTCACTATTCGACAACGATCGTGTTCCCCGAGCGTCGGGAAACGATATGTATATAGAGTGGTTAAGTGCATGTCATAATTTATCAGTAACGGAATTTGATTCGATGATTCCATGTCGATTTTTGCGAATATGCTACAATCTTTGTTGGATTGATTTACTTCGAAAATTGTATAGTACTCTTAAAACCTTGTTCTTGATGTCTTGGCTGTGATCGGATCAATCGTTTAGGAGCAGTTCTGTGACAAGCCTAATACAAAAGTCGGTGGTAATTGGAGCTTCTCTCGCTACGCTCCAATAAAGTTAAAATTAAATTCACATTTGAATACAAACCCAAGAAGGGTGTATGATAGCAGCTCTATATAATTCCACACAGAGAAAACACGTGCTGTCACCAACAATTTGACTGGACCTTTGACTGCCCGAATTGTTTTCGTTTGAAAACACATGATATTGACTGGTATTACTTTAAGACAAGTTGCAAAATGAAAGTGCATCGTTTAGGGCGCTTACGATTCAATTATTCGGTTTTTTTTCCGGAATACGAGAATTACCGAAGATTGCATGCGCATTATTAATTTTGGAAAACTGTACATATATGTATCGCTCTGGTGGGTTATGTTGTTAAATTAGGGTTCTTCAGATATTGTTTCATGAACTTTGTTAACATTTGCATTCCTAATAATGAATTTATTGTTTTCAGAAATATTCTGGAATGGATGTGTGGAGAAGGCCATATTTATTCCACAATAGATGAAGAACACTTCCGAGCAACTGATGCTTTTTGATTTTGCGTAATTTTAAGATTGTATTAAACCAGTTTTTATATATTCCATGTTTTGTTACCGTTACCTAGATATATTAGTAACAATTTTAGGATACCAAACATGAATAAAAGAGCATGTATGATAAGATTAATGGCTATAATAAAAACTAGAGGTTTGTCAGGATTATACAAAGTGGCAATCAATAGTCACTGCCGCCACTATACCCATGCCATGAGTTCCCAATGGGGTACCTTTGGGAACTCATGGCGTGGGTATACCTTCTACTTTCCCCTACAGATCTCTTTTATCAATTTCTTATCATCTATCCTCTCCATGTGCTCCAACTATCTACATTCCTTTATCTATGTTTTTTGCAATATAATCTTTCACACCACACTTTTCACAAATCAAATGCAACTCTTTCGGTGATGATGCAAGTAGCATAAAGGAGGCATTTAGTGATGAATCCATCCATTCTTTCACGCAACTCTGTCAAACAGTCATCCATCCATGAACAAAATGAAGAGCCACGGAGAATTTACATATCCCTGTCGGACACCCCTAGAGATTCCAAACCAGTCAGTGTTTTCCCCGAATACTCTGACGCATGCACATTGAATTGGAAATATGGTTTGTATCGCTTTGAGAAAAACATATAACATAACATATACATAAACGTTCACGCCGTTTATCCCCGAAGGGGTTGGCAGAGGTACCAATACTCCTGAACTCACATGGCAAGCGCCATCTAGTTTCCAGAGAAGGTACCCACGTTTTGCTTAGACAGTGTACTCACGTGATAGGGGGCAGGCCTATCGCCGTTTTGTACGAATACACTGTCACATGACTAAGTACAACTCAGCCATGTGGGTTTCCTCACGATGTTTTCCCTCACCGTTAGCAACCATGATAAATTAACCACACATATGACTTTAGAAAAGACAAATTGGTGTAGGCCCGTCCCAAGATTGGAACTCACGCCCTTCTGTTTTTCGGGCGGGTGTTCTACCCACTGGACTATCATGTCGCATGAGAAAAACTATGTATACAATAGATAAAGTCCGCTTGGAATAGCACAACCAAATTGGTTTCCGAGGATGTCGTACTAAGGGTGTAAGGTGATGAATAGATTGTTGAGTGATGCGGCTAGACCCATGACTCCTCAAACAGTCACGCCGCATATTCCCGAAGGGGTAGGCAGAGGTAATAATACTTCTGAACATCACGTGGCACTGTCACCTTGTGTTTTAGAGTGCCCGAGTTTTGCTTGGACAGTGTACTCACGTGATAGGGGCAGGCCTATCACCGTTTGGTGTGAATACTCTGTCACACAACTACAATCAGCCATGTGGGTTTCCTCACTATGTTTTCTCTCTCCGCTAACAACCATGATAAATTAACCACACTTTAGAAAGATACATTGTTGTATGCCCGACTCGGGGTTCGAACCGACGCCTGTCTGCATGACTAACTTAAGTTCCTATCCATTCAGCTATCACGGTATAGCTCATAACTAACCGTACTTTATTTTACAATTGTTTTCCCTCTAAACTTGCAAACTTGTGACAGAGGGATTTCAATTCCAAAAATCTAGCTATGTATTTTTGGGTGTATGTATGTTATTATCCATTATCCCTTTATAATATAACTCTCGGATGATCACGGTCTATTAATTCTCTTTGTTCCTTCTTTAAGCTGTTTAAAAGTGCTAACACACGATCGCCCAACCGAGTTTACCTAACCACCTGGCAACGACAGCGAATTCGACAGTGATGAGTGCCACATATCACAATTGTTATGACAATAAAATAGACTAGGTTGTATTATTTTGTGTTACAAAAGAAGCTATGTATCAATCACTAGTTGACATATGGCTAGAGCGGTGGGTAGCCGCTTCCCTGTATCAGCTGAGTGTTTTAAGCCAGACGTTGCCAAATATGGCTAATCTTACGCCTAGAGGTTAGGTACTAAAAGACTGAGTGAGTAGTGAGGCTACAAAAATAAGTCAGGTTTTCTAGCCTAAGTCTCTTAATCTCTAGTTGTGAGTCAATGGTAATAGGAGAGTAAAAGATAATTATTCTATAAATATAAGATGTATCTCAAAAAGTATACTTAAGTAAAGACTGGAATATAACATGACTAAATTGTTCACAATTCATCTTTAACAGCTGTGTTTTTGATATCTGGGTTTTTCCCTTGGTAAGTTTGACTTTCTAATTGAACATCCTTTAGCTCATTTTGTTCTAGCAAATACTCCTTTGCTGTCCAGGCTTGGGAACCATCTTTGAACATAAATATAGCTCTGTCATCAGCTACTAGGTACCTGGAAAAACATTGAATCAAATTAAGTAAGATGTTAATAATTGACTACACATAAAATAACTAAATGTATCATACAAATACTGAATACTATAAATCTGAAACAGGAGTAGCTAAACCTGTGAATTAAAACTTCTTAAAATGCTTTTGGAAGTTCAGTGGTGAAAAGATGGTAAAATAAAGTATGATGGGTGATGAAGCGACATCGCCTCAAATCCCTTTCTTTTTTACTTAGGACACTCGCAAAATCAGGTAGATTATGCTATTTTAAGTAGTGTAATGCTAACATTACACGGCTAACATAGAGTTGGGTGAAGATATTACTTAAGTTTTTTTTTATGGTTAGTAAAGGCTATGGTTTGTCTGAAATAGGAACAAAACGTGCATAAACAATTTTACATACAGTAAACAGCAATACCTAGAAAGGGTAGCCAGAGCTTTAGAATAAGAAATTCATCAGGTACTATAACAAGTTGCATGGGTACAAGATTGCAAAATCAAGTATGAATGGTGATTGGTGAGGTATCTCACCAGCCCCATCACACAAATAAAGCCCCAAAATCTTAAGTTGTCTCTTAAAACAACTGCAGGAAGAAAAAGTATCCTGCTATGCTAAGCTGACACTACACAGCCGGATTCCATTTTATTATAATAATTCTGAACAATAGACTTAAATCATATATTTTTTTAAATTGTGTTAAACATTTAACGCCTGATTTCTGAATTGAGTATTCCAGCTGAGAACAACTTAAGTATCGTTCTGTCGCATTGAAATCTTAACAACTGAATGAGACAAAACGATACTTAAGTCGTTTTCAGCTTGAATACTCAATACAGAAATCGGGCTTAAGAGTTCTTTGACTCCATATTTAATCATAGGTCATATGTTAACAACAATAAATAAGATATTTACATATGTTTTACTAAGAGATAATAACTCTTTTACATTTACATGATATATTAATGAGTCACTTATGTGTTTGCCTGATTTATAGCCCAAACAAATAAAAACCTGGTGCGCCCTTGTATACATCCATACCTTTATATTAACAACTTGTGTTGGAACATAATAAATCCAACAAACTGAGACAGATATGGCATTTTATGTGCCTGTAGAACCTACACCATTCACATTTCATTTTAAAATATATTTCCTTACTTAACATTAAACATTTACTGAGAAATTTGTATTTTAAAGTCGTGTCATGTAGTTAGATAAAAAAATACTATCCAGCATGTTGAATATTTATAACAATTTCACAACTTTATACTTAGGGTAATAAAAAATGAGTATTGCAAAGGCTTTATACCTGCAATCTGCATTGTACTTATGTGGTTTATATTGTTATTATACTATTCAGATCAGTAAATATTTCAAATTAGTCAGTAGTAATCAGAAAAAAATTTACCTCTCAGCTTGTATATGATTACTCCAAAGGCTAGTTTGCCAGATCTTTGTCAACTCTTCAGTCCGGGCCCTTGGAGGATTATTTGCTACCGTCACAAACATCATCAAGGTTTGACCCTTTTTAGTAGCCTGCAAGACTGCTTCTGGATTAGACATATCAAGGTTGGTTAAGTCAACCTGTGGAGGCTTTCGCAGATATTCAGGTAATTCATCTTCAGGCAGTGGCTCTTCATCCTCTTCCCATTGATCATATAAGCTGGAATCAATATCAACAAAATTTACTACTTAAATGGAACTATTGACTGTCCATTAAATCTATTATATTATTGAGAAGAAAGGTTGCACTCTTAACTACTATTTTATGCCATACTAGTAGTTCATTCTTTACATGGTTGGTGTTATTTTTAATATATTTAAAGTTTCAGTAACACACACTACAATAACAATGCAGTTAAAGGCCTCCCACATAGTGGACCAACCTCTTGGTCAAATTGTGAGAAACTGGGTGACGAAGTCAGCACAAAATCAAGCATTTATTAAAATATTGATGAATGAAGATGCTCATGAGGTTTGCCAGCATAGTACAAAGTGGCAATTGGCAGTATCTGCCTACCTGCCGTTGAAATGAACAGTGTGAGTATATGTATGTATGAAGTCCCTATTTGTCAAAGCTCATACCCAGAAAAATTAGCTCTGAATCAGTTTTCAGCTGAGTTACACAGGTAACAAGAACTAGAGATAATAATTTAAAAGGGGAAAGTCTACAAAGAAATGACAATATAAAGCAGGCATATTCATTTGGTAGTGTCATTATAATACAAAAAATATACTTACAGCTGTAAATAAGAAATAACAGTAGCCATAGCATCAGCCACTTTCAGATGTTATGTGGGGAAAAGGTGGTAAATTGAATGATGGTAAGTGATGGATCTTCAGCCATATTGCACAATAATCGCGGCGAAAAGAAAGGGGCTAAAGATATTATATTTAGGCGATATTATATAGAGGCGAACTACACAGCTAAATACTACTAGTGATACAAGTAACTTACCGTTCAAGATCTGCATCACTGAAGTCTCGTATGTCCTTCTTAGCCCAATCAGGTTTATCTTTGTGTTTTTTTGTATAGGTAAGACTTACACATAAAAGCATTATTAAAAACAATGTATTCTTCATGTTTTATTTAAGGTTAGTGACACCTCAAACTCTCCAAAAATAAATATAAAAAAATCGTTCAAGATTATTTAGTGTAATGACGAAGAAGATCATAAATACTTAAGGGTCAATTATAATGTTTTTCAATTCTTATTAACTTCTATTTGATTTACTTTACCGTTACCGGTAGTCGTCAAGTCTTGTAAATTCGAAACTTACAATACAAACAAGGTTGGGTGTTGTGTTGTGTTGTGTATTTCATTGCCAATTGCATTACACGTCACGTCAGATCAGTGCTAAGTGTAAATGAAATTTGCCAAATTACGGCCAAACTGCTTAAACTATTTATAGGTCTAGATGTCCTTAGAATGTAAAGAGAATTGGTACCTAAGGAGAAAATTAGAATGAATTAGCATCCAGTATCACCTTACTTGGATAAAGCAAACCTGGCACTATCCGAATCAATACAAAATATTTTCAATGGCTAGTAGTAAACTTCAAAACACTGTTCAAGTAGTTTCCAGTTAAAAGTCAATTTCACTTGGGTAATTTAAACGCAGCTTTAAAAAATAGATAAGTCAACGTCATTGACATGACAATTTTCATAAATAAGTGTTGTCCGTTCCGTCACGTCACGTCAGTACTGTCACTGTCAGTGTCAGCTTATTTGCCGAACTGAGGTCGGTTTTATTCCTTTTCCATTTTTATTTGTCCATAATCCTTTTAATTTAATTAAGTTAAATCTTCTATCCATTTTGAGCCATCTCCCTACGTAACTTAGGGTAAATAGAAGCATGGTTTTCGTCATACTGCATCTCGCACTGCAACTAACTTCGTATCGTATGGTTTTATCATGCTGAGAAAAGTGCTAGTGTAGTGACATTGGATTCCTGCCGCCGCAGCCGCAGTGTAGCAGTGTGACCATTTGTGGCAGATTTCTGCCATTTTGGCAGATTTAGACCCGAAATTTAAGCTGTGGCATATTATGCTGACGATTTCAAAATCTGGCAGATTTTGGCAGATATCAAAGGTTTTGATAAAATCATACTAATTTTAAATAAAATTGCATGAAAATAAACAATAAATAATTTAAGTAAGATAATTAGAAAATATTTACTAGAAAATTAATTCCAAATCTGGCAACCTTTGTTTCTGTTCCTACGTCTTTATTGATACCCAACCCAGATTACACGGGGATTTCCCGCTTGATCTGTTGATACATAGATATTGTCATTTTATTATGGTCTTTAAGTGATAACTCATAGGGTTCAAGTGGTTATATCCTTTCTTGATTGGGTTCTCAATTATCTTTATATTGTTTTTAATTTATTTCATTCTCTTACGGAGCTTAGCACGTTTGTGAAGTGCAGTTCTGGAATATAGGAACACGGAGACTGCGCCTCCTTTAAACCAAGCAAGGAAATCCTAAAAAGTATGTCGGTAAAATCCATGTACAAAGAAAATGAAGACGATAATTTTGAAGCCAATGTTGATTAGGTGTATGGTTTTTCTGTAAGGTTAAAGTCGTCAATTGAAAAAATATCAAAATACGTTGTTTTTTGTATTTATTTTTGTGTTGGCATATTTTTGGCATTTTGTAACGTCGAGGGTGGCAGATTCTGGCAGATTTTTGGGCCCGTGTGTGGCAGATTAGCCATTTTTGAGATGGTCACACTGCAGTGTAGTGCTGTGAGCAGTGCGGGAAGCATCTGTTGTTATTGCCAGAAGACGAGCGGCATTTAGATCGTACATCGTATCATTTGACTATCCACGTAGCGGCACCCGCATGCAGACCGCGGCTAAAACTGTGACTATTGCACAGATATTTAGTTTACTGACACTACCAATTAAATAATTAGGGTGTGGATAATTAAAGTAACCAATTGAGTGTGGCGGGATTAGTGAAAGTGCAATTATCGTCAGGGACTGTACATTACTTTAGTAAAAATGGACCCCAGTGGTATAACGCCAAACACTTCAAACCAGCAGCTGATGGTAAATGAAGACAGCGATTCGGCGACAACCTTGCTGCGGGAGAAGCAAGCTAGAAGTAGAGAATCACTAAGAGATGTAACTTTGAAAGAATTCATGACAGTCGGAATACTGTGTTTTGTTAACCTTATCAATTATATGGACAGATTTACATTGGCTGGTAAGTAAAATTAATTTCACTATATATTTTTACTCATTTCCTTGGACAACAGTTTGTTTTTTTCCATAAAATTAAATAGATAACAATATCCAAGCCAACTAACTACATTTAGGTTCATATGAAAATATTAATTACTTCTGGAGAAGTTAGTTCATTTTGTTACTAAAGTTATAGCATGTACATGCTCATAATTTGGAACTATTGAAATTGAATATAATGAGCATAATATAATTAATTGTATAAGGGTTTTCTTAGATAAAGAAGAAATTTTTCAAATAACACTACAATAAAACTATTTATTTACTAGTGGATCGTCCCAGCTTCGCACGGGTAGCGTTGTTTTTTTAAATATCTGAGGTTTCTTTCTTCAGTCACTGCTCAAGCATTGTGAAATTCAGCGCAATGTTTTCAATTTATTAAATTTATAGCACTCCCTAAACAGTGTAGTTTGGTGATTTTGAATGCGCTTTAATGAACGGTTCAGTATTTCCGTTTAATAGCAAATTTTGAAATAAAACGCTATGAAGTATTTATAACAATCTAAAAAATAAACCATTACGTGATGTAGGATGCAACTACTGGCGCCATCTAGTATGTTTTATGTAAGTTAGTAAAGATTTGGTTTTGGTCACGGGCGCGATAGCTTATTTTATGTATAATTTCGGTGTTTCTCTACCGATTTCTATGATTCTTTTTTTTATTGAATAGGTAATAATGTTACCTTTCTTAAATTAGGGATAAGTGAGAGGTTTACAAACGTAAGAGTAAACAAATATAATCAGAATGTTCCGAACTGCTAAGCTATCAGGAATTACACGTGTTATTGTGAGTCAACCATAAAAGATAGACAATAACTGTTGAGGTTTTTTTTAGATAATTTTATGAAGAATTATTCCGTCATACATGATTTCTATGTAAGTTTAACCATTAAGGCTGCACACGCGACGGAAGCTTAAAAAATGGAGTAACTTCTCCCGTTTTCCCAAAATTTCCCAAAATTCCCCTTTACTACTCTGCTGGAATGTATACAAAAACCTGCGCAGGAGTATGAAGAATAATTGTACCAAGTTTCGTTAGAATCCGTCGAGTAGTTTTTGTTTCCATAAGGAACATACAAACCGACAGACAGACAGACAGACAGACAGACAAAAATTTTACTGATTGCATTTTTGGCATCAGTATCGATCCCTAATTACCACCTGATAGTAATTTTGAAAATATATTTCATGTACAGAATTGACCTCTCTACAGATTTATTATAAGTATAGATTATTTATTTTATATTTATTATTAGCCATTTATGTCCCACTGCTGGGCAAAGGCCTCTCTCCCCTAACCTAACTCGTCACTCCATCTTTTCCTTGGTCGGCCATGCTTTTTCTTTACACTTCGTACTATAAAACTATCCTACAAAAACACAATAATTCATTTTTAGACATTAAATTAATCCTTTTTAATTTTTACACCAATATATATTTATATGATAACTTCTTTCACACATTTAATAGTTTTTGTTCAAGTTCCTATATTTATTGTTTTTTTTTGTCTTGTTACACAATATATGTTATTTAGAATTAATCTTAATATGGAGTAGTATAATAAAATAGCCTATTATTTTATAATATATTATTCAGGAATCAAAAAGACAGGCAAAATCTTATGTATTCAGTGTGAAAGAAGTCACATGAGAGCAGAAAAGATTGCTATGTTAGTGAAACATAGTCAGATTTGTGAAAGGTGTAGTGTGACGCATGATATTATTAAAAAGATAGAAAAGGGAATGTTTACATGGTTTTGGCACATAGAGGATGGGTAAGAATTAAATTGCTGAAAGACAAATATAGTGTGCTAATGTGAATGCAAGTGTCACTAGAGGACACAGCATGCTAAAATGCAGCCGTCCACAGTGTGAAGAAAAAAAGAGCATGAATGTAGAGTAGAGATTGATAAATGTAGGTGAAGCTCAAGGGGTTTGGCAGGATCATACAAGTGGAGATTGATAGTCACTGCCTACCCCAAAGGGAACTAATGCTATGACTATATGTAGTATGTTGTATGTATCAATCTAACCAGTTTTCACTACAAGCATAAATAAATGTAGGGTTATTAACAGCTATTTACTTTAATGCCCTGTAATATGAATGCATCTAAGTAATAATTGGGTCTGTATTGTCAATATAACTGGTGATTATATTTAATTTCCCTTCATTATGTTCGGTTGAGTTAGTTTTTAAATGAAAATACTCTTGATATTTTGTAATCATGACCAAATAGCCAAGGTTTCAAAATTCTTTTGTATATTTTTTTTCCAACAATATTTTGGTTGTACAATGTAGTAATTATGAAAACATCCAGCATGACCAACTTCTTTTGAGTAGCCATTTTGACATCATAATTGGTTTTATATGCATGCCTGATCTACTGTGTAACTCTTTCCTTCGTTTTTGCAATGTTCACATGAGATGATAAATTTGAAGGACTAAAAATTATAAAATTTACATACTACTAGAGTAAAGCAAATTTCCATCATATCTTGAGTGCCATTTTACGATTTATACCACCCAATTGTATATAAACACTTGTTTTTGATAAACGGCATTCACCCTAACGTATGCATTTCGCAACACTTTTAATTACAGTGAACTCGAAATTCTGTTGGTGGTCCAAAATGTAATTACAAGCCTCAAAGGCATAAACCGCTGTTGATATCATGAAATTGACACCACTACGCCGGTAGGACGTGGTTAGATAGAACCTTAAAAATCTAACTACCCCAAAGAAAACTACGAGTCATGCTACGTAGTTCCAAAGATTAATTAACCTATGTCAGTTTAAAACACATTTCATTTCAGTCATTAACAAACCTTTTTAAGTTAAGAATAAAACGCAATAATAAAGGAACGTATTTAATATTTCAATGTTGCATCCAGCCTCCTTCCCGTGTTTTGTTCCCGCAGGCACCCCGCGGCGTGCGGGATTGGAAAACAAACTCGGTGTGTTTGTCTGGGCCATGTAATATATTATCATGTGATAGTGTCCTAACCAGACTAGGGTGGTCGTGCGTGCTCTACTGAATAAATGTTTTTTTGTATACATAATATTCCGCACGCCCGCTTCCCGCTTTTCAATGAATTGTAACAAGATTCCTACCTAGCGTCATTTATATTTTCTTTGATAGCGCCCGAGCAGTTTCTTTTATGTTCACTTAATTACACAAACAATTTTTATCATAAATTTAAAGTAAAATATAATGTACAAAAATCATATTGAGCAAGCTAGCATCCGTGACGTCAATTTGTATAAAAAAGTCACCAGCTAATAGAATATACATTTCTGGATATATGCCTCTCCCAAAATTTTAAGGTAGACCGCTCCTGTTCAGCCCTCATCCGTTGTCTTCCCGTTTACATCAAATCGCCAGTCCACCTTGTAGGATTCATTTTTAGCCCTACGCAATTCAGCTTTTTCAACATTGAGTTGCTTTCTTTAGATATAATAAAAGTTTTCTGCTTCCATCAATATCAATTGAGAATTCTTTCAAATTGATAGTGATCAACGAAAATAGAGTTGCTTACTTGTCATTATAATAAATATGACCTCAACCTTGTGTTATTTGAATCTAGACGACAGAATTGGTGCTGAGTTGGATCATGAGACAATTCAGTTATTATTATCGATTGTTTAAATTGTTCAGTACGGCTTTTTGCGTCATCTTTTTTTGTATAATCATATCTTTTGCAGTCTGACGTCACTAACTGCATGACTAATCAAGTACTAGTACCAATTACTAAATTTACTTCGCTAATATTTCTCAAGAAACTTCGCAATTATTATTGTATAATTAAATGTAATATATATATAATGTTTCAATAAACAGTATAATATAATATGATATGTGTGGGGTCCCGATAGTCTCCTTTTACGATATTCTCGAAAAACAATGCGATTGTATCGCCGCTCTATATTAAGATTTGAAATCTTTGTGTTCTTATAAAATAATTTGTTGTAGAACTTTTTTCCTCGAAAATTCTATGAAAAAGCTATGAATTTCGCATCTATCTTTTTAATTGCAGAGCTGGGCCTAGTAGATTCACCCATACTATTTTAGAACAGACTTTTGTTCCGCAGTTAAATATTTTTAAATCGAATGTTAATAGAATTTTAAATTTAGCACCAGTCGTAAAATAAAGAAAAGAACCTGTAAAGTCATTTAAGCTGACATTCTTCACATATATCTAGCCAGTATTAAAAGACGCCCGTTAAAGCTAGGACTGGAGTGTGAAGTAGTAAAATTTTATTTCTTTTTAACCAACTTCGATGGAAGAAGTTTTTAATGTGGTTGCCTTAGAGTTTAGCATGGGATCAGATAAGAATTCAGCTGATAAAATTGTAATATTTCTTTTTCATAATTTAAGTTTGTTAGAGAGTTTTGCCTTGTTCTAAAAGTTTTTCATGTTTCTATGTATCATTAATGAATCTATAATGGATCAATAATAACAGTCCGATAATTTTTATGTTTACATGTTGTCGTAGAACTTCATTTTTATCCGACTGCTTTAAAAAGAGACATTTGTTTTTCGTGCGTATGTATATGTATGTGTGTAAGTACTTTAACCATCACTCTTTCAATATTAATAAATTCCCTATAAAGTTATTTATGTTATACGAAGCAAACGAAGCCCCGGCACTGTGGGCGTTAAGGTCCTTAAATAGTAAGACTGTATTTTACTTTATCCCGCCGTACAATACTTGCAGCATTTCGTTTTACATTTTATTTGTGAAACGCCGATATCCAATTTTATAGTACCGAGTTAGTGCAACGAATAACAATTCAATATATTAAACAAAGACCGATGTTATTTTGAATTCCTTTTCTATGTTGAATTGGATTCCTGCTTAAATTACTTCGCTATCATATTGATAAAATGGTAAAGTGAGAGTCATATTTTTAAAAATATTTAGGGTTTGTTTAACTAAATTACCAATATGGAGGTTGGGTCCCAATTTTTATTGGTAAACTGTTGACTTTGATTTACATAAATGTGAATATTAATATTATTGCTAGACAAAAATATAAGTACAAGTTATTTAAATTCCAGTCAACGTTGTCAAACTTGTTTTTGAAAGCGGTCCTCAGTTGATAATTTTGACAGGGTTGACATTAAACCAGTATTATGATTTAGTGGAGGAGTGCATCTAATGAAAGGACCACACTTTCCTGTCTCGAGTTGTATGCCATAATAATGCGTGGGCGCATCCCTATTCTTCACAAATAACAATGTCATGATTTTAATATGTGTGGATGACTTTTGAATTGGACAGAACGCTTGAGTGGACTCGCTTGAAAATACGTGTCCAGTTAAGTTTATATTATTTATGGTTTGTTATGAATGTCCATTGAAAAATGTTGTCTACATTTAAAATGGGGAGTCATTGTGTGTTGTCGCCATGACTTTTTATATGCCATAGAACCAAAAAAACTTTCGTTTGCTTCGTAGTTTTAAGGCTACAAACGAACTAATTCTTAAATATTACTTGACATCCTAAACTGACTCCATTTCGAAATACCTTCAGGGACGAAAAAAACTAAATGTATTCTAGTCGTGAAAAGGCTTATAAGAATAACATACATATATATATCACGGCCATATATCCCAAAAAAGGGTTGCCAGAGCTTCAGAGCTAGAAACTCCTCAGCCACATTTGGAAGTTGATAAGGGACAGAATAGTAGAAATATAGTCACGTTCATGTTGTCAGTGTCAGATCAATTAAGTAAATACTAAGGCACCTGAATCCACGAAAGTAAAGTAGTATCTACTTTATCTCGGTATTCAAACAAAAATTGTTTAGCTTCTAACTTATTACACCGATTTAATTATCATTCAGCTGTGTAAATAATGTTTCTATATTTCATTGCTCTTCAGCTGTATAAATAAGATTTCTAGCTACAATGTCGAATATATGATGCATATTATCCTATATGAAAACAGAAACCAGTCTTACAATAAGATGGAACTGTTTTGTTTCCGTTCGATTCTATCTAAACGAATTGCTTTCGAGAGCTCGCTTTATCTTTCGATTAATACATACACACATACATACACATACTTACGGCTATAAATCCCTTGAAAGTGTAACCATAGCTAGGGAATTAGAAATTCCTCAACCAATTTTTGAAGTTGCGTGGGGAAAAGATGGTGAAATAAATGTTGTTGGTCTCCAACCACATCGCCCATAAATCCCGATACCGTTAGTCGCCTCTTACGTACACCCACCGAAGAAATGGGGTAGTGTTATTCTAAGTAGACACTACACAGCTATCTTATAACAGAAACCAGTCTTATAATAAGATGGAACTGTTTTATGT
The DNA here is from genome assembly GCA_963576735.1 of Bedellia somnulentella. Classification (NCBI taxonomy): domain Eukaryota; kingdom Metazoa; phylum Arthropoda; class Insecta; order Lepidoptera; family Bedelliidae; genus Bedellia; species Bedellia somnulentella. The sequence continues at coordinate 7,855,866 of OY755184.1, read as the reverse complement.
CCATTCGATTGTATCTAAACAAATTGCTTTCGAGAGCTTGTATTATCTTTCGATTAATCTCAGTGTTATAATAAGGTCTATTGTTTTGTGTACAATGTGGCAGTAACACAGTGTATTCTTATAACCCTTGGGTTTGTAAGAGGAGAATGGGGTTGATTTCCCTTGTGATCGTCCAACGAGTTAGCACTAGAGGTCGGAATCGCTTATCTTAATGGGTAATATGGTATGGCAGACAGTTGCAATGTTCCGTGATTATACACTGCGACTCGGTATATCTTGAAAATAATTAGTAATGGCTATGGCCTGTGGGGGTTTAAAGTACTTGGTGAAAAATATTGTAGTATGATATTAAATAAAACGTTGAACATTATATGAAATGAACAGTTGAATATATCAGTTATATAAAATGGTATTTAAAGATATCGTGAGATCATTTTTTTCATCTTAAGGTATTTTTCTGCAAAAGGTACTGTTTCGGTTAAAGAAAAATATTTTTTTACATGACATTCTACATAAGGTAATGAGACGAGTGTTTGAAATTGGTCCGGAATATATTTCCCAGTTTGAGTTGATTGTTCAGAGAGAGATCTTTCAATTTTAAATTTCACATCAAGAGAGTCAACTTTCAATAATTTTTTTGTCAATTTTTTTTTGTCAAAATCAGTTATATAATACATAAAAAAGTAACTTACTCAAAAATAATTCGGAAAAAGTATATGCGTTTCGATATATATTCTAATGTGATCATTAAACAAAGATGATCTTAATTATGTCACGTATGAACTAGTGACCTAGATGACAGGACGGCCGTCTCGTGGTGGTGCTTGTATAAAATATAACATTTCTGTCTGTAATAGAAAAAAAACATGGTTAATATGTGCGCTCTCAATCTAATATTACATACACAGTCAATTCATACACTACACAAACAGTCATAACCATTATTACTAAAGTTAGTAGCAAGTATTTAGAAAATATTGATGCTTCGTCCTCTTTTGGTAGGAGAACGGACTTTGGAATAAATAAGAGTTGGTGATAAGTATAACCTGTATTGCCTCTTAAGTCAGCCACGGGAAGAGTGAGAGTTGTTGTATTCTAATTCTACCATGCATCTAATATATGCATACTAACATGACCAATTGCACAATTTAAAGTTGCGTATTTTCCAGAATAAACGCTTACACATTTCACTCTAAAAATGTCTTCTACACGAAGCATTTCATGGAATGCAAATTGACACATGATATTATGTTATGTGACATTCTTGATTACTCGGTATACCACATTCAGGAAGATCATCCTATTACCAGGTACTGTCATGTGGAAAATTGATCATCTGGTTGAGCTTACTGCTTGCCTTTATTTGAAGGATCGGTTTACAATATTTATATTACCTACCGAATAGGAAAATTACTTACCGTTGTAATATAGATAAGTATAAGTAATATAGATTTTTTAGTTTATATTGTTTTGATCTGCTTGTTTCATATTGTTCTTAGAGTTGTAAATAATTGAAGATCCTAGTCATGGTGAGCAAGATGTTATTTTCTGTTATAATCGTACCATCATTAGCTTGCACAGTTTGTCTACAAAAACTTAAAATTGTAGGTTTTTTTCATTCCTGACGAGTTTTTTGTACTTCATAAATGTCAGTTAAAAACAAATCAATATAACCTCGCAGATATTCGGATGAACGTGTTTAACTGTGTTGCTTGCTGTCAAAAATGATTATAAATCCACCCTAATAGATTGAGGTGGAGTAATGAATGATATTACAAAAAAAAAAAACAAATAGAACGTTACTTTTTTATGGTTATGAAAAGGGTAGCGGTCCCCTAAAATTGTTCAGTGAAATGAGTAATCCCGGGGGTCCCATATTACGCTACACACCACACGCTTATTTCTCCTGAGCCCCGAGCATACGTTTTGAGATGAATACAATTTGGGATGGTGCTCAGTAGGCCGAATAATCCATTTGGTGTTATATTTACACTTCGAGGATTAAGGAGCTTAGGAGCGTGTAAAAACCTTAAGAAGAACAATTCAAATGAAAAATGATTTAGTGTTTCGTGGGCTGATCTAAATATGAAGAGTTGTATTTTTACCAATATTTATAGTATTTCACAATAGATATATGTGTAGTGGAATCCGTATACGGCTGAGATTTAGAACCATATTGATTCATGCATATCTTTTTCCACGGGATTTTAGTTAGGTTTTATTTCTATTCGCACCAAATTAAAAAACTAGACATTCAATTACTAGTAGTTTTATATCGTCTTAAACTTATCTTAACTGTATTATCTAACATATTACTTTTCCACTAACCAATAACGATTTATACAACCTTTTTGTAAAACAGAGGTTCATTATCTTATATCTTTGGACTAGTATAAACTATAAGTTACAAGAATATTAGAAAAAAACGTAAGCGAGACGGTTTAAAAAGTATCATATTTTTAATCGTACCAAATATTAACAGACAAAATTTATGGTTAGTGCGCTCCAAAGTTATAATTCTGGATCATACAGCGACGAGAGGATAAAAAGGATTACGACGTATTAATTTTATGAGCCAGCCTGCAGGGAGGATTATTTTCAATTGTATTTATTTTAGTTTCGAAGTATTCAACCGGTTCACGGATTTCTATCACTAAGAAATTAAACAAATATATTGACTGGTTGTTTCTATATAAAACTTCTCTGAATTATCAACTGATATCCTAAACACAGAATACTAATAAGGCGTTTATAAAAAAGCTTTCACGACAGAAGTCAGTGCAGAGTGTAGTGTTTGCTCCGTCTTATAAAAATTTACAAAGTAATTTTTTTGCAAACACGCTTGATATTTTGCTGCCTTTTATCTCAGCAGGCTCCTAGATACTTTTTATGTAGGCCTCAATTCTGTAGTTGAATTTTTGTGAAAATATTCATTTTTTGTTCTCTTATTTGTATCTCCGAATATTTAGATAACTAGAACAAGGAACATAGATTAAAAACTTCAGTCCAATATATTACGAAGATAATATGAGCATTTCTTGAATGCCACTTATGTTAAGTGTTAGATATACATTTTCGGGTGGTCCCTTTAAGCTTGTTTCTCATGGGGGACCGTGGGATGATAACAGCTATGGGCGGCTTAATACAAAATACGAGAAGTGTTAATTTCAACTCACACAGGAGTTTTAAATGCATGAGGCATGAACATTAATGGTTTCTTTTGTTCCTTATGGGTCGTTTTATAGTTAGAACCGTAAGTTTTCGTGTCTCGTGGTCCATCGATAGTGTCCCAAAGCCAGGGCCAAATTGTCAAGATAGCGTTATCTTTAGTTCACGTTTCTTAATAACTCCGCTATGTGTTATGTGAAATAATATATTGTTAAAAGTATATATATGTTTATAAAATTATTTTTCTAAATTACTGAACTACTGAAGGCTAGAGTTCTTAACTAATAAAATTGTTGAAACCTTGTCTGAAAACCGCCCGTTGGACACTAAACTAGAAATATTATTTAATTAGTCTATTTATTTATTTTTGGATAATCTCTTCACATAATTCTAGCAATAAATGCCTAAAACTAGCAACAGTAAGTTTGCGCAGAAAATTTCAAAAATGATTCTAGTAAAAGGACATTTGGCTAGGCTCTAATTTTCATGGTCAAAAGCAAAATCTTGCACTACTAGGTTACTAAGACGATAGGCACGCCAAATGCATTGCTTTGCTATCACCGCGCTTCCTCCTCTTATCTGAAGGTGCGCTGGCATTGCGTTTCACCAAACAATGATTTGATGAATTGGTTCATATGTATCTCCTTACGAACCGTTCCGGTTGGGTGCACAGTGCTCTCTTTGATCTCGTTTCTGGTTCGGTGCACTATATCTGCGAGTGCAATGCATTGAACGGCCACTTCACTGGCAGTAGCTCTTGTGATTAATGCTATAAGAGTTATTTTAGCTCTGCTATTTTGCAACCACTAGAGTCGAGTAGTGCGGCCAGTGGTCATCCCGCATTTGTTTCTCAATAGTTCCGCCTGTTTAATAATTTTGGTTACTCTTTAATTTCATTGAATCACCCATGAGTTTGTGTATGAAAAAAACCTTGAATGAAATCCGAATTAAAAATGACGATTTAAACCTTTATAAGTAAAATATTGTGCAGTGCGTTATTACAAAAGTTGCTAATGAGCTGATGAGGTTAAATGTCATATGCATGTTTCTAATGCGATGTGGTTAGACAAATATATACCTATATTTACTTGAAATAATATTCTACTGTCGTAAAAATAATTAATCAAATCTTAAGTTTAAAATTTAGAATCTGTCCAATTGTTAACTTTAAAAAAGTAAGCAACAGTAGTGGTCATATAACAATAAAGTATAAAATATATTTTCAACAATAATGCCACACACAGTAAAGTTTACGCACCGCTCATTTTGCTCTGGGGCTAGAAGTGCCATGAATTTGCAAAAGTGTAAAAACAATGCGCTATTAAACTAACTACTGAACCAACCACGTGGATTGATTGTGCCAGGTTATCAATCTATAGTGAGTGAATGTTTATGCCCATTATCTAACTGTATAGTGGACTATTATATAAGTTATAGTGGATCGCCCCTAGTTCGAACGGGTAGTGTTATCTTTCAAATGTTTAAGGTTTCTTTAATCAATGCTCTTCCCTTATGAAATTTATCGTGATGATTAACTATAGCAATAGTGAAGATTTCTAGTTTTTTGCCCTTAAACCCTTTATTAATAGCGCTATTAAAATCCTCTATTCAATCATGTTCCGTTTTAAGTGTTGAAAATTTCTTACCGTGACATTTTTAAAACGCTTTACAGCTTTATGGACGTTAATATGGCTAAGCCCTCCAAGATATTGTAGTCTAGACCGGTAATTGAAACATGATGAGGGATATAAACACCATGGCTTCGGTACTTATCGTCTTTGAAATCGATTAAAGTGTAACATCAAGTAAGGTACAATAAGTGTCTATCTTTTGTTTTAAAATTATTTTTTGATGAGTTGTCTTGTGGATGTTGAAGATATTTTCGATAAAATATTTAACTTTATTTAACTTGCTGCACTAAAATAAAAGTTCCTAATGACCATATTCAAAGTATTTACAATTGACTTATAGCGAGTTTTACAAGTTGCATTAGCCAGTTATTTAATTGGCGTTGCTTTAATTTAATTGAGGTATAGGTGGTTGTAATGTGTGATTGTGATAATGTTGTTTCAGTGGCACCACAAATTTTATGTGCCAGGTTTTTTTTAACCTCCTAATTTATTCATATTTTAATGAAGTTATAAATGTTAAAAAAACTTTGATTGGCGAACAGGTGCATATTTTTCAATTCACTTAAAAGCCCCTACTTAAAATGTTTTATACAAAGGGGTTATTGCACTCTTTAATCCATGTCGTTACATGGTAAACTTTGTAAAGTCCCGTGTTTATTTATCGACAGTGATTAGATATGTGCATTTTACTGTTAATTCTGCCCTTCTGACGCAATCTGGCCTATAAAATATTGTTAAACGAATACTTGAAGTGAGATTGTATAAGATAACTTTACATGTATATTTTTTGTTTCATCATACCGTAAACTATCTAAATATCATTAAAAGGTTTGTGTGAAGTCGATATAATGTATCAGAATCATTGTTCTAAGTAAATTTATAAAAATTGAATTAGTAATACACTTTTTTTATATAAAATACTTTGATACATGTCATTACATTGTATACTTATGATATAAACTTCTCAAAAACTCATCACAATTTGTAGAATCACGTGTGTTAAATGAAAAATACTTCGCTTCACATCACACGTCATATAAAATTAAAATAATACATATACAAGATAGCTCTAGTCATTCTGTTTTAGGTTTCATAACTATAGTCCAGATAGTAACTGCAGTTCAGTTGACTCAGAATCAGGAACAACTAAGATTACTTGTCAAATATTGTTGGTGAGTAAACTTTGAGACTCCGGCGAATGTTGACTTAAACACGGCAAATAAAGCCAAAGCAACGAACAAATACTACTTCTCACTCAAATATGAAGAAATCTGAGTCCTATATTTTAAAAAGATAAGAAAATGCAGAAACCATACAATTACAACCCAAACTCAAAGTACCTTTGTGTTGATTGTGACTTATCGATTTTTTACTTTACGCTAAAGTGAAACTAGAGACTAACTCTTTTAGTTCTTACAGTATAAATTATAATAATTTAATCGCACTCCATCTACAGGTGTAGCAGAATAAAACGCAGACCTCGACTAAATTAAATCATAATCCAAACAATTCAATGCAATACAATACAATTTTATCTTCAATCAGTAAAACATATACAACTTAAACGAAAAAATATACCTTTATTTCATGCTTGTCATAAGATCTCAGATTTGATAGGTAGATGGAATAAAAAAAAGATGCATAATTCGTAGAATTTCCTACTTTAAATTATAACTATAGGTGTTAAGGTGTAGGTTTTGTTTCCAAGAACCAGTCATATAAAACAATGGCAAGGAGTGCCAACTTTGGGGTTGAACCCTTTGAGTATTTACCAGACTGGCGCCCCGTTTCTGTGAAAGTAATGCTCGTTTTTGTTCTATTAATTTGTTTCATTATAATTTATTGTACGAAGCTAGAGAGGTTTGTCAGGATCGTACAAAGTGGCGATCGATAGTCTCTGTCTACCCCAATGGGAACTAATGGCGTGAGTATATGTATGTATTTTATTTTGTGAGTTTGTTTCAGATTGTTATCGAAGGACAGCTCATTTAGTATGTCGATTGCAATCTTTTTTTCGATAGTCTATAACGTTTGATAAAGGATTATTACCACATCTTTTGAATAACAAAAGATTATGATGGTTGTTATAAAAACTTATAGCGGAGTTTACGTTTTATAGCGTTTTATAACAATATAACTTGTTATTTTTTGACTAGTGTTCCGCCCCGGCGTCGCACGGATGGTGTTATTCTTTTTATGTTTCATTTTTCTGTACGCGCACGCTACAAAGAATGCCATTTTAACAATAAATTTACTGACATTGCTCATATTAAATCACTGCTTACCCTTCTTAGCATGATGATGTATATATGATATAGCTTATATTATATGTTACTTCTGAGAGTCTTTTCTGCAATTTATTCCCTTTTCCGTTTTATGCGTTGCATTAAATACCATGTTTTAAGCAAATATTACTATGACGCTCCGCCAAATATTGATAAGAAATGCTGAAGTGGAAATTAAATATTGAATATGCTGGGCGTACCTAGTTTGATTGGATAATAAACACTTTAAAATGCAAAACTTTTGAACTTAATAAATATTCGTTCTGCTTGGGCTTCGCTTGATTCTGTCTGATAAAATGAAATTCAAACATGCTCATTGCATGCCATCCTCTACCATTTATTTTACGAGGTTAAAAAATTGAAACATAGCAAAAATATATATTATTAATGAATTTACCATTCCTCAGTGTTCCTGCATTCAAGCTAACAATATAATATTTTCGTATAGAAATTAAGTATAATTTTCGTATGTAACAATTGCAAATGCATGTTTATAATTTCGAAATAGCCTCATTGTTCACGCCCGGAATGAACTTATTGAACCTATATTCTATATGCAGCAATTTCTCAATGTTCACATGGTAATTATTATGAATTGATTAATATATTTTTATACATTTAAATAAAATTACGAAAGGTTCATACCGTACCTATAAATAACATCTAAATATAGGTTATATCCAAAATATATTTTGAGTTATGAATACTGGGTGGACAAATTACTATTTCCGTCTTAGCTATTGCAGAAGGAGAATTAGAATCGTTTCGAACTTTTATGGTATCAATAAGAAAGGATATACAGAATGTTCGATTAACGTGTTATAATAAGCAAATTACGCGTAAAAAACTGAATATGAATTATGTTCTGTCAGTTCATCGCCAGCTTAAGTCGTCAAGATATGCCAGATTTCACATAATCGTTTTTCAATCCCCTCGTGAAATCGTGAATAATTTCTCATTCAGTTATCTTTCTCTCACATCAATTGTATGCAATAAATATCAACGTTGTCATCGGTTTTATCACAGTCACACCACCTGCCTTTATCAACGTGGCCTTCAAATGTATTATAAAAAAATAAATATTTGTGTCATATTGTTGATTTAATTATCAAAAAAGCTTCATCAACAGTTCAGTATTAAAACGATTTGCATGTAAACAAAAACACGCGATCTATCACAATAATTTAGTAGTTAGCTAAAGAAGTAACTTATGCGTGACCACTTCTTTGTAAATTGAGACTTCATGAAGCACATAGCGAATTACAAGCGAAAGTATGCAAAGTTATGCATATATCATCCAATGTAATTATACGAGGGCTGCTATTTATGTATCCGGAACTGGCCACTTACAGAACAATAATTTAAAAAGTAATTACATCATTTAAAAATAGAACTCTTTAGCTTTAGAATACATTTATTTTTATGTGACTGTCAATTGTTTTCACATCGTAGCGTCATTTTGAAAATTGCGTGTCTTCACCACCATGGATTTAACTCGTGAACATTTTCGTGCCATGATTTTTTACGATTTTCGGCGTGGTCTAACTCAAAAACAGTGCATCGATCAGCTTACTTCAACTTTTGGGGATGAAGCACCCTCAAAGACCACTGTGTATCACTGGTTTAGCGAGTTTAATCGTGGACGATCTAAGCTTACTGATGAAATTAAAGAAGGTCGCCCTAAAACGGTCGTTGTACCTCAAAACATCGATGCTGTCCGGGAACTAATAACTCAAGATCGTCATGTTACATATCGTGAGATAGAGGCATCTCTGGGCATTAGTATGACGAGCATACATAAGATACTTCATGAACATTTAGCTGTAAAAAAAATTTGCTCCCGTTGGATTCCGCACAACTTGAGTATTGATCAAAAACAGGCTCGTGTCGATTGGTGCAAAGAAATGTTAAAAAAATACAACCGTGGTGCGTCAAAAGCTGTTTATAATATCTACACAGGTGACGAATCTTGGATCTACGCTTACGACCCCGAAACTAAGCAGCAGTCCACGGTGTGGGTGTTCCAAGATGAGCCGAACCCAACAAAAGTTATTCGTGCAAAAAGCACATTGAAGCAAATGGTCGCTTGTTTTTTTGGTATAAATGGCCATGTAGCTACAGTGCCTTTAGAGAATCGTAAAACTGTTAATTCGGAGTGGTATACGACCATTTGTTTGCCGGAAGTCTTTGAACAAATAAGAAAGACTAACCGACAACGTAGAATCATTCTGCATCACGACAATGCTAGCTGTCACAGGTCGGCCGTCACAACTCAGTTTTTAGAAGCTCAAAAGATCGAATTGACAGGTCATCCGCCGTACAGCCCTGATTTGGCACCCAATGATTTTTATTTATTTCCAAATGTGAAGAAAAAATTACGTGGTCAACGTTTTTCGAGCCGCGAAGAGGCAGTCGATGCGTTCAAAATGCACGTTTTGGAGATACCTCAGTCTGAGTGGAAAAAGTGCTATGAAAATTGGTTTCAACGCATGCAAAAGTGTATAGATCTGAGCGGCGAATATTTTGAGAAGCAATAAAACCATATTAATTGATATATGTTTGTTTCTTTTTTTTATTCCGGATACATAAATAGCAGCCCTCGTACTACTACAAAGTACCCTTCGTTGCTTGAATGCATGATTAGAAAGTCAAAAAACAGTTAGTATCATAAATACTATGCGGCTTTGGTGAAATATTGTTAGTTTGTTAAATTGTTCGGCGTGTTCATAGTCATTTATTTCTCAATACAAACCCATTAGCTCCCGCTGGGACTGTAATATGCTTGACAGAAATTCGAAGCTATTGAAACGGAAATGAAACGCTAATACTTCCTCGCTTTACCAAGAAGGACGACTCGGTTTATCCCCTACCAATTTGAACCCTCACCGTGTTGGGAAATCTCATTAAAGATGTGACAAACGCAGTGATTAGGTGATCCTCTGCTCGCTCAACCAATCTTTGATTATATTCTATGAATAGATCAAGATGTGTGTTCGATGCCATTCATGAACGATTAGTTAAACCACCCAGACAGGATATGATTGTGTAAAACAGTACTAAATATCGTTACGGTTGAGGGATCGGTTATTTCGTCAGGCTCAAAAACCCAGAAACGCGATGCGCAAAGTTGCCGGCGCGCGCGGCAAATGGTGCTCTCCTATTGGTGGATGGCAGTGGCGTGAGGTAGTGGCGGCGCGGCGGCGGCGTGACACAGCGCGGTGATAAGATGACGTAGCGGCTGGCCCCGCCACCTCATCACACCACTCAGCTAGCTGTAAACAACACTGACATTCACTAAGGTCACATAATCTAGCTTTCTTGCATTTATTTGAAACCTAGAATATTGTATGGAGATTTAGTTTTGCTCGTTTTGGCTTTCTTTATAGCGATCGCGATGGCCAAGTAATTCATAAATCGAAAACTCAAGGAGTAATTGTATGACTAGAATGTAAGCGTAATTAGAGACAGCGGAGAGTCGCCGCTATATTTGTATGAGTACATCCTCAAAATATTGTTATCATGAGATGCAATCGAACGGAACTGACGAATTCTTTCAACCTTTAGATTCTTTTTTCTACGTATATGAAACGACGATAGTTTAACCTATGCTCTTAAAAGCCTTTCTTTTCATTCTTTGATCTATCTTAATTTGGTTTTTAATGAATTCTATACTTACCAAAGCAATGAACTCCCAAACGAGTGTAGGTGCTCACAGCTCATATTTCAAAGGTGATGGGTGAGAGAAAATCTATTTTCGAGCCTGTCATCGCTACATGAATATACACCATTGTACTCGCTGACCCAAATATATTAATAGAGTAAAGTTCCGAGTACTTGTATGAAATTACATTGAAAATGTTAACCCAAATGTTGCAATAAGATTACAATTAAATGTGCCACGGTGACAATGATAGTACAGTTTGTTATGTTATCGTACACATAATTTACCTGCCATATGTTTTAGTTTAACGATTACCTTGGTAATTTTGCTAATGTTTGAAGATGTAGTTTACGCTAACAATTAAAATATTAACTTTATTTTGTTTCTACAGGATGATAACGAGTGGATATTTGACAGGGGTACATCTTTAATAAAATTATGGAGTCAAGAGATTCATGATAAAATATTTGGTTATTTCTTTACATTTTTTCCGAAATGCTGTGAAAGTACAGCTCTTACTAAGCAACAATGCTTAGTAAGAGCTGTACTTTCATATTAAAACATACACACAATAAAACATATTTTTAACCGACTTCAAAAAAGGAGGTTCTCAGTTCGATTGTTTGTATGTATGTATGTTTGTATGTATGTATGTATAATTGTCTTTGTTCTATTTGCGATATCAAATTTTGAATTTGTACCTTAATGCTGAAATTATTAGAAAATCATCTTGTCATTTGAACAATTCAAAGTTGGTCCTAATGACAAGTACCTGTTTACTGAGTACCGAGTGAAAGGTTTTCTGTGAGAATTGTGAGATAACGCGAATGAGTGAAGAACTTTCTCTGACATTTTAGTGATTTAACGGACTTTGTAAGTATTTCCTCGATCTCGGAAATATTGTGTTTGCTCAGTTAAATTTATGGTTTACTAAGTTCGATTAATCGAATAGTTTTTTCACATCATGAATTATTCGATCATTGCCTATCTCTTATCACTTGAAGCCTTCTTTAAATAGCTTATGTTTCTACCGCAGCAAGGTAGTAACGTTCCAATAACAAAATATTTATTGGAACCAACACAAATCTTTCACAAGTATAATTTAAGATTCAAATATTAACTTACAAAACATTAAAAGAAATAAACATCAATATTTACCGTCGATAGCTTGCTGTTACTGCGTACTGAGAAGTTGCAATAGTATAAACAATTCCTGTGAAAAGTAAGTTCGAAAATGAGCTTTAGATTTTTAGCTTATAAAAATGCACAAAGAGTAACAAACTCATGGTGTTGCTAATTTTATTGGCCAACTGCAACTTCAATAACTGGTTTTGCTCATACTTGCCGTTTACGTTAAAAGTTATCATAATAAGTTAATAGCATTAGTATTTAATACGATTTATGTTTACTCAAACAGTGAATCATTTATATTAACATTACTGAAAGCTATTTTTTGAGAAAACCGAAACTAATTACGCCGTAACTTTTAATACGGATAATATTTCTTTCGTGCGTGTCTCATGTTAAACGGTGTGACCAAAATATACACATATCCATATAGATTACATTAATCTGAGAGGCCAAAAAGCTTAAAGTACGGTAAAATAGATAGAAGAACGAATGTTAGGATAGTTTAGGTACATAGAGAGGATGGATCAAAGTAAACTACATGTCAGTAGATGATGACCACGGAAGAAACACTTAGAGCGCATAAAGAATATGCTCAAAAAAAGGGAGCGGCGTCCGAAGTGTGAATAATATAAATGCATGTATGAAAAGATACATTAATGTAACTGAAGCTCGAATAAAATGAAGTGGCAGGCCAGGATCATACGCAATCTATATAGTCTCTACCCCAAATGGGAACCAATGACGTGAATTGCATCGAAAAACTGCAATTTGAAAGGAAAAACCCATAAGCTATAAGAAGTTGCTCTGTAAAGCTCTTTAAAACTGGGTAAACATAAAATAGAAATTAATATTGTTAACGCAAGTATTTTCTCTTTGCATTACTAACATATTTACACACCAGTAACATTCCTTTAAAAGTAGTTACCTTTTTCAAATTATTATGGCCATCAATTTGTCGGAATTTTATAATGGGTGTCTTGTGAAGATTAACTTCGATTGTGCAGACCGTTTGGAATGATTTATTTGATAGAAAGAAAATTCCTACCGTATGGTTCCATTCATTTTGTTCGTAATTTGTTTTAATTTCGCTTCTACATAATGAAAGCTAACGTATGTTTCGTCTGGTCTATGCTGCATCATATATTTTATTATTCTATCAGAAAAATAATATTAGTAAGATTCTAAAGAGTTGTAAATCTTGATCATTGGTCCTTGACCCGTCTGTGATTAGTGACGTAAGAACATCACGCCACACCAACACTTATGCGGTTCTAATTCCGTCTCGCTTAAGCACAGCCTCTTTTGAATTTTCCTTACTGCGTCATTTGTAGTTGGTTTTTATATGTGAAAATATTCGAGATCTTTGCGTTAATAATAGCGCGCCGGAAGTCATCGTCAGTTTGCTTAAAGATAATATAATGAGACATAATGTTAGGATTTTCTTTCTTAGTTTTGTGTACCCAGTTTGTACAACGAAGTGATGATTTAAAACGATACCTTTGAATGCACGAATAAATCTTTAATATAAATTTGATCTTCTATAAACTGAACAAAATAGTAATAAAAATTAGGAGTAAAAGATAAATTGTATATATAAAAATACGTAACGTGTTGGGGAACATCTACAAATAATGGCTTGACAAACAGTAGGGCTGAAACGATAGAAGGGACGATTTATCATAGCGGCTCAAATAGATGAGGGGTAATCCCACATGGTGATTATAATTAATAATGGAAAATGAAATGTATATTTTAGGCTCGTATCGCTTATTTCGCTGCAGATATTTTTCCTAAAAGACAATCACGTTATATTTAAGCATATAAGGCAAAAGATGGTAAATTGTTCTCTGATCAACTAAGTAGATTATTGGTTGTTCTTGCAAACGCATAGCCCCTATAGCACTTGATAGGCCCTTAGTATCCTGAGAGACTTTGTATCGACTTGAGGTTTTTTATGTAGATAAACAATAAAGAAACATCCTTTTGTAAGAGAGTAGCGGTCGACCCCCATTTTAAAACTTATATAAAATATGTGACAAATGACAATTATAATCGCTCCATAGCTTAATTAAGTTCGACTTGGACAAGAAAATGTCACTTACGTAGAAAGTTATTAGTGAGCTCTATTTATTCGTTTGATAAAGTATGTTCATCTATTTAATGTTATGATTATAAGGGGTTGTCCAGGGATCGAAATACGACCATAGTTTCATTGATTATTTCCGTTAAATATAGAATTATATATATATATATATATATATTAAACCTAAACAATATTAATAATCTATTTCCAATTTAACGACAGACTTTGATAATTAATTAAAAGTTATACAGAAATTTCAAGTATGTGTGTCAAATACACGGTATTTTTTGTAAACCATATGTCATTGATTTAATGCACGAATGCAAAAAATATCAATAATATCTAATGCACTCATTGTATATATGATTTAAGTGTGCAATTTTCCAACAATGTTTCTAAGGTTTTCGCTATATTAACCTCCCATAACTTTGTACCTGATATAGGTGGTAAAGGAGAATATACAATGATATTATTTATGTTTCTTCACCAGCGTGACTAACTCACGTGTTAATTCTAAAATATGACTGTTGACTGTGCAATTTACTTCGAGTGCATAATGCAAGTACGTTGGTTTGACCTTCGCAGTAAAACACAAGTAATTATAATGTCTCATTAAATGTTTTGCAGTTATTATATCGATTGCAACTTTTTGTAATCAACGATATTAATTTAAGGTTTTTTGTGCAATAAATTATAATCAGTGTGATGATGTTAGTTTACCCTGTTGGATTAAAATAATGATTATCTTACTGCAATGAGTAGCTACCAACAACGCCAATAATCTATTATTAAATATCAATTCTTTTTAATTATAAAATTAAAATAATATGTTCAAGACTATTCTGACTAGTTTCGTTAGAAGGTAAATTCAGTTTTACTGCAAGTTTTATTTCATTCTTCTTCTTATTTAATTAAGAGATATTTTTGAAAAGAAGACGGATGACCATATTGAGTAACATAATATATCCCAGTCCTTACGTTGAATTTCTTTTTCACTGATTACAAAATGATTCCGAGATAATATTGTCTAAAACATAATTTTCAGCAAATGCGGTAAATTAATACTAAGGTGTTTAACCTTCAACTCTTTCAAAGGCATACGTTTTAGCAGTCTATCGATAAAATAATGATAATCATGGCTTTACTTAATTATATTTCATGATGATATTATTTAGGATCACGCTTTTTGGAAATTGTTTGCATAATTATAACAAAATTTAGTTTTATTTTCATCGTAACGTCATGCATAGTAAAAGTAGAGAAAACTTTAAAAATCATAACTTCATAATTAGTCGTTTTGTATGAAAAATATTTAAAATAATACAAGTAAAATAACTTCGCATACCGAACGCAATAAAGAAAGCTTTCTTACCACACATCCTCAATCTTAATACACATAATCTGTCCATTTAGTTACACACAGACAGTTACTTCCGTTTTCGTCGTGAATTAGGATTACATGTGGTTATTATAATGATTGTATTACCGGCGCGGGGCGGTGTCCTACGCTCTTTACGATGACTGTACTACGTGGGTGTGCCTTATTTATTATAATTTAAGCATCTTTCTTCATAATCACTACACTACCTCACTTGTATAGGTGAATGACACCAAAATTGAACTTGAAATAACCCGTTCTTATCCGTCTAAATGAACATTCTTAAAGACCCTGAATTTTGTTAGATATTTTAATAAGAAATTCTGCTTTCGATATTTTTTATCGGATAATATACATCAACTTAAGATTGATAAGGCTCTTCAACACTGCGAGATACGAAGTTTTCTTTTCTCATGCATTGGCGATAGTCTCGTGATTAATATTGCTGATGTAGCTCTTTACAGACATGATTTATGTAACGCAATCGATCGATGCAATAAATTCTTTCTGTATGTAGTTTGCAACAAAGATCGAACACGTTACGTGTGAGTGGTCCTATATTTGAGTCAATATTTTTAACGTTTTCACTATCCCGGTGTTAACAAATAAATTTAATTGCTTTTGATTTAATTTAGGCATTAGTAAATTTTAGGAAGAAAACAAATAGCTTTAATACTACACTAAGCAAACCAGTTTTTAATTACAATGGAAAATTTATTATGGTCAATTATTAATCATTAGACGACCTCTACTATTACGAAAAACTTAGATCCATATACAGGCTGTCCCAAAAAAAAAACAAAAAGTCATAAGCAGTTCATCTCCAACTCTTATTAAAACATTAACCATCTTGCAGGTCTACTAACCGACATAAGCAAAGACTTCGGCATCAACGACGATGGCGCTGGGCTCATACAAACGGTGTTCATCATCGCATACATGGTGTTCGCGCCTATCTTCGGCTACTGCGGTGATCGGTACTCGCGCCGGTTCATCATGGGGTTTGGCGTGGCGCTGTGGTGCTTTACCACGTTTGTTGGGTCTTTTATAAAGGTGGGTTTGTTTCGGATACTGGTTTCATAGTTCGTGTATGTCCTAATCTTCTAGGTTACCTGGATATGGTGATGATATAATTCTGGATCAGTAGACAATTACGAAAACTAAATATCATGTTTATTGAGTTTGTGGGTGTAGACCACGGAAACGATTCGCTTAGTAGTAGTTGTTGCAATATTGGTTGCTTTTGTACAAAGAGGGTTGCCATTGAGAATTAGTTTTCTTTTTGAAGGGTTTTGAAATATACTTGCTCGCCCGGTCCTGATTCTGAAGTCCGATTGTTGTATATTCCAGTTCCATAAAGGAAAACCTCGTGAGGAAACATGGCAGAATTATGTCTCGTGTTTGTGTATCCATAAAAAGCAACAATACGCTTACGTTGTATTAATGGGTGCTTCACAGCGCTCAATGAAATTGAACTGAAAATGATAAAACTGACGCTTTACCTGATCCTATGGTGTGTAGTGTTTCTAATATAAACTAACAATACCATTATATAATTCAAATCTTTTTGTTCATGAAAACCTCATGTGGGGATTATTACTAATAAATAAAGAATAAATAAAGGGAAGAAAAATTTCGACACAGGCGGGGATCGAACCCGCGACCTCGGGTAAACGCCCTGGACGCTCTGCCGACTGAGCTACCGTGTCAGTTGGCTGCCAGTGCGAAATTCTTCTATCCTTTATTTCGTTTACACGTTTAAGTAGTGTTTGCGTTTCCTACCTCCGAATTTTTTACTAATTCGGAAGGCCACTTGTCTACCTTTTCAGATAGAATGCAAATGTTGAAAACGCCTAACTATCACATAATTCAAATCTTTTTGTTCATGAAAACCTCATGTGATAAATAAAGGATAGAAGAATTTCGCACTGGCAGCCAACTGACACGGTAGCTCAGTTGGCAGAGCGTCCGGGGCGTTTACCCGAGGTCGCGGGTTCGATCCCCGCCTGTGTCGAAATTTTTCTTCCCTTTATTTATTCTTTATTTATTAGTAATAATCCCCACATGAGGTTTTCATGAACAAAAAGATTTGAATTATGTGATAGTTAGGCGTTTTCAACATTTGCATTCTATCTGAAAAGGTAGACAAGTGGCCTTCCGAATTAGTAAAAAATTCGGAGGTAGGAAACGCAAACACTACTTAAACGTGTAAACGAAATAAAGGATAGAAGAATTTCGCACTGGCAGCCAACTGACACGGTAGCTCAGTTGGCAGAGCGTCCGGGGCGTTTACCCGAGGTCGCGGGTTCGATTCCCGCCTGTGTCGAAATTTTTCTTCCCTTTATTTATTCTTTATTTATTAGTAATACCATTATATTCCAGAACTTCTACGTGTTCATGCTGTTCCGTGCCCTCGTGGGTATAGGTGAGGCGTCATACTCTACCATTGCACCGACCATCATCAGCGACCTGTTCGTAGGCAACCTGCGCTCCATGATGCTCGCCGTGTTCTACTTCGCCATTCCTGTGGGGAGGTTAGACTACATTTGTTTTATGATTAGACTCGTGTTTCATACTAGTAGTCAGGGCCGCGTTTGCTCAGATAGATACCTACTCCACGATCGCGCCCGCTATCTAAATCTTTGTAAATTACCTGTTCGTGGGCAACATGCGCTCATTGATTCTAGCTGTATAGTACTACTATCGTCTTCTTCATAGTCATTATCAGCAAGTAGACGGTTACTGCTGGACATAAATCTCCCCCAAAGATCTCCACAACAACCAAACCTGTGCTGCCTTTATCCATCCTACTATATACTACTACCACTAGATATTACGCAGTACTGCTATAGTATAAGTTTATACGGTAGTGATAATCGATCTCATTGCAAAGCAAAATCTGAAGCAGTTTAGTCTTTGCATCGTATACACTAGGAGGTGACTGATATACTATTACTTTTCTAATTTGCGGTTTCGTTAATTTAGAGTTATAGAGTCATAACTTTTCGCAAACATAATGTGACACGTAAACGAGTTCAAGCCACATGGCCCCTTTTTCAGTTACACCAATGTTTCAGACTTTATTCTAATGCTTCAATATTTTTAAATTTTGGGATCGAGTTTGTGACCTTCTATTAGCTTATTAGTTAAAACTTGTGGCTCGATCCGAAAAAGAATCCTAGATATTATAATACAGATATATATCTTTCACTGATCTGTCAATTATCTATTCTGAAAGCATTTATTGATACGTTTGCCAAAACTTCCGCATTCACATCGTGTATTACTCAGCTGTTCTGTTATTCTTTCGTTGCTTTAATTATACGAAAAGGTTAATTACTTTAGTTCCTTGACATTGTAGTTTAATCATCTTTGCTTTTATTTGTTGACTAAGAGTGCTAACAGACGATCGAACATGTACGGCGCGCACCAGTGTTCGTGGTACGGGCCGTACCAAAAACGAACGTGTGTAGCGTGGTTCGCCGCACATAATTATTATTAATATTGGTGCGCGCTGGTTCGAAGCGCTTGCGGTGCACTGTGCGATGGTGCGCGCCGTACATGTTCGATCGTCTGTAGGCTAGAGCGCACCGCACAGTTCGTGGTGCGCGCCGTACATGTTCGATCGTCTATTAGCACTTTAACGATGTGTTTGAAAACAAATCCGTATCAAGAAATGGTCTGACCTCGAGTTATCAATGTCAGTCACTGTCCTGTTTTCAACAATATAGTCTGCTTAAGATAAGTTAAAAAAAGAACACATCTGAAGGAGATTTAGATTGAAAAGGCGATGTACTCGATACGAATGTGTGAGATACTCTTTCTCTATATTCTCTTAATATAAGTTAAATACATGTCTGGCCTTTACTTTCATCCCATAAATATTTTTAGGCATAGTTGCGTAGGTATTTTTCCATGTGATTTAGTTGCTTCCCCGTTTGTTTGTTGCGAATCCCAATGCATACTTAATAAAAAAAAACAAAACTGAAACCATCGAATTTCATTCTCTCACAGCCAATTATCACTTTTCCAATTGTAATATTCCCCGTAAATGAACTTCTTTCATACTCGATTTTTTCTACAAATAAGTTTATTTTTACAGCGGTTTAGGCTACATAGTGGGTTCTTTTGCGGCATCTCTAGCCGGCGATTGGCGTTGGGGTCTCCGAGTGACCCCATTCCTGGGAGTGGTGGCCGTCGTGATGATATGTTGGCTCCTGGACGACCCCGAGCGGGGGCAGGCCGAGGATTGTCATATCAAACCTACGTCTTACAAGGAAGATGTTATTAGTATTATGAAGAAGTAAGTTTTGGTTGTCTGTTGCTTTTAAAAGTAAATTGGGTTTTGGGTTTAAAAAGCAAAATTTTTAATGTGTATCTAATCTTGTTGGTATATTCAAACTTCGCCAGCAAAATCATTACATTGATCGACTCGCGAACTGTAGTAGTTATTATATTTTTTTTATTTAAGAAGCAACGGTGATAGCTCAGTAGGTAGAACACGGCTTAATGTGCACCGTGCAGACGACGAGGGTTCAAATCCCGGGTCGGGCCAACACCAATTTGTCTTTTCTAAAGTCATATGACGTGTGGTTAATTTATCATGGTTTTTGAACGGTGAGGGTAAAAATCGTGTGGGAACCCACATGGCTAAGTGTTGTACTTTGTCATTGTGACATTGTATTCGTACAAAACGGCGATAGGCCCCTATAACGTGAGTACACTGTCCATGCAAAACGTGGCACTCTGAACACCAGGTGACAATGTAACGTGATGTTACCATACCATTTAAAACTCACTCACACTCTTTCCCAGTCCGTCGTTCATGCTATCGACGCTCGCGTTCACGTGCGTGGCGTTCGTGACGGGCGCGCTCGCGTGGTGGGGCCCGCAGTACATTTACCGCGGACTGCAAATGCAGGAGGGAGTCGACGTGTCCTTGGAAACGTAAGTTCATTTACTGTACTCATGTATATTTACCTGTTCTCTTAGGCTTATGTGTCCTAGGAAACGGAAGTTGATTTACTGTACTGGTATATATTTACTTGTGCTCATAGGCTTATGTGGCCTTGGTAACGTAAGTTACTATACTGTACTTGTATATATGTACCTGTACTGATGACATAGAGAACTTTACTAAATAGAGAAGAAACAACCTTTATTTTACCGTCTTTTCCCCACTCAACTTTTCCAAAAGTGGCTAAGAATTTCTAATTCCTTAGCTCTGGCTACCCCTTGTATGGATTTATAGCCGTAAACAAAGAATGTCACTATCCGAAAAAGTTATCCGAAAAAGTTCAGTGTATTGCCACTGACTTAAGCAAAGCAAATGTATGGCCAACAAAAGTCAGAACATTGAATCAACCCAAAAGGGCGTAGGGACAATTTATTTTGATAATTAGTTTAAGTCAGAATTCGTATGGCGGTGTTTGTAATGAAATGAGCTACGATTGGTTTCCGCTCTATTGAGTTAAGTTCTCTACGATTGAAGTCAATATGCCCTTGGAAATGGGTGTTGATTTATTGTACTTACGGTTCAGTTAGTTAGTATAAAAGAGAAAAAATATATGAGGGTAGATCTTGTTACTATGTATGTAAACAAGGCGTGATGTTATGTATGTTTTCTTTATGCATTAATGGTTCGTTCGATTTGAATTACATAATAAAATACAATATCCTTTTCACCTCACCAACTACGGTTACCAAGGTCTAAGAGAGAATTGTAGTTAACGTGTAGCATTTGTTTTTAATTAATATTAATTAGCTGCAAGGAGACTGCTATGTAATGCTCATAATTTATTTATATCCAGTCATTAAAGTGCAATATTAAATAAAAGGCAGTGAATATATGTATGATACTATTGGGTATTGTGTAAATGATAAGACTAAAACTGTTCTTATCTAATCTAAACCTATCTCAATCAAAGCAATCGTGAGCATGTGTATATGATGTAACCAACTCAGTATTTGTTTAAAACTATTCGCAAGATGAGCGAGAAATAATCGTCATAATATGATTGTGTATGGGGCTGGGTAAATTCATCATCAAATACAGTTTCAAAATTAAAGGCACACGGATTTTTTTTAACTTTATAATATTACAAGCCCCAGTAATGTACACACGATGAGAGCAGTGTTCTAAAGCTATCTTTCTTATGACCTGATCTCCAAAACCATATTGGGGTCTTACTCTCGTCGAGTTCAGAAGCAATCCCCGTTAAACTATAATAGATTTAAATATAACTGATTGGGTTAATGCTATGGGAAAACCCACTACCGTTCCCAATCTAACTAACCGAGTATATGGTAGCGTGTCGCTGTGTTTCGGAGTGGTTGGCATGACGGCGGGCGCGGCCGGGGTCCCCAGCGGGGCCGCTCTGGCCCGCAGACTACGCCAGTTAGACCCCGCATCAGACCCACTACTATGCGGAGCCGCCCTCCTCATATCAGCGCCATTAGTCTACCTGGCCCTTATAGCAGCCTCATCGTGCTCTCTACCCGCCACTCTACTACTCGTTCTACTCGGAATGCTCGCCCTCAACCTCACTTGGTCCGTCGTCGCCGATATAATCCTGGTGAGACCGCATGCCACTGGGAAACGACACAGTACTAGCCTTGGAATATACATATGTCGGCATCAAATCTAACTTCGAATATGTGAACACTTGTTTGTTCAAATGTTTAAAAAAATACTTTAATATTAAAATGTGTTCAAATAAGTGTTCAAATGTTTGAAGTTGTACTTGGTGGTTTGGATACGAGTGTATAGTCCAAGGTAAAATGGGTTCGCATTAGGGTGTCGCTAGTGTTCGGCGCGCTGACGGTGCTGGCGGGGCTGGCGGGCGTGGGCGCGGGCTCGTGGCTGGGGGCAGCCCTACTGCCGTACTGCGGCCGCGCCCACCCCTTGCTGTGCGGGGCCGGGCTACTACTGTCCGCTCCGGCCATGACCCTGGCCCTACTACTCGTCGATACACATCTCTACGCGCCCTTCGCGCTCGTCTTCGTCGCTGAGTGCTTCCTCAATCTCAACTGGGCGATCGTGTCCGATATGTCGCTGGTAAGAGACACGGCGACACTCACCTCATCGTGAATGCGCTTTGGTTACGCTTATTTTATTAATGCATGTAGTTTTTGTTCGTTTTATTGCATGAGTTTTTTGTATTGAAATCAGCCCCGCTCTCATTAGACACAATTCATTAGACCGCCTAGTTGAGATAATGAAATAGTACTGTGTCATTCTCATTAGAATTAAGTAATTGTGTGTTATGCATTTGGGCCGATTTCAATTGTTTTTAAACTAGTGACATCTGTTCGATACGCGCGAAACTATCACTAACCAGAGTATATGTGTGTGTTAATACTTATTCTGTTTTCTGCTCATATAACTAGATGGAGCCACTAATTTGCTTATCTTAATGCTTTCCAATCTTACTTTTTTCTGTCGGTATAATCTTCTTCTTGCAAAACAATACTCGTACAATTAAATTCTCCGAATTAAATTAACGATCATACCTCTATTTTTACTCAAACTTTAGTATCAGTTAGCATCTTTTCACTAGATGGTGCCACCATACTAACCCAAAATATTAGGTCATACAGCGAATAATGACCTCATTATTTTTGAAGTCGGTTAATATAAATGAAATTATAGTCACTATAGTAGTAGGCTCCGTATAAAAAAATTTTGCTATTATGGTCCTGCATGACTCATGATTTTAAATGCCCGATCTCAGTCATTTCGAGACATTTAATACGTCAAAGTAAATACTAATCTACTATTTTACAAAACGTAAATAGTTTCTATGCAACATTTAGGTCAGTTATTTATTATTATTTTAGTGCTGTGTAGTGTCGGCATAGAATAGCACTACCCCATTTCTTCCGGAAGGGGACGATCCATTAATTACATCACACCTCAAGGGGGGGGGGGGGTCCACAAAATGTGACATATCGTGACAGGGGGGAGGGAGGAGTTCCATGTTTGTGACCTCACAACCCTCACTACAATGTTTTAATCTACTTAAGTTTAAAAAAAATATTTCGGTTGTTAACTAACTTTGTATAATTATTATATTATTATACTAAACTAATCTTCAACATGCTCGGATTTGTTTGGATGTATTCGTTGCCTATAAAGGGTCTAGCAGGCTAAGGGATCAAGATTGGCCCCCGAAGCCGATCTTGCTGATTTTTATGGTGGTGCACCGGTTTCAGCCACGGTTACTGTGTGACAAAAATCAGCCCTCGACCTTCTTTTGTTTTGGAGATTTTTGACATTTACCAAATCATCAAGGTATTTTTTAAACTTATATTTTAGATAAACTACGCAAGCTAGAACAACCAAACCAAATCACGATAAACAAGAATAAAATGAACTTTTAATCGCATGTTTTTATGGGGGGCCTACCAATAGTACTTCAGTTAAAAAATCATAGTTTATTTTTTTAGTACACTTTTTTGACGTTTGCCGCGGAGGTACACCCACCAAAAAAATTTAAAAAGAGCTAAAATGTAAAAGTGCATAGAAAAAAAATTCCAAAAATCGTGGTGCGTCATGTCAAAAAATCGAAAATATTTGCAATACAACACCAGTATTTAAGTACTAGAGTAGTATATATTTTATGTAAACTCTTTTTCTGTAAACCGATGTTCCCCGCCCATTGCCACTTCAGGTTTACAACTCTTCGGGCTATGTCGGTGACTTTAGTTCTTCAGCGGACCTCCTCATTTCTGATTCGATCGCGCAAAGAAACCCCGAGCATAGCCCTCTCCATTGCCCTCTGAGCTACATTGAGCAACTTTGAGCTTTCTTATCTGATCCATATTTGTATTATGCCAACAGTAACTTAGGGAGGTGTTGAGACTGTAGTCCACCATTTAATTGCAAATATCAAATTTCAGATGTCAAAATGATATCTTCATAAATAGAATCTAATAAACAAGTTTACATAAAATATATACTACTCTAGTACTTAAATACATAAACATAAACGTTCACGCCGAATATCCCCGAAGGGGTTGGCAGAGGTACTAATACTTCTGAACATCACGTGACGTTTTGCATGGACAGTGTACTCACGTGACAGAGGGCAGGCCTATCGCCTTTTTTGTACGAATACAGTCACATGACTAAGTACAACTCAGCCATGTGGGTTTCCTCACGATGTTTTCCCTCACCGTTAACAACCGTGATAATTAACCACACATATGTCTTTAGAAAACACAAATTGGTGTAGGCCCGACCCGGAATTTGAACACTAGTCGCTTGCACACCAACCGGTGTTCTACCCACTGAGCTATCACGTCGTAATTACTTAAATACTGGTGTTGTATTGCAAATATTTTCGATTTTTTGACATGACGCACCACGATTTTTGGAAATTTTTTTTAATGCACTTTTACATGTCTTTAGTAGCTCTTTTTGAGATTTTTTTGGCGGGTGTACCTCCGCGGCAAACGTCAAAAAAATGTACTAAAAAAAATAAACTATGATTTTTTGACTGAAGTACTATTGGTAGGCCCCCCGTAAAAACTTGCGATTAAAAGTTCATTTTATTCTTGTTTATCGTGATTTGGTTTGGTTGTTCTAGCTTGCGTAGTTTATCTAAAATATAAGTTTAAAAAATACCTTGATGATTTGGTAAATGTCAAAAATCTCCAAAACAAAAGAAGATCGAGGGCTGATTTTTGTCACACAGTAACCGTGGCTGAAACCGGTGCACCACCATAAAAATCAGCCAGATCGGCTTCGGGGGCCAATCTTGTTCCCTTAGCCTGCTAGACCCTTTGATACTATTTTTCTGGCAGAGTTTAATGAATAATTGTTTTCGAAATAGCGAATGTATTTCAAAGGCAATAAGTCTCAATTTACAACGCCGTAAGCGTTTAAGCATTAAAAGTTAGTTTCAGAGTGATGTAGTAATTTCAGTTTCTCCTGAACTAAAAACCTAAATGTGACGTCACACTAAGGGGGGAGGGTGTAGTTAATTGTGACGAAGTGTGACAAGGGGGGAGGGAGGGGTCAAAAAATCATGAAATTGGTGTGACGTAATTAATGGATCGCCCCAAGGTGTACTTACGTAAGAGGCTACTAACGGTATTGGGGCTATTAAGGGATTTTTTGGGCGATGCGGTTGGAGACCCATCACCAACAACCTTTATTTTACCATATTTTCCCCATTCAATTCCTAAAAGTGGCTGAGGAAGTTACCCCGTCTAGGGATTTATAGCCGTGACTATATGTATGTTATTTATTATTGTGATCAAAATAAATAGCATGTTACAAATTTACTTTAAGGTACTGTGTCGGGACAGTGAAACATTTCGTAATTTAATGAGAAACTAATTATTGCCAACTACTATAATATATAGTAGCTCTTCCATTTTATTATAGTTATTAAACTCATAATCATAATGTTAAATAAAGTAAATTTTCATTTTGTTATTAAACTATATCAGAAGCTTTATTTAGTTACAACTTTAACCAATCGCGTTAATTTACAAATATATTTTTTACCGAATTACAACAAAAGAAAAGGGTCTATGTTCAACTATATGTCCTAATGTTTTTATCAGCTAGTGGTGTGTGTGTGCATATTAAAACCATGTATTAAAATATAACTTGATTAAAACCTTAGATGTCACTAGATTTAAATTGTTATTGTTTTTTAGAAATAATAACTTTATTTTGTTAATTGTTAACTAAGTTAGAATTCTAGACAGATTGTGCGGAGCAAAGATTTGAAGCAATAAATGTATTCAATGCTTTTATGTATCAACAACACATACATAAACAGTCGGAGAAGAGTAAATAACAATAGCCATATACACACATACACAAATGTCTGTTTGAATATCTTAGTCACGTCATAACAGTAGTTACTTTTTCCCAATTGTTATATGAGACAGTATTTAAAAAGAAACTATTAGGGAGACCCTTACTTATTACAGCGAATAAATAGATATTTAACTTGTAAAAACAGTGTAAAAACGTAAATCGTAAATAGAATCCACTTTTCGAATACGTAACTAAACTTACGGCTGGATTGTATCAAATATGATATTATTTAGGAGTTTACCACTCATTAAGACCCATGTATTTAAATATTTCATATATATCAGAGTGTTAAATGAGGCGACTAAGGGTTAAGAAGCTTTTCAAGGGTTTTTTTACACGGCAAATTAACAACTAGTGGTATATTAACATAAATAATATCATATATGGTACAATCCAGCCGTGAGTATAGTTACGTATTCGAAAAGTAGATTCTATTGTGTCTTCTATTCATAAGTTCACATCACATATACACAGTAGTCAATAATGTAGGCAGTGTAGTTTTACGTGTCTCTTATGGTCTTAATAAAGACATAACAAGGTACTAATGTAGTGATAATTTCAGTACGTGGTGATTCCCCCGCGCCGGTCTACTGCTGAAGCGTTCCAAATCTTGATTTCTCACTTATTTGGAGACGCGGGAAGTCCGTACCTTGTTGGAGTGGTAAGATATATATCTTCTAATTACTTAACTTTAAATTTCATGAATAAAAATTATTAGTTTGTATATTTGGGCTGCGTTTTTAAACAAAGTGAAAAGTGACTATGATTCTATCTTTACACCTTAAATCCCCGAAGGGGTGGCAGAGGTACTAATATTTCTGGATATCATTTGACATTGTCATCTGGTTCTCAGAGAACCCACGTTTTGCTTGGACAGTCTACTCAAGTGATAGGGGATAGACCTATCGCTGTTTTCCTACGAATATACTGTCACATGACTAAGTACAACTCAGCAATGTGGGTTTCCTAACCGTTAACAACCAAAATAAATTATGCACGCATATGACTTGAGGAAAGATACATTGCGTACCTAGTAGCTTACAGAATATTTGTTCGGATATGTGAATATCCACATCGCGAATTCCTAATGCGGCAAATGTAACATCATGTACAGAAGTATTGGTAACTCTACCATCTCTTCATGGATATCAGGGTTAACGTATTTTTTTAATCCACAGTTGTTTGACATGTTTGTTTTAAATTTCCAGTTATCAACATACCTACAAAAACGTTTAGAGCCAAGCACGGCCGCAGGAACCGCGAGTAAAGCGGTTCAGTTCAGATCTCTGCAGTACTCTCTGTTCATCACCTGTTTCGTGGAAATTCTCGGCGGAATACTGTTTCTGCTCACCTCGCTGTACATTGTGCGGGATAAACAGAAAGTTGATAGAGCTATTGCGGGTTGGTATACTTGAGTTTTGTATGTATTGTTAATGCGATGGTTGTATAAGGTCTTTAATAACTCTTAAATTATACTGCGTAGGCCATCATTGATAAGGATTTTTATTATCACTGTTAGCGGATTCTGCATTGCATATAGTAGTGAATTAAAGAAATTTATATAATTCTGTTATATTTCCTTCATTGTATCCAAATTAGTGAATATGTATCGAATATAATAGTGCAAATTTTAAATGATATTCGACGTCTTGATCGAAACGATATTGCACAAGCCTTTACTAGTATATCATGCATGTGTTTATTATTATGCCTTTGGTGTATATTTTGGCGTTTACGCCAACTGACTATATAAATATTATAATTATTTAGACGTTTTTATGTTTTTCTTTTGCTTTACTCCATGTTGTAAGTCTATCGGATTCAAAGACAAAAAATATTTTATTTTCAGTTGCTAAAAATCTATTCCCATTTTTCAATTCTTCTTTCTTTTCAGTAGTAATTAATGTTTATATTTATGATTTGAGTTTTTACTTGTTTTGAAACGCTTACACCTTGTTTCAGTTACTTCGAAAATTATATAGCTAGGTGAGTTGCAAAACTCAAATCAGCTTGATATGCAAATGCAAAGTGGCTTGATACACATATACTTTCAGCACCAAAAATATAAAGGAAAAATACTTATTTAACAAATTTTATTTACAGAAGGAGAAATTCAGCATGCAGAGCCTTCGCATAGAACTGCTCAAGACACAACCGAGACGCGAGACTAGCGACAATAGAAACAAATTTTTAGAGAATATTCAATTAGTTCGGTGACATCTTGTTCTAAGCAGAACTTGATGATTTCACCAAGTTTGGAATCTTCCTTCCAGCACTTAGAAATGTGCAGCTACCTGTATTATATATACAGAGACAGCTTATGAAGTGCAAAGTATTTAAACAAATCACAGATTATAGTCGCCAATAGAGTTAAAATAAGCTAATTAAAGTAATGAGAACTCGAAGACAATTTTTGAAGACTGATTCTGTATGTGTCTGGTAATATCTAGCGCTGTTTTAGTTTGTTGTTTAATTTATATATATTTATGAAAGCGATATCGGAGTTACTATTAGTAAATAATGTGGCGATTTTGCATGCGGTTATCGTCTTAAATATTGAGAATCAGAATTGGGGCAATTTTATGTAATTGAAACTTTATGTTACCGATTTAACTTGTATTTTTTTAATTCATATTAATTGAACTCCATTATTTATATTTTGTTGTGTTCCATTGATATAATATTTATTGATTTATATAGATATTTGTTATTGACTTCTTAGTCAATATGCATGCAATAAATAAAAGGCAAATAATTATGAATCTAAATGGTTGATGAATGTAAGAGTTGATTAGAGTGTTTGTATATTGTAGGCCTGGTTATTTTGTGAAGACTGAAATAATTAATGTTCCCAAAATTGCTATATAATGTAAATAATGTAAATGCAATACATTTTTGAGATAATGTTGTTTTTTATTATTTCATTCCTTGACACGTGATCACTCTTCTCTGTCTGTGATAAAACCGATTCTGTGGAGATGGTGTTTTTGCAATTCTGTTAGTTAGTATATGGTCATCACATCTATGTTTTCACGCCCGCACTTATTTCCTTCATCGTTCACCTATCCTTGAATGCTGCTCATAAATAACAGTTTAGTTTTTATAGAGGAAAACATGAGAAATACCTTGAAAACACATGTATGAAATAGTAAAGACTAAACGGTACCCTTTGGATAAGGGTAGGCCTCTGCGTCGAGTTTCTACTCGATCAGCACTTTTAACGATTAGGGCTAACCTTCATCAAGCTTTTCGTACATGGGTCTTAATTTTTCACAATTCGGATGCCTGCTTTTCGAGCACATTCTCTATTAGATTTAAATATGTCCTTCATATCTTTCTCTAGTGCTAGTGACAAAACTATCGATAGAAGTTAATAAAATTGTCATAAAAACTACACTAACAGTAACTGATTATTATTTTATTGTAGTATAAGTAGTAAGTTTTGTGCGATGTGGCGGGAGACCCATCATCATCATTCTTTAATTATTCAATCCTTTTGCCACCAAACTTCTAAAAGTGGCAGGGGAATTTAAAAATCTGATGACCTGGCTACCACTTTTTAGGGATTTATAGCGTTGAGAATATGCCTGAATAAAGAGGCAAAGTTTGCTTGTAATAAAAACGCTCTCAAATTGGTTTCAAAAACTCTTCAAGGACGTCACGGACAAATTTCACTTAGATTTCTTAGTTTAGTTAGTGCTGTAATACACGGCCACTAATACACATAAATATACACGGCCACGGGTATATCTTAGAGTAGCTAGAGCTCAGCCGCTCTTTATTTTAAATAATAGGCCCCTTTATCTCCCTGTAACTATTGCGTTGTTATCATAGATTTATAAGTAATAAATTGGCAGTAAGTGACAAACGTTCTAGTAAAAATATGAAAAAGGCAGGACCTCTCAAGGACACGATAACGGCCTACATCGGTTATGGCATCAAACATGAACGAAACTAATTGTCTTATTTTCGTTAATTCTGGTATTGTAGTCTAAACTTTGGTGTTTATTTGATAAAGTTCTTAAAAATTAATAGTAGGTACGGAATCTAAATCAAATACATATTCTCTGGCAAACATTAAATTTTTAGCCATTCAAGTCTTAATTAAGACTGTAATATTTATTGGGCTATATGCTTTATATTAAATCTTAAACAAAAGTTCTCAAAGCAAATATATGATAAGTAATATCTTCTATCATCACAATATCAAAATTACGGCAAAGTTTACAAATCGGCGAAAATATCAAATAGGTGCATTTTTATAACTTTTAATACATCAACGCACTTTATTGATGTATTAAAAGTTATAAAAATGCGTTGAACTTAGATTTTGGTCTCGCTATCTTTGTATATTGCCAAACTATATACTTACTTCAGTATAGAATAATATATCTATTGTTCCATATCATAGTACAAATTGTACATTATTTTTTGTACTTGCTCTATTTTCATCAAAAGTATTACCATTATTGGAACTCACTAGAAATAAAATTAGCGCGGCTCAACCACGTGAAAATAATGATTGTTTAGAATACTTTTTAAATATATTATTGAATACTACGATGTCATCGATATATAGAGATGTTTAGTAGTTGTGCAGTTCTACACAGTATTTAGTACAAAATAAGCAGAAGGTAAAAAACACTGTATTTTTCTATCAATTATTATCGATTTTAAATAGCTTACGTAATATATCAGAGACGTAAATACTTTCAGCCCTATATTAATCAGATAACCATGAAAAAATCCCTTGCCCATGTCCGTGTACTTCAAAGCACGGTCTCAACTTAAATTTCAGATAAATAAAGTTATAACTACTGCTTAGTGGGGGGCTGCAAGTAATTATATCGTCCTGGTAAAATAGGCAATTAAAATATTGTTTAGTAAAATCGATAATGTATACCAAACTAATAAGTTTTGTTACCTCGAGACGATTTTGTACAGACGATTATTTTGCAAGTTAAGCTCATCTCTATATGTTTCTACTTATTAACCCTTGATAAGGCAGTGATCAAATTGTGGCAACCATAATTTCAACCTGACCTTGATATGAAAAGTTATTTCGCATTTCTGATTAAACTTCTGCCTTATAAAGGATTAATGCTATTAAAATTACCGAGAGGAGTTAGAACATAAGCCCAGTTGTTGTAATTTACAATTATTTAACATACATAATGCTCCTGCTCCATAGTTGGTTCTTCACATATTCACAACAGTTAAAAGAATAGTGTCCTGCTAGAGCTTATTTAGGTAGCTTAGCTTAGTATGTTCGACTTTAACTGACTGTACTTACGCCCGATTTCTGAATTGAGTATTACAGCTGAGAACAACATAAATATCGTTCTGTCGCATTAAAATCTTAACAACTGAATGAGACAAAACGATACTTAAGTCGTTCTCAGCTTGAATACTCAATTCAGAAATCAGGCGTTAGTGTGATTGAATTTTTTTGTGTATTCCTATTATTCACCCAATTCAGTGAGGATAACTTGTACATGTTTTTCCAAAAAATCACTCTAGGGATGTTTTTTTTCTGGAATAAGCCGATTTAAGCTTTCTTCCCACTGATAGAGATAAGTAACGAGGTAATGTGGAGCGGAATTGCGAACTATTTCTCTACACTTGGGGAGGTAGGCTGCGAGCACGCCATGACTAATTTAAGCATCTAATTCCCTTCGCTTTTTGGTTTTCAAAGGCTTTTTAAGATGTCCTTTGGTCGAGTCTTACCTGGCTCACTGCTACACACCAATGAGTATACCCGTATTTAAATACATTTCAACAAATCCTAAGAAAGTATTACTAAGTACCTAAAAATTTAGGCCCACCACAGAGAAAGAAGTGAATCAATCAGAAGATAAAACAATAGGTATTTGAATCATTCATTTATTAACAAAATATCAATCAGTTGCACTATCAACCATGATATAAAACAATATGGCACATATCAACAATAAACAGGCGGATGCTGAAATATCTTAGCAGCTACTTTAAAAAATAATAAAATATTGTCAAGCTAAATCATTACTGAATAATGGTAACAATCATCAAGGATTAAACTTAAACTTAACATTGGTGGGATAAGTAATATAATTAAAATCAAAATAATGGTTAATGAGTGTCTCTACATATTTTAATTCCACATGGATCTACTAGAATAAGGAATGCCTTGCATTAAGTGTTTCTTATTGTTCGTATGATCAACGACTAATAGTATTTTTTTTGTATTTGAAGATTATACCAAAGATACGTTCCAAAAAAGATTGTTTTTGTTCGTCACTCAATTATATCTATAATCATTCATAACAAGACTTATCTTGTAACAAAAACATATCTATTTAAAGCAAGACATAAGCCCAGTCTAATAGAGCCAAGGAAAGAGTCAAACAAATTTCAATTTCTTGTAAGACTAACGACAATTAATAAAATAAACATTTTGAGAACCACTTACTACTAATTTGTTAAAATAATTAAAATCAAAAATAAATTTAACATAACACTGGTAAAATCGATCGATTTAATTTACCCGATTCTCGTACTTAAAAACCGTTTCGCATTAATATTACACTTCGAAAAATTTGAGAAAACTAAAAACTATTAAATACGAGGTCAAATTAAAAAGTATGTATTAATTAAACCCCCAGGGCTGAATTAAATATTCATATGCTTTTAACGGCAATCTAGCAATTAGGGCGACTTTTGTTGTTGCTGACAAATAACTGTAATAACCTATATACTAGATTGTCATGTAAACTGGCATATATGAGAGTAGAACATATAAGCTATATCACAGCTTCATTCCTGGTCATCAATAATACTTGAGCTTCTTAAACAATAAGTTACAAACTAAATCAACGATCATTACTATTACAGAGGTAGTTAGATCTTAGGCAGTATAAGTAAGTATTTAATGGCTTGATAATGTGACGCTACCAGAATTGGTACTGTCACTTTTGTCTGTGGCAGTAAAATCTTCAAGCTTGAGTTTCTTCGGTAGCGGTTCGCAGGAGACAGAGAAACTATCGCTCATAAATCTTTTAGTGACTAGTTTGACTACAGTAGTCTGTTCTGAAGAGTTGCTGCTATCTCCTTCTGATTGCGAGTGAATGGTCGTTCCGGAGGAATCGATTAGCTGAATGTTCTTTATAGTTATACTTTGACAAATCAAATGCTCGACTTTTGATATGACTT
Source organism: Bedellia somnulentella (assembly GCA_963576735.1). Lineage (NCBI taxonomy): Eukaryota > Metazoa > Arthropoda > Insecta > Lepidoptera > Bedelliidae > Bedellia > Bedellia somnulentella. The sequence goes on along the minus strand of OY755184.1, from coordinate 7,822,504 downwards.
CCGAATCCTGTGAAAGAAAATTTTAGTTGCTTAACAATATTGTAAGGCATGGCAATCTTTTATTTATGAGTAATAATCCCCACATGAGGAATTCATGTCAAAAACATTAAAATATTGTGTTTTAAATGTTGAAAATAAAGGTTTGTTAATGTAATGAGCACATAATCTTCTTAGGGACTTAAAATGAGTTATTGGTGTGAGGTTGCCCGGTATTACCAAAGTTTGAAATTAGAGAATTTAAAATATACGCGTTATATAGTTGTGGTGTATATGACACATTTTATGGTAATTTTTTTCTTAGTAATAGTATAGCTATGTCTTAGCCATCTGGTTAAACCATCCAGCTAAATAGGCGACTAGACACTTAACTTATCGCCCAAGCTACATGTACGAATATCTGGTTGAGGGGACCGGTAAGCACTATCAACCATCCTCCCTACGAGATGTTTGACGGCGCTGAATTGCTATTACTAGTAAGGCGGTTAAACGTTTATCTAATTGTCCGATTTAACCAGTTGGCAAGTACGCATCTATACTACACTTCTAATAACTTAGGGGCTACCTTATTTCCTATGTTACCTGCATCCACGGATGAGCCAGTATCTGGTCAAGCGTGATCATCTTCCCCAGAGGTACAGTGAGCATTCTTCCCACAAGATGTTTGGCGGCGCTGCTAATATCTCGCCAGAGCGTCATTTAGTTACGCGACCATTCTTACCACACCCCTACTCGACTTTGGGGCTAACTTCAGGGCCGGCGTTTAAATTGACGGCTAACCGCTCATTTTTCCAAATCAATCGCATGGCGAGTACGCATTCAGACCACCGTTTTACACTCCTGACTTTGAGGCCAACTTAAGCCTGAATATTAACTAACTCCATATTAACAAACTTAATTGCAATGTTACCAGCATCCACTAAATTCATAGTTTCCTGCATCCACAGATGCGCCAGTATCTGATCGAGCGTGAGATCGGTACCACACCCCTACTCGACTTTGGAACTTACTTAAACCGGGTTTAGTTAGGTGGCTAAACAACTCATTACCCGATTCAACCAGCGCTGTCGTGATGAACGCATTTTTACCACATCTCTACTAAACTGATTTTAAGGCTAACTTAAGACTCAATGTTACCTGTATCCAAGGAATTATGCCTCAATAGTCTACAGTTACCCGCATCCACGGATGTGCCAATATCTGATTGAGCGTGATCCTCTTCCCTACCGAAACAGTGAGCAGTCTTCTCACAAGATGTTTGGCGGCGCTGCTAATATCTCGCCAGTGCGTTGTTTAGTTAAGCGAGTACGAATTCTTACCACACCACTACTAAACTGATTTAACAGCAAATTGAAGCCTCGATGTCAACTGTACTTACTAACTTAAGCTTCATTAATTCTATTCTACGGTTACCTGCATCCACGGATGAGCCAATATCTGATCGAGCGTGATCCTCTTCGCCACAGGCACAGTGAGCATCCTCCTTACAAGATGTTTGGCGGCGCTGCTAATATCTCTCCAGTGCGTGGCAGACACGCGGTACCGACCGGACACGATCTGCTCGCGGAGTGACACCTCCTTGTAGTCGCTGGAGAACGGCAGGTAGCCTACTAGGCTGTGGGGGTTTAATGGTTTTAGTTGTGGTCAGATTTGCGAGAAGTATTGTTTGGTATAGTAGATAAATAGATATGCTGAAATAGTTTTGAATAAGTAAATCTTAAAACTTATAACAAAGATACTAATATTCTGTATTTTGGTATAGCGGAAAGTTTTTGTCGGCAATCTAGATTTTTTTCATATAGGCCGCCGGGTTGTGTCTCTTGGCTTTTTAGGCGACCCGGCGGGCTCAGTGTGTAATGCGCTTAAGGATAGCACTATTCATCTCTTTCTGTACCTCCATTACCGATCCGGATATCGTACGATGCAACTTAATTTTAAGAGCTCAACTTTGTAAAATGGTTAAGGAAGTTTTAATTCTGAACTGGTCACCATTTTTTGGAATATATAGCTGTGCGTATATGTATTTTTAGTATCTTACATAGTTGAAGCTTTAAATGGAGTACAAGTTTAACCAGTGAAAGAAAGTCCAAAATTAGACTCAAAAAACATTAAAAACATACGAGATGGCATATAAACTTACCAAACAAAAAGTATAACCCCAAGACTCCAAACATCAACCTCAGGTCCATAGCTCTTCATCCCATTAGCTTGCAACACCTCTGGAGCCAAATACAGCGGGGTGCCACACATTGTCTTCATGAAACTGTCTTCGCCTACAAACTTGCTGAGACCAAAGTCTGTTATTTTTACTATAGTTTCTTCGGCTGCACTCTCTAGTAGTACATTGTCAGGCTGAAAAGTAATAACTATTTAAATTGCCATCAAAAATTAAAGTATGGTTTCAAGTCAAATAAGTTGCTTGCAGAAATGTTTTCTCTGCTGACCAAGTCATTATTCTGCCGAGCGATTGTTTACTTTGCAATAACATAACATAAACATTCACTCCGAATATCCCCGAAGGGGTTGGCAGAGGTACTACTACTTCTGAACATCACGTGACTTTGTCACCTGGTGTTCAGAGTACCCACGTTTTGCATGGACAGTGTACTCACGTGATAGGGGGCAGGCCTATCGCCGTTTTGTACAAATTCACTGTCACATGACTAAGTACAACTCAGCCATGTAGGTTTCCTCACGATGTTTTCCCTCACCGTTAACAACCATGATAAATTAACTACACATATGTCTTTAGAAAAGACAAATTGGTGTAGGCCCGACCCAGGATTTGAACACTAGTTGTTTGCACGATAACTGAGTGTTCTACCCACTGGGCTATCGCGGTTACTTTGCAAATACATAATAAAATTTGCTACCAGTTTGTGTTCAAACTGCTGATCATTGTCCTTGTCTTGATTACCTTATTTTAATGATTGCTAAAAAAATCTTTGTATGCTGACAAAATTATTTATTAGCGGTTATGTCTTGCAAACCGAAGTTTTAAATGGCATACACAATAATTTCTTGCTTACTTCCTATTTCTTAATTCTGGACATAATAGTCTTATGAAAATAAAAGTGTAGGTTGGCGGGACAAAATTCTTTCCTAAAGAGGTAAAATAGGGGGTTAAATTTTTGGATGATTAAATGTTTGGTACTCAATCACGTCTGAACTACAGGAAAAGTTCTGATGATGATTTTTCATATATCACCCAAAAGAAGTTGTATGGGTCAACTAGTTATTTAATAAGAATAGATTTTATCTTGAAACTTACCTTGAGATCCCTATGAGTTATTCCTTTGGAATGTAAGTATTTCACAGACAAAATCATTTGTCTAAACATAAACTTAGTCAATTTTTCTGAAAGCTGACCATTTTTGGAGATTCTTTCAAAGAGATCCCCTCCTTCCATGTATTCCAAGATTATAAAGACTGTGTCCCAGGAATCATATACTTCTTGTATTGATATTATGCATGGCTGGAGAATAAAAAAAAAATTGTCAGTACAAATAATATTTCACTTCTTGGAAGGGTGTTTGACTTATAATGGAAACTACTTGGATATAGCTAGGGATTCCAATTTATAAGGGTAATCAGAAGAATGAGATAATTCTTTTACCTGCAGGAAAGGGAAAGACCCAAGTAATTCTACCCATTTACACCAAAAATATATTTAGCATTGCACACAGTTATGTTACTGCATTTGTGCTATGAGAGACAATATTTTTTAGTGTTTTTATTTATGATCATGTTTCTTAAAGGTACTTTGTGTCATACAGATATTGTCAGCTGAAGTTAACAGATAGATATAGGTTGTAAGGGTTGTCAACTTATATTATTAAAAGTAATTTAAAACTAAGCTAGGTATAATAATAAACTTACATGTCTCAATGCTTTCATGATGTTGACCTCATTCATCACTTTTTCAGGATTATTCAAGTTATTATTGGCACCATTTGTCAATTTGCTTTTTTTTATAATCTTAATAGCATGCTTAGTGCACTGGGTCTGTAAAGAAAATATTATAAGTATTGTTTTGGATATTTTATTTAACCAATTTAATAGTAAAAAAAAGATCTTACTTTGTTATAGATCAATTTAACAAGGCCACAAGCCCCTTGACCTAATGTCCTAGAAATGTAATACTTTTGTGATATTTGTTTAGGTACTTTGTCTTGCTCATTTTTAAGTAAATCTTTAAAAACAAAAACTGCAAAGAAAAAAACATTAAAAAAAATAAAGGAACAAACATAAAATTTATTTTCTTAGCAGTAAAAACTAAACTTACTTTTAACAAGTGGATGTGTGACTGATATTTCATCATTGTCATCAAGTACTCGGCTGTTGCCTTTTCCTATTTTTACTCCATTCACAAAAGTTCCATTGTATGACATATCTGTTATAATGGCAGGACTGAGAGGTTCACTGAAATTGAAAATAAAAGAAATATAACCAAGAGGAATATACAATTGCAAAGTCAGCATACAGAATTAAAAAGGTAACATATAGAAATAAAAGCTAACAATGCACCCGGCTTGGTATGAGCAATTAGATTGTTAACACAAAAAATGCCAATGTACTCCTCATTATATTAGCTATCTGCTGGTCTCATTATAGTCGGTCCATCCATTCAGAAATTAAAAGAAATTTGTTGCAACAAGTGATGTTAAATTTTGGCATGTAAGTACTGCATATAAAAAATTATTAAATTACATATTAAAAAGAAAAATTGCTCAGTTAAGTTACAATTTACCTATTTATCATCCTAGAACTCTATAAAAAACTGTTGTTTAAAAGAACAAGTTAATAATGGCTAGCTCCATTTCATGTTTTTGAAGAAGGATCACTGTTTTGTTTGTTCTGAACTTGATAATATTTTCTTCTTGATAAGCCTCTTCTCATTGTCAGCTGTCTTAGGGACACTTTTAAACGACAAGCTATAATGCTCACTTAAGTAATTTTAATGACAAACATATTACCTTTTCTTAGATTACTGCCACATATAAAATTGAAATTACAACTCAAAACAATATACTGATTATAATATTAATATTATTGAAATAACAACCTTACTGAGTCAGTTCAGGACTCTGTTCATTTATTACAAGTTTCAACTAAACAAGTATTTTCTTTACTTACTTGATATCTCTTCTCAGAATGAAGTGTAATTTGCTAACATTTTTAATAATGTCCTCTTTGATCATTTCTTTTTTCATGATAAAAGTGCAGTTAAGTGCTCGACCAAGACTGAACTCTTGCTGGATAAGATCTAAAAGGGCAAAATAGGTATTGTGATAAAACTTTGACATTACTTTAGCAGGACACCATAGAAGCTATTATAAATATTTTGATAAATGTATTTCTTAGGGTCCAAGGTTACATGAAAATTATTTCGTTTATTTATGTAGGTATGCGTGAATTTCTAAAGAGGCTAGGGGAGGTTGTCTGTAGCGTTACATTGAATGTACCAACATACAAAGGATAACTTCCATTGTTTTGAGATGTAAAAACTACACAGTTAGGTTAACAACCCAATGTGACTTACCATAGTATTCAGGATGCTTTTTGTCAACTTCTTTCCAGCAATGCTTCCCATTCAGGGAGATCTTTGTTGAGTAAATTCTACCCCAAATATTAGGTATAATAGTCGGAGTATTATGCTGACTCCAATCAATCTGGGAGTTTTGGGTTTGAGTTTGGGTATTATCGTTGCAATCATCACCCATTTTAGTTCTTTCTTATTATAGTCCAAATTTTAAAAATATGACTAACACTTTGGCTTTATACCACAATACTTTATTTACATCACAAAGAAGAAAAATACCATTTTCAAAATAATAACTTTTGAAAACGAAAATGGCGGTTTGAATGAAATAAATATGTCAATCAATTGTCATGTTACGCGTTCCACGGTCTGAGTCGTCAATTGTTGTCAATATTGGCACAACTCTAACTCAGTTCACTCAGTTTTGTGCGCCAAATGATGGCCAAATGTGTTGGCATAAAATAATTTCAGGAAGCTTCGACTGTTACTGTTACGTTCAAAGAACTAAATAAGAAAATAATAAGTGGCGACTAAGGCTAAGGCTATAGGGCCTTCTAAGTGGTTTTTGGGCTATGCGGTTGGAGACCCGTCACTTATCATACTTTATTACTACCATCTTATCCCCTATCAACTTCCAAATGTGGCTAAGGATTGTCGGCCCTGAAGCTCTAACTACCCCTTTTTGGGATTTATGGCCGTGAGTTTATGAATGTATGTAAAAGATAAGCACTTTTGTTTTCCCTTAAAGGCCTGTGTGGGTGGTCCCTCTAGTTCGCAGCTGGCATAACTTACCACTATAACACATTGGACAGCCATTTTGTCATACTTTCAAATGGAATTACTATCTTAACAGGAATGCGCTCTGGCGTCCTAAAGTGTCCTGAACAGGGATGGCGAACGAGATAGCTGTGTCTCATTTTAAGTAGGGTGACCATCTGTTGGTGTTTTAATGAGAGTTCCTCTAAACGTTACAAGAACACTTATATTAACATACATGCATATTCATACATATAAAAGAAGGTGTAGCCAGTGCTTGATAATTAAAATTTCCTCAGCCATTTTTTGACGTTGAGTAAAGAAAAGATGGTAATTAAAGGATGGGAGTGTGGTTTTTCATACATCGGCCAAAGAAAGCGTAGTGTAGCTACTCGCGTAAAAGAACATATTGCTGATATGAAGAATAGGCGTCCTGGAAGATCTGCTTTGTGTGAACACACCTTGGATAAACCAAACCACCACATGCGTTTTGACAAACCTACAATTCTAGCTAAAGAGAATCGATTGATACCTAGAATGATACGCGAATCTATTGAAATAAAGAAACATCCAAACTCCAATAGAGATGATGGTTGGCAATTACCACCTGCTTGGAACCCGATCGTTAGCACAACCAAGCAAGTGAAGAACACTAGCAAGACTCCAGATAACATTAGCTCTTTTTGTACTTAGCAAGTATTAAACGCAAATGTATCTTAAATTTTGTGAAGGTAGTTAGTATTAATAATTTTATAGTACTGTATAATGAATGACAAATAACACCTCAGTCTTCCCGTGACCATGATAACTGAAAAGTTTTCGAATCGTCGGGCTTTAAAAAACCATATTCGCGGTTAAAATATCCGAAAGTCAGTAGTTGTTTTAATTATAACTTCAAAAGCCCCAAACCAAAAGCCTAAGTTGCTTTTTACGATGTGCGGGTAGTAAAATATATGTGCTATGTTAAGCCGACACCACAGATTAAATATTAGTAGTACCGCCGACACTATACGGCATCTTATTTCACTCATATTATTTATTTGAAACATATGTAATAATCATTCTAATAGGGTGATAGATCAATAATATTTTTTTAAAAATAAATCAACTCTTTTAATCAAATATTCATTATAAAGTAATACACGTTACCTTAGTCAAATTCAACATAGTTTAACTCAGCAATCAAAGTTACTGTCTTTTAGACAATATTTTTTTAATTAGTTCCGAATAATTTCCTTGTTCAGAGTAATTATCTTATTCACATGATGAATAGGCTATTTGGCTGCAATAAAAATATACATTTCTTTTATTTCATTAGTCTTAATATTTCTTTTTTGGACCCATATGTAATAATGCGAGATAAAAATATTGCATTATTTCACTAAAATCCGTCTTTTAAAATAAGTATTTTTGATGCAACTGTCACGTGACTAAAAACGACCGTGATTGGCTATTTCTATAATGACGTAGATTGCACATAAACAGACTGTGTATCGCTTCGCTCATTGGTGTTTAATGCGGAATTGACGTCATTTGTGCTACAGCCGCCATATTACTTAAAGTCGCGTTTTCGCGGCACATTTGAATATTGCATTTTCTTTTTCGATTTTTTAATAAAATAGCTAAAATGAAGACAGAAAAATATTTTTTAGGGCTCCTTATAAACAAATTAACACCGTAAGATAGTTTTCAAAATTTAGTCAAATAGCCTACTCTTACTTCTATAGGATTATTGAGATTTTTAAGTGGGCATCACCGTTTTTTTTTTGTTGAAGGTTATGTTTAGAATTAAATCAAAAACCCAGGTAAAAACGTATAAATAACAGCATATCTTCTATTGTGAATCTAATAAGGTTCATAAACTGTAAATAAATTCCGAGTTTTCTTTGATACGCCACTGCGAAGTTATTCATGCAGCCTGCAGCCCGAAACTTTTTATTTACCTATTTTTAAAGCACGATCACATAAACAAGGTCTCTGCCCTAAACAAGCTTACTTCCTACGAGTCCAAAATATGATTTGTTTCACGTATTTGCACAATATTATCTAAAATCGATGAAGTAAACAAAGCGTTTATTATTTATCTAACAAAATAGTGGCAAACTGCCACTTTGGACAGTTTGCCACATTCGAAAAACAGGTTACACCATAAGGGACAAAAAATCACAGTACTAGCTCTTTCTATCTTTAAGAGTTTTATAATTAGCTATCCTTTTCTTGCTCGTCGTGACGTATTCTTTATCTCTCTAGTTATGGTCTAGATGTATATGCTCTAAGCAATTGATTAGTCATTTCATTTCGTATACTTACTTAAGGTTTTTTTTGTGTTTTAGAAGCAAATACTCTTTCTTTACACATACATATACTCACGGCTATGAATCCCCTGAAGGGGTAGCCAGAGCTGAGGAATCAGAAATTCCTCAGCCACTTTTGAAAGTTGTGTGGAAAAAGATGGTGGAATAAAGGTTGTTGGTGATGGGTCTCCAACCGCATCGCCCAACAATCCCTTAAAAGCCCAATACCGTTAGTCGCCTCTTACGTACACTCACCGGAAGAAATGGGGTAGTGTTATTCTAAGCCGAAACTACACGGTAAAATCTTTCTTTATAAATTTATTAATAATAATAAAGTATTTATTTCAGATTAAAATCTAGTTATAATCTATGGTTAGTAACCTACTAAGGTACGTACAAGTATAAGTGACTAAAACCATATTTCATCAGAAGCATAACTGCTTCTATTCTACCATCTCAAAGTTCTTTACAATATTCGTGATTAATGAAGTGTGAATTTGATATTGTCAATATTAAACTATTGCGATGTGGTTTATGTAGGTTGCAGTTGTAGCATTTTGCACACAGAAATTAATACTACGGCCACAAAACGCATGTGCCCGTTTTTGCTTTTGACTCCATCCCCGTTCCCGCAGGCTTATACACATAATAATGTCACACGACACATTACACCTCACCACATTGATATTTGGAGTTGTAACTAACAGTAACTATCAGATAAAATTCTGGGCGATCTTGCCAATCCACTGATCAGCCGTATTTAGAGGTTCTTTCAGATTTGCAGCGGTCAAGCGCTGGAATTATCTTCCTCCACCAATACGAGATTGGTTTGGCAAGAACACCTTTAAGCGTAAGCTTAAAGATTTTTTGGTAAATCATCAATGTCACGCTTTCCCGCTTAACCGTCTCAAACGAATTTGATGAAATTTGACACAGGCAATCTTTAGACCCTCAGAAAGAACATAGGCTACCTTTTATTGCGAAAATAAGGGATGAAGAGGTGGAAATAAGGGTTGAAAGTTTGTACGGGATTTTTTAATTTTAAAAGATATGACCATGAAAATTTATGCTCGTATTTAAGCACTTCATAAGGAACAAAAAAACATTTGTTCTAGCGTTTTTGAAATTTCACCCTGTGAAGGGATGAAATAGGGGTTAGAAGTTAGTATGTAGTTTGTATTTTTTTTATTGAGGCACTAAGTAAGAATCGAAAAATCGTTTGTTCTAGCATTTTGAAGTTTTTACCAGTGTGGGGGTGAAATAAGGGTTGAAGATTTGTATGGTTGTTTGTGTAGCGACGCGCTGTCAGTACACAATGACGCGCACTACATAGAAACGCTGACAGTGCAAGAAGAATCACATTCCACAGCAACACGTAACGAAGCAATATACGTCACACTCGTCATCAAGACTCGCTATACAAATCGTACATCGTGCAATCAAAGTTTCTAAAAAACATTTACTATATAAACAAATTCCAACTTAATACAGTTGGACCGCGGTCCCCAGGCATACCACCGCCTGGCGGAAGATCTTCCCTTTTCCTCCACATTGGTGACCACCGACTACAGAACACGATGGCGTCCTTCAAAGCACAAGGAGTCATTTGGATTGGCCAGACAAGTACGAGCAGCAAAAAGGATATCAAAGGACTGCAGTCAAAGCGCTTCGAATCCACGGCTCATGAGACACGACTCGCAGCACGGCAGCAATGGGACAAGCAACGGGGCACCCACACCGTGGCTGTTGGAGTCAGCATTGAGGTTCCGGCACACATGGCCGTCGAGCATACACACACTGGCACGATGATATGGAGTCAAAATTTCCTGTTGGAGGGGGAGTAATGTAGCGACGAGCTGTCAGTACACAATGACGCGCACTACATAGAAACGCTGACAGTGCAAAAAGAATCGAATTCCACAGCAACACGTAACGAAGCAATATACGTCACACTCGCCATCAAAACTCAAGAGAGCGAAAAAACATATTTTTGGTGAGCCACACAAAATTTAACAATAATCGACCAATATAAGTATTGGGTGTCATGGATACTATGATTGCGCATTTATTTGTATTTAAAAGAAGTAGATTAACTGATTGGTGCATGTTTTACGGCACTAAATAATTTAAAATTTGTTTTCATGATTTATTTAGCTCTGGGTTACCATATAAAAACACAGCAACGTACCTTGTTCTATTGTAATTTTTGGTTATTTACTATAGCAGAGAATAAATAACCACTACAAAACACAGTAAATACCAAAACAATTGGAATAAAACTTTTTTAAATTGCGGTACGGTCAGCAACATAGTCACTTCACCCCATACCTTTGTATGCTAGAACTAACTGAAAATTTTTCAAAGGGTCTCCATTGAGTCGTGGTCACCTCTTCTTTTTTGGTCAATCAAATTAAGCATCCGGTTTCCACAACCTTGATTTTTTATTGACGTCTTCTCTGATTCTTGAAGTTTTCGAAATCAGAAATTGATTGCTTTCTAGTAAATTTTGTTCAATATTACCGTGACCGGAATCATCACTCATATGAGTGTGACCGTTTGTTAGATAGCAGCAATATGCAGCAATCTAAATTATTCTACTCTGCTCCATTCTCTTTAAAAACAGTAAATTACGCTTGCAAAAATAATTACATCCAGTAAAAACGTGCTCTAGCGCCGATGCGACGAACGGCGACAAGTAGCTACCGCATCCCCCGATGTACCTGTAGCCACCTCCAACGAATACCGTGCGGAATCCGATTCGCGCCAAATGGAAATTTCGTGAAATTTAGGTTTAAATGTTAACGGGCATGTGCTTTACAGTTAAATTTGTGGGCATCATCATCGTTTTTCAAGCATAATCCCCATATAGGAAACCCAGCAAGTCTCATTCACAATTAATAAAAAATAGTAAGACTCGCGACTTACTCTGTTTAATTTTGGTAACTGTTCCTTGCTGCGTTTAGTTTTTGGGGAATGCTTTTTCACAAGTGGACTTGCTGTCTTTTGAATTTTTTTATCTCGAAAACTAGTGCCTCTTTTGATGAACGGGTCTTTGCATCTTGTAGGGACTTGCTTTATTTGTAGAGTGATGTTGATACCTAGATTTTGAAGACCATGTGCCATACTGCTTTTCTTTTTGGGACAGCCGCGCGGTCCCCAGGCATACCACCGCCTGGCGGAAGATCTTCCCTTTTCCTCCACATTGGTGACCACCGACTACAGAACACGATGGCGTCCTTCAAAGCACAAGGAGTCATTTGGATTGGCCAGACAAGTACGAGCAGCAAAAAGGATATCAAAGGACTGCAGTCAAAGCGCTTCGAATCCACGGCTCATGAGACACGACTCGCAGCACGGCAGCAATGGGACAAGCAACGGGGCACCCACACCGTGGCTGTTGGAGTCAGCATTGAGGTTCCGGCACACATGACCGTCGAGCATACACACACTGGCACGATGATATGGAGTCAAAATTTCCTGTTGGAGGGGGAGTAATGTAGCGACGCGCTGTCAGTACACAATGACGCGCACTACATAGAAACGCTGACAGTGCAAGAAGAATCACATTCCACAGCAACACGTAACGAAGCAATATACGTCACACTCGTCATCAAGACTCGCTATACAAATCGTACATCGTGCAATCGAAGTTTCTAAAAAACATTTACTATATAAACAAGTTCCAACTTAATACAGTTGGACCGCGGTCCCCAGGCATACCACCGCCTGGCGGAAGATCTTCCCTTTTCCTCCACATTTGTTATTTTACTTACTGTAGTTGCAGTTATTGTAATTAGTATATGTTATTCCTATATCAATTATTATAACTTTATATGTGTGCTTTTTATTAGATTACCAATTGTATTAATCCATACCAATATTATAAATCGGAAAGTGAGTTTGTTTGTTTGTTTGTTGTGCCGCTTTCACGCCGTAACTATTGAACCGATTGCTTTGAAATTTTGCAGGCGTATAGTTAGAAGTCTAGATTAAATAACCGAGGGAAAATAAAAAAAATGTTTGCTTGCTGGATGGTTAATTAAAACATGTAAATATAAACATGTAAATTTAGAAGCTAAATGATACAGTAAAAATTCTCCGAAAATGAGAAATTCCCGAGGGGAGATGAGATTCATTTTATCGTCTAAACTGTTTTTCACATCAACTTATTGCAAACGAATAAAAGCATGTAAATTTAGAATCTAAATGATACGATGATGAATCCTCGAAAATAACGAGGAGCATCAAAAAACCTATACTCATAACTACTATTCGTATTTGTACTTAGTAAGATATCCTCATTTTTGAACATAGAAACTTGGTACAACATGGTTTGTTTCATGATTCTTATGAACAATTAAAAACTAAATTTTTGGAACTTAACCCCTAAGAGTTTGATATAACAAATGAAAGTTAATATAGAGATTTTTGGCATTTTTATATCTAGAAACAAAAAACTTGGTGCGATTGAATTTATGAAATTCATCTATCAATTATTCATGAGTATATACCAACGGCCTTAAATTCCATAAAAGGGTAGCCATAGCTTCAGAGATAGTAACTTTTAGAAATAGATTGGGGAAAAAGTAGTTAAATAAATGTACATACACCAACTGCATCGCCGAACAATCACTTAAAAAGCCTCGATGTCCTTTATATACTTTACAACGCCCGTGGGACTATAAATATAAAAACAGAATTGTGATAGTGTTTGGTACCAGGCCACTCAAAAAGTATTGCGATAAAAGGTTTTAATGTATGAAACACTGGCCGGTTGTAATGTATACTGAAAATATGAGTCTTTATAAATAAAAAAAGGTACGTTCCAATTTTATACTTACCCTCTTTATTTTTTACGAGCTATTTTAAATTGTCGTGTCTTACCACAAACTATATAGAGATTACTACGTAATCAGACTAACCACTGCCCTAGCTATCGACAAGACTTTAGTCTATGACGTGGGAACGTTTGCTTTTGGCAATGCGTTATAGTGGTAAGTTATGCCAGCTGCGAACTAGAGGGACCACACAGGCCCTTGGGGGAAAACAAAAGTGCTTATTTTTTACATAAATTCATATACTCACGGCCATAAATCCCAAAAAGTGGTAGCTAGAGCTTACATTTTAGATTTACATCCAAAATAGTTTTAAACTTTTGAAAAAATAGTTTTCAGTCCGGTAGTTGAGGTATTAAGATGGAATGTAGTCGCAACATACATTACATTAAATTAAACGTACTTGCTTTGCAGTCAGAAGATACATACATATAAAGAAAGAAAATGTGCACTCATTATAAAATAAATAGAACATAATGATTAATGATAAATATAAGTAGCGTCGAAGAGTGTACCGGACTATTTTTAGTGCCACAGGTTCTTACACATCCAACATTTTTATGCATACGACAAAGATTACCTTCCTTGAGTTAGTTTTGGTTTATATTTAAACATCTAGGATTTATGACTCACTCAACACTATAGGCTGCATAGTTTATATCTTACCCTAAAATGAAACAAGGATACAAACAAATAATACTGTCAGTATCAATGTATCAATCTACCCCATGGAAGTATTATTTAGTTAGTAGCTTCCACGGCCTTATGACTCCTCTAGTTTGTTCTTGACCTTAGGGTAGATTTGGGGTAGAATGATAATGACAGTATTATTTGTTTGTATCCGTGTTTCATTTTAGAACAGGGTAAGATATAAACTATGCAGCCTATAGTGTTGAGTGAGTCATAAATCCTAGATGTTTGCATATAAACCAAAACTAACTCAAGGAAGGTAATCTTTGTCGTATGCATAAAAATGCACTTTTCGACGCTACTTAAAATTATCATTATGTGCTATTTATTTTATAATGAGTGCACATTTTCTTTCTTTATATGTATGTATCTTCTGAATGCAAAGCAAGTACGTATAATTTAATGTAATGTATGTTGCGACTACATTCCATCTTAACACCTCAACTACTGAACTAAAAACTATTTTGTATGTAAATCGGATGCAAAAAATAAAGTCCAAGCGTACGAAGTCGCTGGCAAAAAGCTTGTAGTGGAATAAATAATATACATACATACATAATATACTCACGGCTATAAATCCTTAATGGGGTAGCCAGAGCTAGGGAAAAGAAATTCCTCAGCCACTTTTGGAAGTTGCGTGGGGAAAAGATGGTGAAATAAGGGTTTTAGGTGATGGGTCTCCAACCGCATAATAATTTTGCGTTTTCTTAGTTTTCTAGATTTTAAGGCTAGTGTGTTTCACAAAAGATATAATTTCTTACCATTATCAGAGAGAAGGAACATTTCTGACACTTTTTATTTGTTAAAACTTCTAAAAGATTGTCTAGAACTCGTCTCAAAAATTAATATTTAAGTTCCGAGTAGATAAAGCAGACAGCATACACCATTAGCAATTCACAGACTCAATACGAATTATTAAAAAAACACATTTATTTTAAGAGCTATCTTAAATGATATTACTTTAAAAATTAATATTGATACACGAGTATTCAACTCAAAGTGTTAAGATCGGTTTTGGTGGATCGGTATGTTATTTATTTATTTATTTTGAAAGCTAGTGACCAAGTTAAATTTGTTACAAACCCAATGTTGTCGTTCAATGATTTAAGTGAACATTTGTGAGTACTCCTAATTGGCTTTTAGAAATGTAAATGTGTTTTTCCGAACAAAGTCAAATAAAATAAATATTGTACAAAACAATTATGTTTGTTTTCATTTGTTATTTGTATCTATTATTTAGGTAAATAGCGGTGTAGTGTCAGCTTAGAATAGCACTACCCCATTTCCTCCCGTGGGTGCTTTTAAGAGGCGGCTAAGGGTATTACGACTATTTAAGTGGTTTTCGGGCGGAGTTATTGGAGACCCGTCACAAACTTTCTTTTTACAATCGTTTCTCCACTTAATTTCCAAAAGTGGCTGAGGAATTTCTTATTCTGAAGCTCTAGCTACCACTTTTTGGGATTTATGGCCGTGAGTATATGAATTTATGTGAAAAATAAGCACTTTTGTTTTCCCCCAAGGGCCTATATGGTCCCTCTAGTTCGCAGCTGGCATAACTTACCCCTATAACGCATTGGAGAGCCATTTAGTAATTCTTTCGTTAAAATAAGAACAAAACATGCCAAAAGCAAACGTTACCACGTCATAGACTAAAGTCTTGTCGATAGCTAGGGCAGTGGTTAGTCTGATTACGTAGTAATCTCTATATAGTTTGTGGTAGCTTCATGATCTACCCATCTACCAAGCATCTACCCCATATCTACCCTAAGGTCAAGAACAAACAAGAGGAGTCATAAGGCCGTGTGTCTTACTGAAAAATGAATCTGAGCCGGGAACATTTTCGCGCTATGATTTTTTACGATTTCAAATGTCGCTTAAAACCAGACAAATCATACGATAGACTTCAAATGGCGTTTATGGATGAAGGGCCTTCCAAGGCAACCTTGTATCGTTGGTATAACGAATTCAAGCGTGGTCGATTAACTTTGCGGGATGAAGAAAGATGAAAACGTGGTGGAAGTGAACAATTTAATTCATGACAATAGGCGAATAACGTATCTAGAGATTCAACACATTATGCGAATTGGATCGGGAAACGTTCTTGAGATTTTACACGAACATCTTCGCGTGAGGAGGATAGGTTCACGCTGGGTGCCACACAACCTCACCGAGGTACAGAAACAGGCCCGGGTGGAATGGTGTCGTGATATGATTAATAAATTTGATGCTGGCTCGTCTAGGCGTGTTTACGACATCGTTACAGGTGATGAGTCCTGGATTTATCAATACGATCCAGAAACGAAGCGCCAGTCGACGGTTTGGGTATTTCAAAACGAAGCGAGCCCTACCAAAGTGAAGAGATCTAGAAGCGGTGGGAAGATTTTGATCGCTAGTTATTTCAATATGACTGGCTATTTGGTGTCAATTCCTTTACAAGATCAAAGAAGTATTAACGCAGACTGGTATACTACTAAATGCTTGCCAGTTATTTTCTCAGTTGTGAGCAACAATCGACCAAACACAGGGCTCCGCGGGCTACTGCTTCACCACGACAACGCGCCCGCTCACACCGTGCTCAAAACGACGGACTTTCTGAACAGCACGCCGGTCAAACTCTTGGGTCACCCTCTTTACAGCCCTGACCTGGCACCGTGTGACTTCTTTTTATTCCCTAAAATAAAAAATCAACTCAAAGCGATACAATTTTCATCGCCGGATGATGCTCTGTCAGCGTTTCAGCGGGCTGTAAATGAGGTGTCTGCGGCGGACTGGAAAAAGTGTTTCGAAAACTTGTTTAGACGTATGAAACTTTGTATAGATGCTGGTGAAGAGTACTTTGAAAAGATTTAATAAAAACATTTTTACCCATAGAACATTTTTTATTATTTTCGCAAAATTTTCTGAGTGTCACACGTATTTTGGATGTAAACCGGATGCAAAAAATTAAGTCCACGCGGACGAAGTCGCGGACAAAAAGCTAGTTATGCTATAATAGCATCATTGTGCATACATACATAAATTCACGGCTATAAATCCTTAGAAGGAAAATATTAAGGGGAGCCAGAGCTTCGGGATAGGAAATTCCTCAGCCATTTTTGGAAGTTGTATGATTGATAAGATTGTAAAACAAAGGTTTTTAGTGATGGGTCTCTAATCGCATCGCCCAAAATCACAATAAATTAATATATTACGTAAACTGGTGAAAAGATATTTGCAATGAATCTATGGGTACCTACCTAGGATTTATTTTTTAATTTGCGCTTCAACAATCGCTTCGTTCACCTTCATTAGTCGTTACGAGTAGTTTATTGGAGATACACGTTAGGTTAAAGTTAAAAAGCATGTGTGGATCCAGCCATACGGGCAAGATGGGCATGCCCACCACCCTAATCGATTTTCAATTAAATTAAACGAAGAATAACGGAGCATGAATAACATTAATGAATGTAAAGAAGGCTCGAGACGTTTTCCGGGATCATGAAAAGGACGATCGATACTACGCCTATCTAAATGGGAATTAAGGGTATGAATGTGTGTAACGAAAACATTTAGACAGCATAGCGACACGATTAATTTTTATTCAAGATCGAATTCGTGAACCGACTCGGACTTCTCTATGCCCACAACCTTTTTTGAGGGCTGGATCCGCTCCTGTTAAAAAGTGAAACAGAAGCGAGTCAAGTTCCAATTTATCAGTGTGAATGAATATAGTTATCTAAATCGGAAATAATGTAGTGTAGGGTATTCATTTACTTCAAAGCTTATAATTCTGTGACAGGTTGCGGTGTCTAAAATGTAAGCCCCTAAAACATTCTGTTAACTTCCTATATTTTTGATAGACTTCTAGCAGACAAACCGATAAGGTTTTTTACTTATTATAAGGGTACCCGTTTCCCTTTTGAAGAGCTGATTCCTTCGACGTAAAATCATGGTAAAATCTGACAAGTCGCCAATGTGTCGCGAAAATATAGCCTTCTTACACGAGTTCCTTATATATGCAATTCAAGTTTGCGGTTATTTAAATTCATAAATAATTCCGAGACATAAGTAATTTACCTCATTCAGACTATATAGAACGCTGTGGGATATCGAATCTTTAGCAATCAGATAGCCATTATAATGAGTACACAAACACGGGTCAGGAAAACAACTCAAGAAAACAGTATTTTCAAGACATGCTTATGTTTTATTTTGATAAAGAAGCCATGTTCTTCATGCCAAGCAGTGTTTCTTGAAACCTATTTATTCTCACTTAATCTTAGTTATTTTTCCAAATTCTAACAGTTTTGTACATACAATTGGCCTAAATTTGAAGAATTGTCTGTAAGATTAAGTTGAGATAATAATCATGTCATTATACATTCAACGGTTCTACTCGCTTGTACTTATACGCGGGTAAGCCACTTCTTTGTGATCGAACTCCTCTGTAACGGCTTGACCGATTTCAACCAAATTTGGCACAGGGATCAAGTGGACATTGCTAAGTGTCGTAGAGATCGAACCTACTATTGAGGAATAATCACCAAAAAACTATTTTCCAATTGAAGTCAACAGAAAAAAGTTGATGGTTTCTTACTTAGAGCGCGGCTTAAAGCTTAAGACAGACTGCACATATAGTTATAAGACTGAAGTTTACCTAACTCGCTCAGCTCAATTCATTTCAATCGCAATTGGCCTAGACCTCGTTTTTAAAACATACCCTTTTCATGTTTAAACTAATATTAATAAAAATTAGATAACGGCGATAGACTTGCCTCTACCACATTGATGCACTCTCCAAGCAAAACATCACCAGGAGATAAAAAATACACGTGATTTTCAGAAGTATTAGTACCCCAGCCACAACTTCGGAGATTTAGGGCCGGCGCTGACTGCCGGCATGGCACGGCGTGTCATGGCAAAGGATTTCGGTACTGATAAACCCATTTTTAATCTTATAACCATTAGTATAGAATTCATGTTACTTTATTTTGACACAACGATGCCGAGGGAGGCCGCGGTAGGACGGAACGTGCCTAAGCATGCCACGGGATGCCGCGGCGTACTGCTGCATCTCGCGAGACCCACGCGCATGACACGGGCCGCCAGTACGCGGCGCAGTCCGTTCGCCGCGCGGGGGGAGGGCAAGGGTAGGAGTGTATAATACGTTAAATACTAAATCCTTATGAACACAACTAACTTTGAACATGCGCGGAGTTATTTGCCGTGTCATGCCACGGCATGCCGAGTCATGCCACGGCATGCCGCGGAAGGCCGTGTTATCCTTCGGAATGCTGCAGCAGAACTTACCGTGCCATCCTGTGCCATGCCGGCAGTCAGCGCCGGCCCTAAGGACATAAACGTTGCTTGAGTGAGTCGGTAATAATTTGACATAAACATACATACATAAACATAAACGTTCACGTCGAATATCCCCGAAGGGTTTGGGAGAGGTATACTAGGTTGGCATGGGACCGTCGGATGCCAATAAAAGGAGCGAAGCGAGCAATTGCCTGATTCTCAGATATTACTTATCGTTGAACGATTTATTCTACAAATATCTCAACACGCGTTGCTATGCTATTTGTTATGATTCTTTGAATATATTTGTTGTGCTTACCTAAACGCGTGATTGATTCTACACAAAACTGCAAAGGAGTTAGAGTCCTGATTTTGGAAAATTTAAATTGTTAGCAATTTTTATTGTTGAGAAAAACGTATCTAAATAGCTTAATACCTATTTTCTTTGAAAAAAAGTATGTTCAAGAAATTTTTCGTTCAAAAAAGTTTTGGGACAAATGTTCTAGAATTCGAGTATTAGCGTTCAAAAGTTCGAAAAATCACCATGTGTCGGAGCACAAACGGACGTTACTTTGGGACAATCGAATATGAAACAAAAATATTATCACGCGCTGGCGTTGTTTAAGTAATTTTTACATAGATTAACATTGTTATATTTTTAATGGTGATTATTCCTCCGTGGCACATCTGATTTTTATCAAAATTGACATAAACCATCTAGACGTGGTCCTTGACCACCGTGCAAAATTTCAGGGTTCTAAGTTGAGCCGTTTGGGAGGAGTACGATCACAACGAAATGCAAAAGTCGGGGGTAAATGTTTTGCATTTTGCATCATGCAATCTAGGTTGGCATGGGACCGTCGGATGCCAATAAAAGGAGCGAAGCGAGCAATTGCCTGATTTATCAGATATTACTTATCGTTAAACGATTTATACTACAAATATCTCAACACGCGTTGATATGCAATTTGTTATGATTCTTTGAATATACTTGTTGGTTTACCTAAACGCGTGATTGATTCTACACAAAACTGCAAAGGAGTTAAATATATTAGTTATATATTTAAATAAATATTATAACCCACTCAATATCAGTGTTGTGGGTTATAATATAACTCATAACAATATGCTGAGTCAGGTGCTCTTTTGTTGCTGACGTAAGCCATGACCAATTTTTGTTATATTTGTTTGTTTTATTTTGTTTATTTTACTTTTTAAAATCAATTTTGTACTGTTTTGTAATTTCTGTATATGTTCTGTGTATTTTTTTGTTAGTCAGCAACAAATAAAAATCTCTCTTTTCTTTTCTTTTCTTTTTTAATATATATATAATATTATCAAAGTAGTACGATACTATGCAAAAAAGTTTTTAGTTAATAATATAGCAAAACGGAGTCTAAATAGCTAAATACCTATTCTCTTTGAAAAAGAGTATGTTCAATAAATTTTTCGTTAAAAAAAATTTTTGGAAAAATGTTCTAGAACTCGACCATTAGCGTTCAAAAGTTCGAAAAATCACCAAGTGTCGCAGCGCAAACGGGCGTGACTTTGAGACGATCGAATATGAAAAAAATCTATTTTCACGCGCTGGCATTGTTTACGTAATTTTTCCATAGACTTACATTGTAATTTTTTAATGGTGATTATTCCTCCGTGGTACATTAGAATTGTATTTACTTACCGATGCTAAGTCACACCACTATCTTTTTTTTAGCAGTAGATCGATTTTGACATGTTTTTAGCACGCAGGCCGGCATTTTAGAGTATTTTAGTCACAACTTCGGCACGCGAGCTGTCGCTTGAGCGTTAAGCCAGAGACCAGTGAGCCAAACTCCAGTGTATAATTCTAGTCTTTGCCAGAGACTAACTAAACTAAGTTGTTGCCAATTGGCAACAACGCACGGCGCAAAAGACCAGTTCGTTGCGTCTGTTCTATACGCTAGTAATAATAGTTCAATGTTATAGATACTCTTTGCTTCAGTCAGCACAATCTGCCTAGGTAGACGGCAACAGTCTAGGATACCCCATGGTAGCTCTTACTGCGCGCGGCCTAAGGGGGCCTATCAAACAATAAGGGGTATCCTAGCGTATGTCTGATTACCGACATACATGCTAAATTTGCCATCGTTACGAAGAGCCCTTCGCTGCATCCACTTGCCAGAATTGTGACAATATTAATCTCGACCTCAGAAGCATTAGGTCGGATGTGCACTTACGTCAAAAATGTTTTTTTAATCCAATGAACTCAGTTTTTTTAGCTCTTTCCGTCCATCTGACTCTCATATTTCTATCTCATATCGTTGCTAAAATAACACACATGCATAAGGTCGTATGACAGCTATTTTATCATTCTGAAGAAGCATTTGGTTGTAACGTTAAATTCGACCTTATGCCATTTAAGGAGTAACAGAAAAATAGGTCGTAATAATAGTTACGGATTTCTGCCTTAAACTTAATTATGTTCAGACTAATGTTGTATATTTATTTACGATATTATGCTCCGGTGTGTTTCGTACTAGATTGCATTTGTATTTTGAGATACAACTTTATGCCTTCCGAAAAAAAAAGCACTTAAATCGTAAGTTAACATACGACTTTAAGCTTCGCATACATTATTAACGGATTGTTGCTGTATCTAGAGGTCCAGCATTATGCTTGTGACGTCATGGATATTTTCTAATGTTCTTGAATGTATTTGTAGATACAACTTAATGCTCAAACAATAAGGGAACTTTAACCGATAAAATAAATAAGATCCGCCGGTTTCTCGGAATTGTTCGGGCGTGTTTGTATGAAGAGTACACTGTATATAGAGGCAAAAAATATCATAAAAGATATAATATCATAAAGAAGAATAAATGAATTTATCTAAGCGACAATGACGTTTTTTCTTTGCTTGGTTCGCAGGCCAAACAATACATCAAAGAGTTTTAATTTAGTTACATAGACAATGTTGAATCATACATACATACAATCACGGCTGTAAATAATTAGAAGGGGAAACCAGAGCTCTAGAATAGGAAATTCTTAAGCCACTTTAGGAAGCTAGTTGGGAAAAATATATAAAATGAACGTTATTATTGGTAATGGGTGATTAGTTCCATAATCACTTTCACACAACTCTGTCTAACAGTCATCCATGAACAAATTGAAGAGACACGGAAAAGCTACATACCCTTGTCGGCACCCCCGAGAGATTCCGAACCAGTCCGTGTTTTCCCCGTTTACTCTCACACATGCACAGGAATCCTTATAGAGAGATTCCAATGCATATATAAGTCGACTCTTAAGTGACGGCTCTGAAGTGTTTGTATGAAAACCACCATTTCGGTCTAACTCCAGGACCAGAAAAAAATCGTTTCCAATTTCAGCTAAGAGTAAAACAGGGAGACGTTATGTCTTCTAAACTGTTCACTGCGGCATTGGAAGATGTCTTTAAACATCTAGACTGGGGAGAGCTCGGAATCAACATCAATTGCGAAGACATCACGCATCTTTTCGTTGAATCCACGGAAAATTTGGGTAAAATGCTGTGACCTCAGTAGAGTATCTGAGACAGTGGGTCTTAAAATGGCCATGGACAAAATGAATGTCATGGCATAGCCATGTTGCACCTACTCCTTAAAAGGACCCAGGTCACGGGCATAGCCCTGTAAAGTTTCAAAACCTAAGTGGCAATTGGCAGGGCATATTGCTCGCAGAGCCGACGGCCGTTGGGGCTCGAAGGTTCTGGAGTGGCGGGCACGTACCGGACGACGCAGTGTGTGAGGCACAAAGTGGACTGACGACTTGGTCTAAGTCGCGGGAATAATATTGATTACAGCACTTAAACTGAACATTGATATATTTGAGATAATTACAAATATTAAAGTGCTACTTGCATCATCAGCAGAAGAGTTGCAAGAGAAAATGAATATTGCATGTGAGTCTTTTGTAAGAAAAGGAATGAGGGTGAAAGTGGATAAGAGCAAAACGATGGTTTTTGAGACACAGGAAGATGTGACAGAATGCGTGATTGCGATTGATGGTAAGGATGTGGAACAGGTGAAGGAGTTTGTTTATCTGGGAAGTTTGTTTACAAGGGATGGAAAATGTGATGAAGACATTGAAAGAAGAAAGAAAAAGGGTAATGCGGTAGTCAATCAATCGGTGTCTGAAAAGGCCCGAATGGCTGTGCATGATGCTGTTATTGTTCCTACGCTTATGTATGGAAGCGAATGTTGGGTGTGGCAGAAGAAGCATGAGAGCAAAGTGAATGCAGTAGAGATGAGGTCCCTCAGAAAAATTTGTAATGTTAGATTGTGTGACCGAGTGAGAAATAGTGTTATTCGTGAAAAGTGTGGTGTGAAAGATGATATTGTAAGAAAGATAGAAAAAGGAATGTTGAGATGGTTTCGGCACATAGAGAGGATGGATGATAGAAAATTGGTAAAAGGGATCTATAGAGCTAGTGTGGATGGTAATGTTAGTAGAGGACGACCACGGAGAACACACTTGGACCAAATTGAGAGTGTGCTAAAAAAGGCTGGCGTCCGAAGTATGAAGAACAAAAGAGCATGTATGAAAGATTGATGGATGTAAACGAAGCTAGAGAGGTTTGTCAGGATCGTACGAAGTGGCGATCGATAGTCTCTGCCTACCCCAATAGGAATTAATGGCGTGAGTATATGTATGTATGTATGTACAAACATTATTTTTAGTTTATAAAACTATTTTTGAAACACGCACATTCAAATATGTATTAAGTTTACAAGGACATATCATAAACCTATAGTTCCCTAAATATATAGAAACAATTGAAATTAGCGTAGTTTAATTCTAGCTAGATGTATGTTTAAATAGTTATATTATAATACATTCTACAAGTTACAAAAGGTTCTTAAGTGACGTAGTCTTTTAGTGGTTGTATCGAAAATATCGAAATCTACTATTGATTCATTAAATTTAGCTGTGTAGTGTCGGCTAAGAATAGCGCTACCCCATTTCTTCCGGTGGGTGTACGCAAGAGGCGACTAACGGTATTGGGGGCTTTTAAGAGATTTTTGGGCGATGCGGTTAGAGACCCATCACCAATTTTACCTTTATTTTACCATCTTTTCCCCACACAACTTTCCAAAAGTGGCTGAGGAATTTCTAATTCCTTAGCTCTGGCTACCCCTTCTAGGGATTTATAGCCGTGAGTATATGTAGATACTATATTCAGTAAAAGTCGTAATTCATAGCAAAATTTTTCAAGCCTTAGATGGTCCGAAACCGACTTCCTTTTCAGTGAATACACATATGTTGTACTTGTATCAGTACCTAAATGAATAACAGACAGACAAAGGAAGGGGTAAATAATCATACGTTACTAGTATATTTTCTATATAGTTACTATGTATTTTTACTCAAAGCTATGTCGTATGTTAATATACATCTAGCGATTGAGACACAAAATCTCGAAAAAAATCCAACATAAGGTTGTATCACAGATACAACTGGGAAAATAAAGAAAAAATCATAATATTCCGAAGCATAAAGACGTATCAGGAGTATTTTTAAAAAAACTGAATTTTTTGCATGATTTCTGTAACAATTGTACAAAACAATCAGAACACTGTGTAGATGGACAGTTACGTTATTGAAAACGTTAAAAATATTTACTAAATTCCCCCGAAATACTGAGAAAATAGACCGAATAAAATGACAAATTTCTTTTGGCTCTCCTGAAAAGTAGCTAAAAAGCATATACGACCTTATGCTTCTGAGGTCGAGATTTACTAAATGCAAGGAGAAACAACAAACAAATACACGACCAATGAAAGATTTTATGAAATACTTCGACTACTTCAATACGATTTTCGGCATAATGAGTACAATCAGAACAAATTAATACAAATAGAGACGCAGAAACTGTCATTACTGACTGGAATAGATATAAGTCATGAATTCGAACAAACGTGTTCTAAGTTCCTGCTTGCGTAATTGCTAGGCTTATTGTAGTTTGGAAGTCTGTACTACAATTTGGTGATGCACTACAGCGGATACAAAAGTGGCAAAAACAATATTATAGAGAAACGTCAAAGACTGAAGTATATAAGTCTATAATAAGACTTTTAATTGGCATCGATGTTATGTACTGTTACTTATATTGTTATTTTTTAGCTGTAAGTCTTCCAAATAAATAAATAAATAAATAAATAATAATAATTTCGTTAAGGAGTGTGGTAGACTCAATCGAAACCTCCTTGTCGTTAGCGAAACGATTGAAAAACATTATGAAACGGAACGTTTATGTCATCGGGTGACAGTCAATATGGCGACTAAGATTTGTTTGTCAGCACTCAGCACCATTAAAATTTAGCAAAATACTCGACAATCCGAATTTTGCGGATAGATGTTGTCGACTCAAAATCATTATTTTTTTATGTTTTATTATTCAGGTAAGGTTTTGATCGAATCTACCGTACCCCGTGACGAAATTATTAATATAGATTATATTTTCACGCGCTGGCATTGTTTACGTAATTTTTCCATATACTAACATTATGTCTGTCTTTAATACTACTAATACTAATATTAACTGTCCATGCAAAACGTGGGTACTCTGAACACCAGGTGACAAAGTCACGTGATGTTCAGAAGTATTATTACCTCTGCCAACCCCTTCGGGGATATTCGGCGTGAACGTTTATGCTTATTATTATTATAATTTTTTAATGGTGATTATTTCTCCGATTTTTATCAAAATTGACATAAACCATCTAGACATAGTCCTTGACAACCATGCAAAATTTCAGGGTTCTGAGTTGAGCCGTTTGGGAGGAGTACGATCACAACGAAATGCAAAAGTCGGGGGTAAATGGAGCTTCGCTCCAATAAATAGGAATAATTTGACAAAAGGGAAAAATGAATAACTCAGACTCAACGTTTTGTAATAAATAATTGATATATTTAAATACTTATACAGCATGATTTAGAACTTACTCCCACTCTCAGTTTTCTTCCTGTAAACTTTACAGTGTAAAGGGTTACCTCTACTGCAGGAAGGTGTTGTTTTGGAGCTTAGCATTAAAACTTCGATAAAATATACGATATTTATTACAAAAGTAAATTAGTGGATTATTGATTACTCACGCACGAAGGTCTCCGTACTATCTATCTATAATAGAAAATTACATTTTTGTTTGGGAGCCCTCCTTTGTTAGTTACTTTACTGTTATTTAATTATTTGTTTTGAAACAGATATACAAGTAAATATTCTGTGAAAATTTGAAGCGTCTCCTTATTACCGTTTTTAATATTTAGCAAAAAATACGAAAAATGCTCGTTTATTGTATGAAGACCCACCTTAATTTTTTTTTTTTACTTTTTAGTATTTGTTGTTATAGCGGCAACAGAAATTCATCATTTATATATTATTATTATATTATTTATATTTATCATGAGATACAGTGGAGACAGACAGACAGACGGGGAAGTCTTTCCTCTCTTTCTCTTTCTTTAATAGAGTCCCTTTTACCTTTTTGTACGGAACCCTTAAAAACATCATATATATATTTTTTCATTGAAAACGTGAAGTAATTATTATTAAAAATTAAAAAATTAAAAATTCTTTATTCAGAAAAAAGGTACATCAGTTTTCAATTATGGTCTACTGCACCTGAACTAGGCTCATCGCCTGTATCTCAGGTTGCAGCTTTCGTTTCTGGTTTCCATTAAAATTTAAGGTAAATATTTTTTACATAAAGAATTAAAATATAAAAGATTTATGATAAAATCTCTAAAAAAGCAATAAAATAATAATACAAATACAATAAAATAATAATACAAAAATTATTTAAGATAATTTAACTTACAAACTAATAATTTTCAAAATTATAATAATAAAAAGAATCCGAATAAAAATTTACAGGCAAAATTTAGACAAATATTTGTGTAAGAACTTAAATATCAAGAAAAAAGAAAACCAAAAATAATTATAAAATGAACCATCTATTAATGTGTGATTACGGTTATTGTGATCCTCTCTTTGTGTAAATGTATGAGCGAGTGTGTGTAAATAGAGAGGGTGTGTGTGTGTGTGTGTGTGTGTGTGGTATGTTGAGTCTAAAATCTTAGATTAATACAAACAAAATAAAATAAGTTTTAAACAATTTAGAAATCAATAAAATTATACATTTATAATCCAAAAAAAAAATAATAAAAAATTAATAAAATATTAATCTAAGACTAATTATACTAATGTTGATGAAAAAACACTACACGAGAGTTTTCAGTAGAAATTCAGTCTCGTCATAGTCAAGGCGTTGCAACCATCCAAATAAGGTTTTTTTGCAGTCAAAGCGATTAAGGGGATATATGTCGACATGTTTGTTAATTTTATTATATATAAACGGTCCCAGAAAACAGTAATGTTGATGCGTGAAAGCATATTTGAAAGTACAGTTTCTGTTAATTACATCTTTACAGCGTCTTTGCAGTGATTTGTTAGGATCGAATTTAATAGAAGAATGCATTTTTAGCACGATATTGTATACATATAACTGTCGTACTGTAAGAACACCACACTCAACGTATAATTTTTGCGTAGAATAAAATTTAGGTTTAAAATTTGAAATCTTCAATATAGCTCTTTGTGATCTTTCCAGTGAAATTAAGGTGCTTGCTGTTACACC
Organism: Bedellia somnulentella; assembly: GCA_963576735.1. NCBI lineage: Eukaryota > Metazoa > Arthropoda > Insecta > Lepidoptera > Bedelliidae > Bedellia > Bedellia somnulentella. Next base: position 7,794,453 of record OY755184.1, on the reverse strand, counting down.
TCCCCATGTACTAATACCATACGTAATTATTGACTGGCACAATGAGATATACACGCTGTTCAATAGTTTAGGGTCCGCTATGTGTCTAAGGTGTACGAAGATAAATATTAATTTTCGGATCCTACTAGAAATCAATTGGATTTGCTCCTTAAAGTTTAGATTGGCATCTAATACAACTCCAAGGTATTTATTATTGCTAACCCTGGTTATTTCAACGCAAGAACATTTATTATTTGGCTGTTGAGTTTTTATGTCACAGTTATGAGCAATTAATTTATAGTTTTGAGACGGTTGACCATTATTGCGCATGGTGAAAGCTATGTATTTTGTTTTGTCAGCATTATGAGTTAGGCAGTTGTTTTGGAGCCAGAAACAGATTTTGTCAAAACCCTCTTGTGCGATATTGAATACCTCTTCCCATGTGTTTCCAGAAAAGATCAAGGCAGTATCATCGGCGTAACAGAATAATTTGCCTCTAACAGTTCGCGTAGATAAAAGGTCATTGATATACACCAGAAAGAGTATAGGCCCTAAAATACTTCCTTGCGGAACACCATATGAAACTGGTTGCTGACTGCTTGTGAGACAGTTTATTTTGACGCATTGTGTCCTATTTGTCAAGTAGTCTTTAAAGAGATCTAACTGGGTTCCTCTTATACCTATCCTCTCCAACTTACTGAGCAGCAAGGGAATAGAGACTGTGTCAAAGGCCTTTGCAAGATCGATAAAAATACCTATTGTCTTCTTACTACTATCAAGTTTGTGAACAACATGGTCCGCAAGATCATGAACGGCGTCCTGTGCTGATTTACCTCTTCTGAAACCATACTGAGAATCAGAGATGAGACTATTTGATTCCAGATAGTCAACTAACCTTGAGTTGATTATTCGTTCTAGTATTTTTGACATGGATGGCAGGATCGATATAGGCCTATAGTTGTTGATACAGTCTCTATTTCCAGCTTTGTGAATGGGGTGAACTACGGATTTTTTGAGCAAGTTTGGGAAGATGCCAAGCATCAAACACTGATTGAAAATAAATGTAAGTGGGGAAACTAGCGAACTTCTACAATGTTTTATTATGAGATTCGAAATATTATCCCAGCCGACAGAACATTGTGATCTGAGACCTTTTATGTGATTGTCTATCTCAACTTCATCTGTATCCAACATAACAAAAGAGCCGATAAATTGTCTGTCAGGGGGTTTGTGAAGTTCTCGGGTGTTGTGTGATGCCAAGTTTTGTGCAAGCTTAGGTCCAACTTCTACAAAGTACTTATTAATTATGTCTAGTGATTCTTTCGGGTTACTATTGTTAATTAATTCTGTAGCTTGCTTCTTAGAATTTGTCGTATGTGTTGATCTCCTTATGATGTCCCAAATTCTTTTATTGTTGTGTTTTGCCATATGTAATTCGTTTCTCTCATACTGAATTTTAACTTTTTTTAGTAATTTGTTACAAAAATTTCTGTACCTGGTGTAAGTTAACTTTAAGACGGAGTTGTTAGGCGATTATCATACATCAATGTATCCTTTGCAATTACAACGGTAACTCACTCGTGATCGAGAATCAATTATTTACTAACGAACAGAATGTTTATTTACTGCTTTTCTTTTTGCCATATAATTCGTGCTAAGAAAATAAAGTAACATTCATCGGCTGTCATAATTGTTGCTTATTGGAGAACTATAAAATTGATGTACTGGTTTTAGTCACGGACATACCATTAGCTTCGACCAAGAACAAACCACATTAATAATTTAAAGCTGTTATTATAACCGACTTTACATCTAAAACCAAGAGATAACGATACCCAAAAAGGATTAAATTCGCATGTAAAAAAATAATTGGAAAACTTTTCAATGACGTTTTTAAACTTTTGTTAATGATCATATTTTGTTTGACATTAAATGGATGTTGTCTATAAACCCAATAAAATGGAACATCGGCCAAAAAGGTTGATATATCTTCAAAGTCGTAGCAGGAGTACTAGTACTAGTTATGCAGTTTGCAGAACCGTTATTGTATCATTGCTGCCGTAATTTTATATGAAATATAATCGATTTTAAAGTTGGGCTATGATGTGATTCAAGGTCACGACTAGTTGTAATTTAAAACATAAAAATAACCTATTCTAGATTCAACAATCGTATCGTGCGTCGTGCTACAGAGTGGAATTTTAATACGCTTATATTAGCTTCACCAGTATTTCCTTCGCTGTATGTATGTAAACGACTCTTTTTAAACTCGATTTTGACCTACTTTAACCGGACCGATTTAACTCAAAATTTTAACACTTGTCGGGATTCAGGGACAATATAATAATTTCATATGTTCATTCCGCTATCCTATAACTAAAATTTAAGCGATACTCTTACTCACACAAGAAAAATGGCTGCAAGTCATTGAACTTCTTTAATTTGGTATGAATGAGAGTTTATTTCCGGATATTATTATATGTGTAATATTTATCCCACCAAAAACATTTTAAATGTAAAAAATGTTAGCCAAGCAAATACAATACAAAAATTTATAATATGTTAACTAAAAGACTTCGCAGACAAAAGGATTGATATCTGAATGGTTGCCAAGCACTGCAGATAATCCTGAAATACAAAGTAGATAACAAGTTAAATTAAAGTGTTGATTTAACTTGGCTCGTTTCCACATACGAGTTATCATGATAATCAACTTATCTGCTAGGTACATTTTAATTTGATTTTGTGGTGAAAACTAGCCAAATTAAATCAAAACTTTAATTTAACTTGTTATCTACTTTGTATTTCAGGATTATCTGCAGTGCTTGGCAACCATTCAGATATCAATCCTTTTGTCTGCGAAGTCTTTTAGTTAACATATTATAAATTTTTGTATTGTATTTGCTTGGCTAACATTTTTTACATTTAAAATGTTTTTGGTGGGATATCATTACTTTTTGTTAAGAAATAAGTTGGTATTTTTTTTTCAGCGTTTGATTTTATACCTACCTTACTATCTATTTACTATTTTAATCAAACAAATCAATGAATTTGGCAAAAGAAACAAACCTACAAACAACCCAATCTAAAAACAATCAGCTAGAAAAAAAGCAGAATTTACAACACCGTTACCAGCTGTAACTCATACGACGACGAAGCATAAAACTCAACCTTATAGGCGGGATTTCGCTAGACAACCGAACAGCAGCATGGGGTCGCTCGCGCGTATGAGCGCGGCTGGCGCTCGCTTTGGTACGTTCGCAGATCCCGTCATGCCCCGCCCCTGCCCCTCACCCCGCGCGTCTTGCCCTGTGATCTCCTGTGGCCCCACGCTTGTAGCGACGTGGTAGCGACTAAGTTAGTTTATGTTATTTCATGTATGTAATTATCATTATTACAATCATAAATAGTATTATGTTATTAAATATGATTATGAGCGCTGACATTACACAAAATCAAATCATTTTATTTAATTTCCGTAGGTTTAATGATTAGTAGGTATCTATGTATTATGAAAACGCTATCCGATGTTGTGTCATACTCATACTGTATGACTCATACAGTGGTCGCCGTTCTGCTGACATGAGATAGGTACTAGGTGTTATGATACCTATTAATTAGTACGACAGGAATCGAATCTCAGTTTTTATATATTGAAGAAATGTATTGCTATTGTTCGCAACCAACCGGGCTGTGCTAGTACAGTTAGTACCTATACTCATAGTTTGAGTTTTGTAATTGCAAATAACTTTAGCGTCGAAGTTTAATGAATGATCAAGTAAGTATGCATAGCATACCTAAACCTATTCAGAACGGAGTTTTATATTAGCGTTAACAACATTTCATCATGTGTTAAGGCAAGGAATAATAAAGACGAAGACTTGCCAATAAAACATTTACTTTTAAATAAGACAGTTATTACATTTACAATATGTATGTTAAGTCGACGGTGGTTGGTTGCGTAGTGCGTTCTCCCGCCAGCGATCTCCGCGCCGCCGCGCCTGCGGATTGCCTATACACGCGGATCAGGCGTAAACATCCTCCGGGACGTTGAAAGCTTGATGTAGTTAGCTTTTAATATTCGCGTGGGGTAGTAAACAAAGCCTATTTACTGCTCTACGTAAGACCCCTTTTGATGTGGTTATATCAGCAACCCGGCTAACACCGTCCGCTCCTGGATAGAGGCGTGACACACGTCCAAGGCGCCATTGAAGTGGAGGCAGGTTGTCCTGTCACGGTCGCCAAATGTTAAGGCAAGGAATAATAAAGACGAAGACTTGCCAATAAAACATTTACTTTTAAATAAGACAGTTATTACATTTACAATATGTATGTTAAGTCGACGGTGGTTGGTTGCGTAGTGCGTTTTCCCGCCAGCGATCTCCGCGCCGCCGCGCCTGCGGATTGCCTATACACGCGGATCAGGCGTAAACATCATGGAATTTATTATGATTTCCAAACAAAATGTTCTTGTGAGGGAAATATTGAAAAATCTTAAAAATTCTCCGTTTTCAGATTTTTTCCTTTGTTAATATTTGATCACCGACCTGGATGCCGAATTTCAACTTCCTGGGATATCTGGAAGTGGGTTAGCTTTTTGATCTATATGTCAGTGAGTCACGTTTATATCTTAATAACCCTTTGTTATGTATTTATGGAAATTGGGCTACTAGTTTGTATCCTTGATATCAACAAATGAGCCAAATTTGGTTGGTTTATGTTGATTAGATTTTGAGTTATGATGGTGTAAAAAGTCGCTCCAAATGGTTCGTGTAATATACACATACGGTGCGCGCTCGCCGCCTTGGCTTGGCTTGACGCACTGCCGTGCGTCTTGATTAATATGGACTAATAATAAACATATTTTGTACTCGTTATTATTATAAACTAGCTTTTTGCCCGCGACTACGTCCGCGTGGACTACATTTTTTGCATCCAGTTTACATCCAAAATACCAAAACACTAACTATACTAACTTCTGTTTTTTTGTATTTATATTCCCGTGGGCGTTGTAATAGATACAAAGAACATTGAGAGTTGGACGGTTGGACGGAGCCCATTCAACTTCCAAAAGTGGATAAAGAATTACTATCTCTGGAGCTGTGGCTACCCTTTTTTGGGATTTATAGCCGTTAGTATATTCTCATGATTGATTGATGGATGAATTTCATACATTCCTTTTTGTAGTTGTTATATCAGTCAATCGCATCAAAATTCAAATTTATAGATACATTGTATTTATAGATCAAAAATCTATATAATATATTTCAATCTCTTTAACCTTTTTAATTGTTCATAAGAAATATGAAAAAAACCATTTTGTAACCAAGTTTCTATGTTCAAAAATGAAAATATCTTGAGTAAGTATGGATAGCAGTTTGGCGACCCGGTGCTGCCCCCTACACTGACTGTTGGTGATGTGTGAGAGATTGCAATTATCGGCCAATAGATGGCGGTAGTGAATTAAAATTGAGATATTTACTACAAACTATGCCTTCTGAGGCTTAAACAGTATATTAATTTATGCGTAAGTAAAGTATAATATATCTATGAGAATATTAGTTAAAAATAGTTAAATAAACAAAAGTTATAAACATATTCTCAAACCTACCAAATGAATACGCAAAATTCATACAATATGCTTTCAATTATCTTTATTCATACATATTCGCATAGTTGAATGTGAAAAAGAAGGATTAGTGCATCCTATTATTCTAACCTAACACAAAAGCAAAAAAAAATACGCAAAAAGACTTTGACCACACGGGATTCGAACCTGTGTCTTTCGTACTGAGTGTTAACCAAACGGTATACCGCTACGCCACGCAGACATAAGTGTAAGTCTCAAATTTGTGATATTGTATATATCTAGTAGTCATACTATTGACAAACAATTAAAGGGACAATTATTTTGATGAAAATGGATGAAACCCTTATTTTTTCCAAAAGACTATTAATGAAGAGTCCGATAAAGTCGGTCGATGAAAAAATTAATCGTGTAAATATGGGGAACCATATAAAAGTTATGTTTTTTTATGCTCCTGTGGGAACCCTTGCGAAATCCAGGATAAATTATATCCTTTACGTTGGCCAGGTGTATAACCTATATTCATGCCAAATTTGATCAAGATCGGTCCGGTAGAATTAACGTGATGAACGGACATACAGACAGACAGACAGACAGACAGACAGACATTTTTTTCAAAAATAGCAAATTTGGCTTCAGTATCGAAAATAAAACATATTCCACCGGTTTTTATATTTTTTTCTTCAATGTACAGTTTTGACCTCGTTACAGTCTTATTATAGTATAGAATAGATAGATAGATAGATAGATAGAGCTGAGGTGTATATAAAGATTTGTGCGCCCCATAAAGGGAAAATCAAAACAGAAAAAACTTACTGAGAAAAGCTGTTCGATATTCATATTCCATACGAATATTGGTTTATATTACATATATTATGTTTAATTATTTTCTTTGCACATTTTTTCAGATAAGATACCAAGATGATATGAAGTCTTAGACATAAATCATAGGTTCTGTGCGCAAGAATTTCGCATTTTCTTTTGGCAAATATTTAACACGGCATCTAAAATCCTTTTTAGGCAACTTTCTATTAAGTCACAAAAAAACTAACTTTGCAGTGATTAAATATCTTAGCAACTATTAAACTATACAAGCAACAAAATGCTAGGATCAAAAAACTAAAAAAACGGCGGCTACTGTAAGGTATCAAATATATCAAGCGGGATCAGTGAAAAACTGGTTAAGGTATTATAAAACCTAATGTGGCGACTAATTTTTCCGAGGGGATATCATACATTCTTCACTGGCAACTATTGGATTTCATTATAAAAATACACACTGGCAGCGATTTTTAGGTAGCTTTAAAACTGAAAATGGGTGTTATAATAATGTATTTGGATATTAGAATATTGTTTGCAGATTCGTAAATTCTTGGAAAGGCGGCAAATGCGCTCGCTGGCTTTTTTATTTTTGTGACTATTATATTAAGTAAATTACATATTATGTGTATTGAAGTAAAAATTAATAAAAATAAAAAAAAATAGGTTAGGTTAAGAGTTGCTTCTCCCACCCTAATGGGCAGATGCAATTAAGTTAGGGTAAGAAAACAGAGGGGGAAGGGGGGGCGAAGCCCCCCGCATTAAAAAACAATTAATCACCACAAATGTATTTGTGCTAGGTTAGGTTAGGGTTAGCTTGTGTCCCTAAGAGCGGAAATAGGCACCCCGCGAAGCGGGGTGACGTCGACACGCTGTTAGGTCAGGTTAAGTTGTGTAGGTGTAGGTTCATTTAAAAGAGGGAATGTTAATAAAATAGACCAATAATAGTTTTATAGCATGTCACAATTTGGTTAATTTAGATCCCTACAAATGTAGCCAAAAGTGTTTTTTTTTAAGATCTTGTTTGTATTTATTTCAGACCTTGGTAATGTTTATACACAACCCCATTTTAGAATTTATGAAAGCCTATTTTAACTTTTTTATCCGCCAATAGTTTGTCGCCTTAGAAGAAAATCAATTGCCACAAAAGAAAATCACTGCCAGATAAAATTTAAATAAAACCTCAAAACTCATTAAAAAGCCGCCGCTTTCTAGTTAAGATGCTACCTCTAATTAGTCGCCAAAGTAGATTATTTACTATCCATTTTCAGTTTTTTTACGACCCGGAATGGTATCAATTTGTCGCCGCGTTAAATACATGCCTTTTCTTTTTATTTTAGAGCTCAAAACTATAAGTAATTTCACGCAACAATAATACCTACACGCATGGCTTGTGATTTTATAACTTCGATAACTAATTCTAAACAAGAAACAACACTTTATTTTAGCACTTTTGGTGCTGTTTATAATATTTTACGCTATATAATTTTCTTTGAAGCGGTTTTACTAATTGTGTTTGTTTAAGTTACAGAGAGATTGCAATTTTGATTCATTCGTATGAATTATTTCGTTTGGATGTTCTATTACAGTCGCTAAATCCATGTTAAGTCCGCTCTCTTAAATGCGACACGGGCCGTGGAATGCCTATTCAAGAGTTTTGGAGTAAATTAAATAGCTTGTGTTAATTCCTTAAACACCAATACTTCTTGACTAAACACTCGTTTTAAAGTGATGACCAAAAAATCTGTCATTTGCCAACATTTAGATCGAAGATATTATAAAATAATATTAATGGTTTAAGTAATAATTTGACTGCCTCCGTGGTCTCGCGAATAAACGCTTGGCTTCAACTATGGAGGTCTCGGATTCGATCTCTGGGGGTTTACTCACAATTTAAATTGTATGAACGTTACCAATGACTATGACCAAATCAACCTATATAGGGTAGGCTCACGCGATAAGTCCGCCTTTGTGTACATTTACTGTTCTGTAATTTTTTAAATACTGTTTGTGTGTTGTGTTTTTGTATGCAATAAAGTGTTTATTATTATTATTATTATTTTCGGGAGCACTTTTAGCTTCTCGCCTCTCCCATGGCCGAAACAGAAAATTAGAATTTTAAATGGGAGAGGCGGTACTCCCCGACAAGAGCACAGTCGGTCGGGGTCAGGGAGTCAGGTTCAAGAACCGACGGACAATCCGAGCCGTATCGAGCAGCACCGCTTTCTGCATCTGTGCTGGAACCGACACGCCACAGAAATCCAACCGCCTCAAGTTGGTCGCGAGGCTGGTTGGAATTAACCCGTTCGCGGACAAAACAATTGGGATTATTTCTGTCGAAGTCACACCCCACATGTCGGTGATCTCGTGAGCCAGATCGAGATGTTTCCGACGCTTCTCGGTGTCGGCTTTCACGAGACCCTCGTCATGAGGGATAGTGACATCCACTAGAAATACCCTCGACTGCGACCGATCCCATACCACGATATCAGGCTTATTCGCTTGAATAGTCCTGTCCGTGATAACGGATCGGTCCCAATAGATTTTGGCACGGTTGTTTTCTAGGATTGGCTCCGGCAGATACTTGTAATACGGCAGCCTCTGTTGCAAGAGTCCGTATTTTAGAGCGAGCTCCTGATGCAGGATTTTGGCTGCTTGGTTGTGTCTGTGCAAGTACTCAGTGTTAGCAAGAGCCGAACAACCAGAAATAACATGCCTAAGTGACTCTCCGGGACGGCCACATGCTCGACAGATGTCTGTGGTACCGTCCTTTAGGATGTATTTCCGATAGTTCCGCGTCTTGATAACCTGGTCTTGTATTGCACAGACAAAACCTTCGGTTTCCCCAAAGAGGTCCCCGAAACGCAGCCAATGCAGGGAGGCTTTACGGTCCACGAAAGGTTCGTGAAGTACCTTGTAAAACCTCCCGTGCAGCTCCTTCTCTTTCCATACGGACTCCCGATCAGAGGTGCTAAGTACCTCCGGGGTTCGCCAATCCTGTGAGGCCAACGATAAGGGAGTCAGTCCTTTATCACTAGCGACCACCTCTCCCCGAATACTATCATCCGCCATCGTCAAAAAATAGTTTCTGAGGTTGCATACCTCGCGGTTGTGCATGGTTTTGGCACTCAAGAGGCCTCGACCACCACACTTCCGCGGGATATACAATCTCATAACCGACGATCTCGGATGATGCATTCGATGAGAGGTCATCGTCGTGCGGACTCGTCTGTCCAGATCGTCTAGTTCGGACTGAGTCCATCTGAGCACGCCAAACGTGTACATCAGTACAGGCATGACCCAGGAGTTAATGGCTCGGATCTTATTAACGCCTGACAAGTAGCTATTAAGCACACTTTTCAGGCGTTCATAAAACTCCTCGCAAACACCCTGTTTCACGTCTGCCACCTTCACACCGATGGTTTGTGACATGCCCAGATACCGGTATGTTTCAGCCTCGGAGAGTGCCCTCAAATGATTGGTGACGACATCGACACCATCAGAGTGCACGACATGCCCCTTCTCGACATGAATGACCGCACACTTATCGACCCCGAGCTCCATCTTGACGGAACCACTGAAATCGTTAGTGATCGTCAGTAGCTCCGCCAATCTGTCAGCCGTGGGGTCGTAAAGCTTCAGGTCATCCATGTAAAGGAGATGAGGCAAGCGTGGTCCGCCTCTCCGAAACTGAAAGCCTGTCCCTGAATTCTCCAAGAGTGTACTTAGAGGATTCAGGGCCAAGCAAAACCAAACTGGACTCAGGCAATCGCCCTGGAAAATCCCTCGCGTTATATCAATTTGGTCATCCGCGTCCGTCATCCGCTGACCGTCTAAACTCAGGATCGTTCTCCAGCACCCCATACACTGCCCGAGGAAGTGTCGAACTGTACTTTCAATTTTGTACAGCTCGAGGACCCTCATGAGCCATGAATGAGGTACCGAATCGAACGCCTTCCTGTAGTCTATCCAGCCAGCGGAGAAGTTCCGACGGTTGCGTTTGACCAGTTGGCCTACGACCGCATCGATGAGGAGTAGCTCCTTGCTACCGCGACTACCGCCCCTACATCCGTTCTGAGCTCCAGAGATCACATTGTTATCAACAATGTGTTGAGTAATCTTGGAGCTCAGAACGGATGTCAAGGTCTTGTAAATTGTACAAAGACAAGTAATGGGGCGGTATTGTGATGGATCCGCAGTAGCATCGCTCTTTGGAGCTAAATGAGTGACCCCAGTAGTTAAGAAGTTCGGGAGCGTCCCACTCTCGAGGGCACTTTGGAACTGACGGGCGAGAGTAGCGTGACAGCGCGTGAACCCCTTCAACCAGTAATGGTGCAATCCGTCCGGCCCCGGACTTTTCCAGTTCGGAGCCTTACGGATCGCAGCCATCACATCCTCCTCGGATATGTTGACGGGGTTCATGGGCGCTATGGGCTCGCACGCTCCCTCGACCGCCTCGAACCATCGGCCCTCTTCGTGATCAACAGGCAGCGACCAAAGCCCATGCCAAAAGGCAACTACTTCGGCTTTTTCCGGTCGCTGACCTGTCGAAACCACATCGGGACGCTCCAAAGTTCTGTAGAAGTTCTTCTGGTCACTCATGAAGAGACGATTCTGTTGGTACCTCTTTACCCTTTCAGAATATCACCTAATTCGCTTACCCCAAGCAGCGATCTTCTGCTTCAGATCATCGATGCGCTCCACCAGTCTACAGGCAAACTCCGGTGAGTTGTCAAAGACATTCTCACCAGGGAATGCCTCCCTGACGAAGCGCACCACCCTCGGCCTATTGTTGCCTGATCTGAAGCTGGTCAGTTTGCCGATGAGGACCCTGGCCCTTGTGATACGGCTTTCAATCCGCCTCATCCAGGCTGGTCTAGTTCTAGTCCTGGGACTAGTACTGCCAGCCTGGCGGGAGCCACCAGCTCTTGTTGGTGGCATCCTGACGCCGACAAATTGACAAACTGTCATTGCGGCGCCAAAGAGAATTGAATCCGTATCCCAAAGGTCCATGCTGCTCTCTAAAAATGAGGGCAGCATGTTATTGACGGCCTCAACGACATCCCGAACCTTGATGCTGAGAGGAACTCGGGGCAGCCTTGGCCTCCTTTCGAGAGGCACTTGGCGATATTCCAGGATCGTCTCTTCGAGTGCGCTCCTCACCAAATCCAAATCCAGGGAGACTGTTCCCCAATCGCTTTCCGCACCACCCACATCCGGCAGGTTAGCAATTGGCTCCCTCCGTACTTCCCGTTCAGGGACTGGAGGGAGAACCTGCAAAGGTGGCTCTTCGTCTAGCGGGGGAACAGCCTCGCGTCGCAATTGTTCAAGTTCGGTAGTGCTAAAAAGTTCTGAGGGCTGTATGTACCGAACTCGATCCGCCAGGTTTTGTTCTGTGACGGTCAAATTGGGCTCCAGCCGCAGAAATTCGCGGTACATTGCTGCCCGATAACCCGTCCGTCCAGTTCTTGAACCCGAGGCCCTAATATAGGCCCGCATGGCATTCCTATTCATTTCAACCGTCCATGCCATGCGGCGCCTTGTTCCACCAGCGGCGGGCACCGATTGCTGGGACTGAGTTGCCCCAGTCCCAACCGTTGCCAAGCCATCTGGTGGCTGAGGTGGTCGAGCAAACCGACCAAGTGGTCGGGCCGGTCTGCCGCGGCTGGGGGACCGCATGCTGCCACGTCCAGCCCCAGCTCCAGACGCGCCCATATTAAAGTGCACAAATGTTCCAATATTAATATCTTTCCAAATAGTTGTGACTGCCTGGGTATAAATAGTACTGCAAATATCAAGATTATATCTAATTAATTTTAGTATTTAAGTAAAATATTGGTCAACATACAGCTGCAACCACAATGTAACGGTAATCGTAAAAAGGGCTCTCACAACACAGGATTTGCCTAGCGTGAGGCCACAATTAATCACTACGTCACTGTTGTATTGTATAGAGTTTTTATGTACATCATCATGTTGAGAATTGAGACTTTTTTTTTTCATGTGGAGTAAATAAAGATTATTAGGTAGCTCGCCACTCATTACGCCATGGTTGCTCACGGGGCGAAAAGTGGGCTAAAGAGACCCGCTTCAGTACGATGAATGTATGTGGAGGAATGTTTGAAAAATTAGATGAAGTATGTGTATGTGACTATGTGTAAATGACTTTCACATGAGTTTCACAACTTGGGAACATTACAGCAATCTAGTCTGGAGTCGCTGACAGTGACCGAGCTAGCCAAGGAGTGGGACTTCTGATATCGGAAAGGATGGCTAAGTGTATGAAAGATTACGAATGCGTGAGTCCAAGGCTCCTGTGGATTAAAATGAAATTAGGACTAGTCCGGATGCGCATAATTTGCGTATATGCTCCGGACAAGTCTAAATCCCTATCCGAAAGGGAGGAGTTTTGTAATCTGTTAGACGATGTTGTGAATGGGTGTGATCAGAATGAGAGACTTGTAATGTTAGGAGATTTTAATGGCTGGGTTGGTGTGTCACGCAACGGTTGCGAAAGAGTTTTAGGAAAGTTTGCTGATCAAAAAATGAGAATGGTAAGAAATTGATTAAGGTATGTTTGGAGAGGAATCTTTGTGTTACAAACACGTTGTTTAAACACAAAGATATTTGTATACAAGACAGAGGGGAAGCGAGAGCAGTATGATTGATTTTGTGATAGTTGATGAAAGGCTGAGAGCAAAAGTTGTTGACACCAGGGTTTATAGGGCACGGGCAGGGTTACGAACATTGGCATCACTTTCTCGTTATCTCACGATTAAGGGGTCTGTGCACGCGTTGGCGTCACAGGCCTAAAGTGTCAACAACGGATTTTGCGACAGTAAAAGTGGAAAAACTGCAAGGAAATGAAAATATCAGGGATGAATACTTGAGGAAATTGGATGATAGGCTAAGTTGCGTGGAGATGAAGGATGAAAAGGCAATAGAAGAGGGGATGGGAGTATGGGATGTGCTCAAATCGACGATGGTTGAATGTGTGACGGAAGTATGTGAAGTATGTAAAAGGTCAAATAGACCACCAACAAGTTGGTGGGATAAAGTTGTGAAAGAGGCGGTTGGAGATAAGAAGAAAGTGTGGTTAGATTTACTAGCGATTAAAGCTAGTAAACGGATGGATGCAAATGTAACTGACGATGCAGTGCAGAAAAGTGAACATAAATATAAGAGATTTAAGAATAAGGTAAAGAAGAAAATAGAGAAGGAAAAGCGGAATTTGCAAAAGTGGTGTGAGAGGAAACTTTCTGATAATTTTCGGAATAACCAAAAGATATTGGGAGTTTCCCAAAACATGAGAGAGATTATAATAAGAGATGAACAGGGTGAATTGGCGACGGATGGAAGTAGCATGAAACGGGTATGGAACAATTATTTTGAGGGACTTTTTGAAAAAGAGGATGCGTCCATTTCTTCGCCAATCGACAGTAATGTTGATTGGAACGAGGAGGTGGGTAATTTAGTGACAGCCAGATTAGTATGGAAGAAACAATGAAAGCAATGAAAAGTATGAAAGTAGGGAAGGTGGCAGGGTACAATAGGATTACTATCGAAATGCTGAGGGCTGGTTGGTGGCTTCTTGGTTGTACTTCCTCTTCCAAAAATGCTGGTCGAGTGGCAAAGTTCCACGAGACTGGTGCAAGGCGGTGATTGTGCCTTTATATAAAGAAAAGAGGTCACACCAAGAGGCTAAAAACTACCGCGGCATCAGCTTACTCAGCATTGTTGGTAAATTGTATGCTATGAAACTCATTGAAAGAGTGATGAATGAAACTGATAAGAAATTATAGGATGTGCAAGCGGGATTTAGAAAAGGAATGGGATGTATAGATCAAATCTTCTCTCTAAGGACCATCGCCAAAAATTTCTTAGCTAACCAAAAGGTGTATTGCTCCTTCATTAATTTAGAGACGGCGGATGATAGGGTGGTAAGAAAGTGTTTATGGGAGGTGTTATCCAAGTTCAGTTTGGGGAGTCAACTTATACGTGCATTAGTATCACTCTATGAGGATTCTAGTGCATGTGTAAGAGTAAACGGGGAAAACACTGACTGGTTCGGAATCTTTATGGGTGTCCGACAGGGATGTGTAGCTTCTCCGCGGCTCTTCAATTTGTTCACGGATGACTGTTTGACAGAGTTGCGTGAAAGGGATTATGGACTAAGAATGAGTGGATTCATCATTAAATGCCTCTTGTATGCTGACGATCAAGTGCTACTTGCATCGTCGGCAAAAGAGTTGCAAGAGATGATAAATATTGCATGTGAGTCTTTTGTAAGAAAGGGAATGAAGGTGAATGTGGAGAAGACCAAAACGATGGTTTTTGAGAGACAGGAAGATGTGGCAGAATGCGTGATTGCGATTGATGGTAAGGATGTGGAATAGGTGAAGGAGTTTGTATATCTGGGAAGTTTGTTTACAAGGGATGTATAATGTGATGAAGATATTGAAAGAAGAGTGAAAAAGGGTAATGCGTTAAATGGAGCAATGAATAGCCTAATGACCTGTCAATCGGTGTCTGAAAAGGTCCGAATGGCTGTGCATGATGCTGTTCTTGTTCCTACGCTTATGTATGGAAGCGAATGTTGGGTGTGGCAGAAGAAGCATGAGAGCAGAGTTAATGCAGTAGGGATGGGGTCCCTCAGAAAATTTTGTAATGTTAGATTATGTGACCGAGTGAGAAATAGTGTTATTTGTGAAAAGTGTGGTGTAAAAGATAATATTGTAAGAAAGATAGAAAAAGGAATGTTGAGATGGTTTGGGCACATAGAGAGGATGGATGATAGATATTGGTAAAAGGGATCTATAGAGCTAGTGTGGATGGTAATGTTAGTAGAGGACGACCACGGAGAACACACTTGAACCAAATTGAGAGTATGCTCAAAAAGGCTGGCGTCCGAAGTATGAAGAATAAAAGAGCATGCATGAAAAGATTGATGGATGTAAACGAAGCTAGAGAGGTTTGTCTGGATCGTACGAAGTGGCGATCAATAGTCTCTGCCTACCCCAATGGGAACTAATGGCGTGAGTAGGTGTATGTATGTATGTATTGTAATGTACATTTTGTGTTATGTATGTGAGATGTGGAACAGTTCATGATGTTTGACTGACCTTTTTATCAGACACTTATTCTGAAAAGGACTTAGGGAATTTAATTTAAACCACGTTTTACACACATATTTTTATTATTATTTCACACTATGTAATACACATTTATATTGCACGACACATTTTGAACACACACACCATTTTCACTACACTGTCGTATTTTTACACAAAATAGATTGTTTTCATAAGCTTTACTTTAGTAGAGTATTCTCAACTTATTTATCTTTTTTCTCGAAAATAACCATTTTGACAATATTGTTTACTGTCAGATAATTATTTCTTAATTTCAAAATTGGCTGTGAGCCATTAGTTTTCTGCAAGAAGGTTGCTGGTGTTAGGTCGTAGCCTTACAATTTGTTTTATTGAATGTTGTAATTTTGAATTGATTAAAATAGGGAAATATTATTTAATTGTTAAAAAAATTGTTGTAATGATTCTAATTTACTGTCTTTCCTTGTTTATTTTCTATTATATATTCCTAAATTTATTGAAAATCTCTCACTGTTATTTAGACTACTGTCTCTGTTACTTTTTTTTAGGAATGCTTTAATCCTTTAAAAAAAACATACCATTTCAAAGATTTAAATTTGGTCATGCTTGTTCGCTGGTTTTAAAAGCTGAGTGCTTTTATAATATAATTTTGTTAGGTTAGGTTTGGTTATTGTGTTCGGGATTATTTTGTTAGGAATGTTTTAGTGTATATTTTTTTAAATAAATATTGTTGTGATATATATATCTTCCATTTATTTTCTATCCTTCCGTTTCTTCCTTTCTTCTTTTAGTTACTTCTGGCTTCTGGGTAGCTATAGCATCCCAGGAGTGAGAAGTAACGTTACAGTATGTATTAGTTAAAACGTTTTTTAACAAACCTCACCCTTACCCAAGCCATAAATCCCAAAAAGGACTAGAAGTGACACATGAAAGCATGACAGTTATCGGTCCAGGGCCATGACATGGCTCCTTTGGCTTTTCGTAAAATAAGTCGTCGAACATGCGGCAACCCGTGATCGAAATTTGACTATATTTATATATTTTTTGTACGACAACACTATTGTATCTAGTTGAGCACTGACTTTGATCATAAATAGGGAATTTAGACTGTTCACGTGTGCGACAAATAAATTGTATGGTAGTATGTGTCATAATCGTAATGTCAGCTCGTAAAATTTAACTCTTCAAAGTAATTGAGGCATGAGAAGAACGCGGGAATCCTTAAAAGTTAGTATAGGTTCAGGTTAAAAGTTGTTGTTTTAAACTTTTTGGTGCGTATATTTTTGTAAACTGGTTTCAGTTTTTGAACTCATTTTCTGGCGCAAAAATGTTGTGAAATTTAAATTTACGTAAAAAATTACTGTGCTACATTTACAATCCAAAATGGTGGTATTGAAGATATCATTTTAAGAAATAAGACTTGTTTTAATTTTGATGATTAATAAATAAAACGTTCTCTATTCTATGTATTCAAATAAAAGCATGCTTTATATATTATGATCACAATTTTTATTTTATTCTGAATAATGATGGCAACGATGCAAAAGTTCATTACTTCAGTAAAATACCAACAGGCTAGAATATTTTTTAGTAGTATAACAAAAAATTTGCTACGAATTTTAACCTCGACCTCGTAAATATAAAATCTGGTAAAAGAAAGAACATTTTACATCTCACATTATTGTTGGGATTATTTTATCATCAGCTTTATCTGAGCTTTAATACTTAACATGTATGATTTAGTTTTAGCTTTTTTACATCTTTCTTAACTACAATACGTATTGTCCTTGCTTTTCTAGTTCAGATAATTTTGTTCCCTGTGTGTGCATGGCATAAAAGGTAATGAAGGGAATTAAAAAGGAGAAGTGTGTTTCAGTAGAGACTTAGTGTCACAAATAAGTTTCAACTCCCATCCCCATATTTTTAAGAAATAAATAATAATAGAAAAAAGCTCTTCAAATTCTAGATCAAATTGGTCTACTAACTAAATCTGGAACAACTTGAAGCGTTTTTTAAATATCTGCCTCTATTTATATAAAAGGTAATTTGCTTGTTACTCGTTTATCGCCAAGAGAATAAGGTATGACTTTAATAAATTAATTATTTAACATCTTTGAGTGTAGAAAGCGAACGCTCTACACCGCAATATGCCACTGGACGGTGCAGTAAATAAAAAGTGTAATGCAATCTATATTTTATATAGGGAATAAACTCCTTAGTTTAAGCGTAGCAAAATGATTAAAAACCGTTAGTATAATACTTTGTAGGGTTAAAATAAAAATATACATATACTCGCCCCATTGTTTGTGATTGAGGTAGGCAGTGACTATCGATCGGACGTATGATACTGGTAAACTTATAAAAGCATTAAATTACAAGAACAAATAAAATGCTCTTTTCATGATCCTCACTCCGGACATATGCCTTTTTAGAACATGATATATTTGATCTAGGGGTAGGTTTACAATAGAGGTTCAAGAGCAACTATAATTATGTTTTACAATCTTCTCCCCGCACAACTTCCACGGATGGCTAAGGAATTTCTTATACTAAAGCTCTAGTTACCCCTTCTAGGGATTTATAGTCGTATATATGCAAATATTTATGTGACCCTTTTTGCGACGCATACCGTGATTGTGTATAAGCTTTCATAATGTTTTTTTTGGCGCAATGGAGCCAAAAAAAAGCGCGGCATTCTCATAATGTTTACATATAAAAAAAATAATAATAAGCGTAACACCTATTACACAGTTACTGTAAGCATATCTTAATGTTTACTAGAGATAAATAAAGGAAGAAGAAGTTTACTAAATTCAGCTTCGTAGGGTGTAATATACTTTCTCAAGTCACCTTCATATCCGATGTTACGTCACATCTTCTATTTTTCTGTGTTAAGAGGAATGTGAAGGTTATTGAGTAGCGTTCTTAACGGTGAGGGAAAACAGCGTTGAAAAACTTACGTAGCTGAGGTTATGCTTAGCAATGTGTCAGTATGCTTCGCCTGCGCTGATGTAATTTGTAGAGATAAGAGATTATTTTTTGCCGTACTACTTTTATTGTCATCTTAACTCAATCTAAAACTTTCAAGCTGTATATCCCTGAGGAGGTTGCAGAGGTTCTAATACTTCTGAACATTACGTGAAATTAACTAATATGACATGTATGGTGTGTACATGCATCCACATCTTGTACATTCACTGGATAGCGGTCAAGCCAATTGCTGTTGTTGCAAAATAACACTGTTATATGAGTTTACTAAGCCATTTAGGTCTCCTCACGATGTTTTGGCTTATCATTAACAACCATAGTTTATGAAACTTTAGAAAATACACATAATCTGGTAAAATAAATTTAAAATTTATTTCACACTGTAATAATAAAATCCTCATAGGGTCTAAAGTTTAGTTTATTGTAATAGTTTAGATTTAAACTATTACAATAAACAAACAATCAAACAGTATCTTAGCAGATTTTAATAGGGGTAGATGTGACACTGTCCAAGCAAAATGTGGGTGCTGTGAACATCAGTTATATCATGTGTTGTTCAGAAGTAATAGTACCTCTTTTTTAAGTAACCTTTTGACAAAGGATATTTAGTGGGTATTAAAAACTACCTGTGTATCCGAAAACCTCAAGTCCCATAGTTGCCTCTTGCAACACCGATTGTAAGAAATACTGTATTGTTAATGCGAACGATAATGTGTGGTAGATAACGCCTATGTATGTTTGTAGGAAAATCAGCATTTTGACAAATTCATGGCACTCTTTCTTGCATTGACTTATGTAGTAACTAACATAGTTAAACTGTTAACTAAAAATGGGTTTACTCTCTCAACTCAAATTCAAACGTTCACGCCATCCATATATCCCCGAAAGCCACCCCCTTCGGCGATATATGGCGTGAACGGTTGAGTTAGAAGTATTATTAAAATTTTAAGTATATATTAAAATTTCATAATAAGTTTTCATTGATTTCAAACGGTGAAACTTACCTTTAGGCGAATATTAATTGTAGGCTATAATACTTAAATAGCTAATAGCCTAATGGACCGGTCAGGTTGTATAACTTTAATGGTTTTGGCGTTCATTTAAAATTACTTACTCGTTACTTGTCATTGTTTACGTTGGTTCAGCCCTTTTGTGTAGTTATGCCAAAAATAAACAATATAAATAGAATGGGGCGCTTTTTTTCTGTATGTGTAGCGTGTTTATGTAATTGTGTAGTGTTGGCTTAGAATAGCTCTACCCTATTTCTGCCCTTACTCTGGCTATTCCTTCTTGGGATTTATTTCCCAGAGTATGTTTAATTCATAACAATGTGAAAACGGAAATGGTTGAGACGGAAATATTTTATTCGTTAATAACTGTATCACCGTTAAAAATCATGAAGGATTTGTTAGCTTATTTTAAAATATCTGGGTTTGTTTATTCCCAACTGCATCCTTTACTGCTGCTTTAGATCTAAAAATCAATTGTTGGCAAACATACTTTTATTAATATCACCGATTTTTGTCGTAGATATAGTGGTATTACGTATATGATTATTTTTAATTTTTTCACCTGTAGTTAAATGTCTACATATATTTAATTCATTGTTTATTGTGTAAATAAATTTCCCAGTGATGTTGAATCTCGAACGTAGTGAATTACCGATCAATGAATAAATCATTATAAGTGGTGGTTACTTTGTCCATAGCAGATTCAGTAGCTAGCTCTAATAATGTTGGATTATTATTTAGAACAGTTTAGTGTCACCTTAGAAGAGCACAGCTGATGTCATAAGAAACGATTTAGGGTATTTTGACTTTTAAATGATTGTTAGGCGATGCGGTTAGACACACATTTCTTACAAACTTTTTTCCCACTCTTTTTTCCTATTCAACTTACTAAAGTGGCTAAAAAAACGAATTCCAAAGCTATAACTACCCTTTTGTTTAGGGAAATATGAATTTTTTGAATACACGTATCTTTGTTTTTAGTATGTATGTAGTTGAGATGGTTTGGGCACATAGAGAGGATGGATGATAGAAAATTGGTAAAAGGGATCTATAGAGCTACTGTGGATGGTAATGTTAGCAGAGGACGACCACGGAGAACACACTTGGACCAAATTGAGAGTGTGCTCAAAAAGGCTGGCGTCCGAAGTATGAAGAATAAAAGAGCATGTATGAAAAGATTGATGGATGTAAACGAAGCTAGAGAGGTTTGTCAGGATCGTTCGAAGTGGCGATCAATAGGTTCTGCCTACCCCAATGGGAACTAATGGCGTCAGTATATGTATGTATGTATGTTGTTTTTAGTATAACCGTTATGAAAAAACGTATGTGACAAAATCTCGCATAGTTCAACTCGTCAAAACTTTGCTCACTCATCAAAAACAGACTACAAGGCAGTAATTACCTAACTCATTATCTTATATATAGGATATTCCATCCAACAAAATTTCTTCCTGGTGTGCTTACGGTTTAAACCAGTTCAATTACATTCCTTTCTATATATAAGTATGAGGTAAAGATATTCATAGCCTTTAGAGTAAGTAAGTGACAAAAATGTGACGTTCCCAAAACAATAAAGTAAATATAGAAAAGTATTAATATTTTCATATTCATTACATAAGCCTACATGTTTTATGATAGGTATTTATATCAAAATTTCTTCTTCTGCACGATGTTCTTAAGAATTCCCGCCTGTGTCGAAATTTTTCTTTCCTTTATTTATTCTTTATTTATGGTATAATAAAGTATTTTTAGCTATGGGTTTCCAGCCGAATCAGCTACAATTCTACTGATAAACTTAAATTAACTTAATCGGCTCGTACGGCACTCACGGGAAGAAAAAGGAGAGAATTTTATTCTTAGCTGACGCAACACAATACTTAAAACCGTAAGTATAAATAAAACATCATATCATCGTTAAAGATTTATTTGTATCTGTATTATAATATGCTATATAATATTACTCTCGCACTATTTTTAAATAGGTATTTATAATCCAACATCAATTTTACTATAACAAAGTAACCTAACTTTCTTACACGAAGTCTTAGTTTGATGTATGAGATCACTTGAAAATGACTAGAACAATATTGTGAGGCGAACATTGGAAAATGCAATATTCTCATATTAGTGAAGAATGTATATTTTCATACGCAATTTTATACCATTTTTATTCTTAGCATATCAAATACGAGACTTTTAAAATAAAAGCTCGTATCTACTAGATATGATGAAATCTAAAGCAAACACATCAAATTATGACCAGATTTAAAGTTACTTTTAAGCTGTACTACATTTTTTTGTGTTTTTATTTTGAGATTTTCTCAGTTGCATAACTAAAAATACTTAACTTATTTCGTTCTAAATCACTAAGTCGAAAAGAACGAATATCAACGTATTTATACCAAAAATAGACTTCATTTATTTACAATCTTCGCTTTGGAGACCGATCGTTCTGATGTCCATCGGAGCTGGCCAGGATAGGTGATAGCTTCAATGGAGATGTGTGGTTCAGTAATTGTGTGATTTATTTGCGGAAGCAAGAGATGGGGTTGAAGTAGCACTGGCGGAATCGAACCTGTCGCTTGTCTGCGCGCCACTGCCGGACCAGGCGGTTGTCCATGGGGTGGTACTGGCGGAGACTCCAGCCGCGGGCCTCGGCTTGCGGCCAGGCGCGGTTCACACGACCACTGAACCTTTTAGAACAAAATTTTATTGCATTAGTTACATGGTAAATGTAATTGAACAAACCCGATAGGAATGCTAATCTCTGTTAACCGTTAAAACTCATATTCTCCTTTTCAGAAGTCGGTCAAAGTAATAAGTTGTTTAAGGGGTAGTATTGAAATGAAATGAAATAATATTTATTTGCATGGCACATGGAATCAGATCTTAAAGGTAATTATAGTACATGTTCCGTCAAGACACTTGACATACAAATCTAAAATTAATTATGTTTTTTTTTTAATTAAACACACACACATTAATAAAATCTATACCTAATCAATTTAAATTATAAAATGTCATACATTTTAAAGAAGCTAAAATTAAAACAATAGTAATCAACTCAATGAAAAAAATAATAATAATAATATAAAGGACCAATTTATATCAATGTCAAGTTACTCACTTAATAAATTATAATAATATATTTTTATAAAACATCTTTAAAATTGAAATATTCATTTACGGAGTAAAAACACATTACAGTTAACCATCGTTTCAAATTTTTATGATATAAATTATTATTCATATATTTTATGTGCTGGGGGACCTTATTATAAATTGAAATGCACATTGAATAGCAATTTTTTTTACACAGACTGGTCCTGATGAATGGTACTGCTAATCGTCCTGTATCACGAATGTTGACATTACATAAATCACATGCTTTTTTAAATTCATCTGGATATTTCCTAACAAATGAACAACTCTCATAAATATATATGCAGGCCAGAGTTAGTACATTTAGCTTTTTGAAAAGTGGTCTACAGGATTCATAAGGTCTTTTTCCGCAAATTGCACGTATACATTTTTTTTGTGCAATAAAAGCCCTGTCTACATTGGTGGAGTTTCCCCATATTACAACCCCATACCTTAATATGGAACTAACGTACCCATGGTATGCAGTTAATGCTGTATTTGTTCCAACTATTTTGCCCATACGATATAGTGGGTATACAAATTTATTTATTCTTTTGCAAAGATAGTCCACATGAGCTTTCCAGTTACAGTGTCTATCTAGAATTACACCTAAGAATTTATGTTCTGTGGATTCACTTATGTATTTGTTGCGACTCGAGATATTTAATACTTGTGGTACATTTTTGTAATTTAAAAATTGTATAAATGTTGTCTTTGAAAGATTGACTTTAAGATTATTTGACTCGAGCCACGATACAACTTTGTCGACGGTATTATTTACCTCTTTCTCGGTATCGTTTCTTTCTGTTATAATAATGGAAATATCATCAGCAAAAAGTATACAGTTGTTTTCTGTTATTTTTGGGAGATGATTTATGTATAATAAAAATAGCAAAGGGCCAAGTACACTTCCTTGTGGCACTCCACACTTATTAACATCGAAAGTAGAACGATAAGATATTATTTCATTGTTATTGTTTCTCCCTTCAATTGTCACGCATTGTAATCTATTTATAATATAGGATTCTAACCATTTCCAAGCAGGTCCTCTAATTCCGTATCTTTCACAACATGTAAGCAAATTCTTATGATCAGCAAAATCAAAGGCTTTAGTCATGTCAAAAAAAAGTAACCACTGCTTGCTTTTGTTGATCTATATTATCTGTTATTAATTTTACTAATTTGAATACTGCTAATGCTGTTGATTTATTCTTTTGAAAGCCGTATTGATGTTTGCTTAAAATATTAAATTTTTCTAAAAAAATTACAAGTCTATTATAGAAAGCTCTTTCAAATATTTTTGCAATAATACTTATAAGTGATATAGGCCGATACGACGTCATACACATTTAATGGGATATTAACTAAATTTAATCAAACCAAACCAAAAACTAAATTACTTAATATTTGACGAGCAAATTTCGGTGTCATTAATTATTACTTGTCGTCATAAGTCACTTAAACCGTGGGTTCAGTTCCCTTAAAAAAAAACTTTAGTCGCAAAGATGGAACATTATACATGCATAAGTTTTTTTAGTGCATCCTTTGAAAAAAAATATGGCTGCCACTTACTTGAATACAAGAACAACCAGAACGGGAAATTAGAATATTCATATATCAAACCAAAGTAAATATGCGCTGAGGAAGATACTACACGATTTATTTGGTAATATGAGAAATAATACAATTGAGTTGATGTTGTTTGCAATCCTTAATTGTCAATTTAGGCTTATAATATATTCTTTGTAAGAGTGCCAGGGAATGTGTTTTTAATATTTCGTTAGATTTTAAAAGAAAAATGTTGTACAATCAGGTGTCTGTGTATATTTACAATAAAAAACAAGAAAAATTCATTTATTTACTTGTTTTTTTTTGTTATTAGTTCTTTATCCTATAATATCACACCGTTAGTCTTGTCGTTTTTCATACCTTACCTTAACCTTAATAATGTAAATGTCCAAACGGGAAAACGCGCCCATTATTTATTCCGTGAAGTTGCAGTGGGTTCGCTCTAACTCGGGATAACTCTACCAGACCGAATCTATCAAGTTCAAATTGTAAAATTGCGTGAGTATTTGTATTTATGTAAATAGGTAAGACACACTGGAATTTGTTATGCATTTTTTTAAGTCCATATTTTAATTTCCTGTTGAACAATATGTATGTAAGTTAAATGAATCCAGTCTAAATAAACACCTGAAATGTGTGAAATATTAGAGCGTCATAAAGTAACGGATTGAATAAACAAGAGATACTGTAATGAAAGCAACAGTTTTTCAATTTCAAAAGACTAGTAGCGCAGTCTGCGCTTTTGAAACAAAGAACGAAGTTCCGAGTTCCGTTTGATAAACAATCAGAAAATCAGATTGACAGACCGACATCCTTATATTCTTTCACTCTTTTCATGTCCACTCGGTATTCCATTTTAATGGTTACGTTTTACTTAGTGTGAGGTAACATTAGTTCAGCTGCACAAAAACGCTGAAATGCAGAAATTACTTACTTTAAAGGGCAGAGGTGACAAAACTTAAAAGAGAAATAATTAAAATAAAATGGAGTACATTATAATTTATTCGATATTTAATATGTGCTTATGTTGTAAATAATTAGTTTTTAGAGCATCAAATAATACTCTTCCTTAAATAATACGATAATCAACCACTTTTAATCAGCAATATAATCATGTTTAAAAGAATTAGTTTCTAGATTTTTTAATCTCATTTTTTTAAAAATAATATAGAATAGAAACGCGTTAGCAAAAAGTAAATTAATAACTTACATACTCATAGCAAACTTACCAAAAGAAATCAAGAAATCTGCAGAAACCTACTTTAAAATTCTGTATTGGGTCTTGTTAAGGCTTCTCGTTTGCAGAAGGTGTGTTTGTTTACCATTACTCACAGGTTTAGCACTGGACTGGACTGCGAGCGGACGTGTGTTCCTTACAACAATTAACAAAGACAAATTGGTAACTTAAGGCCATTTGTGTAATACCACCTTAGTTTATATCGTAATCTTGTCACCGTTTGTAACAAGGATATTTTAAAGAAATTATACTACGTAAATGCAGTTTATTATTTTAATTACGATAATCATCCACCACTTTAATACTGTTTTTGTAACAGTTTTCCAATAGTACATTATAATACAAAAGGGCAAAATTAGTCATCATTGCTATTGTTAATAGAATTATTTACTAATTAATAAAGATACTTCTTTTCGAAGATAATTTGTTGCCTTAACAAAATGGTGGCAAAAATCACAGCTTTTGTCACCCGCAATGGCTGCAATGAAAAACTAGATCTCGTGAATTAAACTACGAAAAAGTTGCAAATAACAAAAAGAAAACTAATTTATTTGAATGCGGTTGATATTTTTTATTAACAATTTTGCTAATATGATATATAAATGATGCAAGAAAAAGCTTGATTTTAGCAAGTTGAATACAACCTCAATTATGATTGTCACCAGTTATTTTTTAGCAGTACGTAACGACAAACAAAGTAAAAAACATTCTTACTTTTAGTAAAATGTGGATTTACATGCCCGTGCAGTAAAACTCACTTTATGAGCAAGCGTGATGTAAAATCTTGTGACATGATCTCTTGCACTAGACAGTATAAACATACTAAATTTCACCTTTATGAACAGTATTCTTTTGGGCTGTAAATCTTAAATAAAATGTTTCTCAGGAGATGAAACTTCAGTCATAATAAAAATAAATTAGAATTAAATACAAAAAAAATAATTATTACAATTACTTATTCGTATCACTGTGTGGTAAAATTTAGCCTTTTCTTGGTCCCGTTGGAATTATACAAAACACCTTATTTGCTCACTTATTCACTCCCTAAGGAACCCACAAAGCAAATGTAAGCTTCTTACGTTTTTTCATCTCAGATGTGACGTAATTGCTGTTGCTTTTAAAAAAAGATTCGAAAAATATTTGCATGCCTACCGAATTTAGATCGAAATAAATGATAAATTTAAGCACATCCTGGATAGAATATAATGGCGAAATATTTAATGAAAATGATACTCATCATATAAACAACATTCTCATGTATACTCATGTTCTCAGCGGGACTCAAACCCGCACCCTACACTAAAATATAATTTGAGTGTGCAATTACTTTAGTATATTTGTAGTGTACGTTACGTTTTGCCAGTTTTAATAATTTGTATATTTTTGCTTTAATTTTATATGGTTTTCTATAGCGCCCCGAATGAAAACTGTCGTGCTCGTTAATGTCGTTTTTTCTGATAGGTTAAACAGACGATAAATATATTTTCCATACATACGACTGAATAAATGGTTTTAATGGTTTTTAATAATTCTCAAGCAAAGACTAAACACATATCACAGGCACACAAGCAAAATAAGTTACTTATACTCACGCCCATTGCCCGCCAGTTTGCACGTTCCTGACACATCTCTCTCGCTTCTCTCACATTCATTATTCTTCTCATACATTCTTTTTGCTCCGGACTTTTGCCTTTGTAAGAAAATTTTCAAGTCTTGCGCGGCCGTCCTCAACATATGACACCATGCATTTGGGTACATAGGCAGGATGGATGAAAGTATAATGGCGAAAGAGATATAGTATAAAGCTTAACAAAGTTGATTTGTAAAAATGAATCATTTTTAACCGACTTCAAAAAAAGGAGTGTTCTCAATTCGACCGTATATTTTTATTATTTTTTATGTTTGTTCGCCGATTACTTCGCCATTTATAAACCGATTTTGATTATTATTTTTTTATTCAAAAGAAGATACTCCCGGATTGGTACCATGGTGAGGATATCAGGGTCTGATGATGGGATCATGGAGAAATCGAGGGGAACCCTCAAATTTCGTAGGCAAATGTACCGCGTTTTACATATTTTCTGAACTTATATTGGCATTTGCTTCTGAAAATCATATTGTTATGCTGCTGAGCTGATGATGGAAGGTGTGGGTCTTCAATCACTAGGTATTAGGAAACAGTTCTTTCCACATTCTATATAGATTTTTACTCCTCTTCGTAGCTTTTATGAAGAGAAGTACAGGTTCACTAAACATTTCTTTTGTTATGTTATTGTTACCGAGAAAGTACCATTAGACCAGGATCTGATGATGGCATCCCAGGAAATCGAGGGGACTGTCGAAACTCACAATCATGTGACAGTGTATTTGTTCAAAACGCCGATAGGCCTGCCCTGTATAACGTGAGAACACTGCCTAAGCAAATCGTGGGTACTCTGAACAACAGGTGACAATGTCACGTGATATTCAGAAGTATTACTACCTCTGCTAACCCTTCAGGGATATTCGGCGTGAACGTTTGAGTCTTTCTTGAAATGTAGAATTGTAGAGGTAAAAGGTATCTATAGAGCTAATGTGGAAGGTAATGTTAGTAGAGGACGGCCACGAAAGACACACTTGGACCAAATTGAAAGTGTGCTCAAAAAGGAAGGCGTCCGAAGTATGAAGAATAAAAGAGCATGTATGAAAATATTGATGGATGTAGACGAAGCAAGAGAGGTTTGCCAGGATCGTACAAAGTGGCGATCGATAGTCTCTGCCTACCCCAATGGGAATTAACGACGTGAGTATATGTATGTATGTATGTAAAAAGTGGCGATTGATAGTCTCTACTTACCCCAGTGGAAAATAATAGCTTAAATTTAAGTATTTTATTGTGTCAATTAATACACTAGAATAAGTCTTTTTCATACATACATACATACATACATATACTCACGCCTCAGTATATGTATGTATGTATGTAGAATTGTAGACCATCGCCTTTCGAAGGATTTTAAGAACAATGTAAGGTTACATGTGGTTGAGCCTATTTAATATCGTACAGTAATAGAAATACCGGAAATACGAAGAATAATACAGTAACCGTCGCTTCCTCATCCGAGAGGCATCTTTGCCAGGTCTACCCATCTCTAAAACTCGTAAAATAAAATAATTTTTAACAAAAAGAAAACCGACTTCATAGTTGGAAAAACCACCGAAAATAAACAATCTAGTACTAAAAAGTACGAAATAAGTTTTTTAATTGAATATGAGTACTGTGATTAATACCTTAACAATTTCTTTATTCCACACGCGTCAGTTCAACATACCTAAAAATTACAATTCTCTTAAATTAATTTTTGAGTCGGTGCCAGTCAAACAAAAGTAAATTCACCTTACTATCTATCTCTGATTATTACAATCTAAACAATATATATCTATCGCCTAACGTTTTTCAATGGTAATACGTACAAAAATCAATTTACCCTACAACTACAAGGTACCCTACATTTTACATGTATATGAAGTGCGAAACACACACTTCTTATTATCAATAATCATCGAGGCTGGCACCGGCTCACAAATTAATTTAAGAGAATTGTAATATTTAAGTAGGTTGAACTGACGCGTGTGGAATAAAGAAATTGTTAAGGTATTAATCACAGTACTCATATTCAATTAAAAAACTTATTTCGTACTTTTTAGTACTAGATTGTTTATTTTCGGTTGTTTTTCCAACTATGAAGTCGGTTTTCTTTTTGTTAAAAATTATTTTTTAATATTTTTATTTATGTAAAAAACATAAGCAGGTAGTTGTATACAAAGTAAAAACCACAACGCAGTTATGAATTTCATCATGCTCATTGAAACTTTGAACTGTAACTTTCGAATAGCACGTGGCTTGGCATCGTACAACAATGTTTAGGCCAAGAAACACCCTCGTGCCTGAAACCTGAAAATAACTTTAAAAAGTCTTTCATTACGTGACCACGTTTGTTCTAGATTTCGGCAAGGCCAAGTTCAAGATTTTTTTGCGGTAAAAATAACAGCTACTTTCGCTGCAAAACTGAACATTATTATCCTGATGAATCGTAGAAGTAGAACGACCAATTAAAATTGCTGTAGGTTTCTACAATGCGTATTAGTTGTGCGCTGGGTTTTTTGTTTTTAAGTGTCAATGTAGATAGAGATGTCACCAAGATCAAAGTTATAATTGCCTAAAATAAAAAGTTGCTATACCTTGAATTTATTTAATAGTCGTGCTTAATAGATTGATCTTCCAATTTATAAGCCAAAAAACTAAAAAAATAAGTATAAAAAAGTTTTTGTAACGATCGTTCAAAGTAAAGATCTTTTTTTTACCTGTCTAAATCAGAATTAATTACGTGAATGAATACATATTATCAATTGAATCCCTAAGTGAAAGTGAGATCAATAACGGCATGTATAATTCAAAGCCAAGACAGAAAAACAAAATTTGCATAGTTTTCAATAGGAAAGAATAGAACAGAAAACTCTTTATTGCACATCAAGATGATGATATTTTTTAATTTAAATTATGCATAAAAACCATCAAGAAAAACAATCATTACGAATTCTCTCATATACTTTTTTATTTATTGCGAAAGTCTGTGTTCGCCATAAATATTATTTGCCATAGCAAGGAAGTTATATGATGTTACATGTTACCGAAATCATAGTCGTATTAAGAACACTGGTCAACTTATTAAACAAGTAATACGGTTATGTATGAAACTTAATAAATGCAGTCAGATCTTAACGTAGAGTCTTTACAAACTACATATCATCAAAACAATGATACATATACATACATACATATACTCACGGCTATAAATCGCTTAACGGGGTAGCCAGAGCTTTGGAAAGAGAAATTCCTCAGCCACTTTTGGAAGTTGATGGGGAAAAGATGGTAATAATAAATGTTTTTGGTGACGGTTCTCCAACCACATCGCCAAAAAATCACTTAAAAAGCCCCTATACCCTTAGTCGCCTCTTACGATCACCCACGGGTAGAAATGGGGTAGTGTTATATATATGTAATTTGTTAAGAACAGAGTCGACGCTTAGCTTGCAAAATTACTTCTCTTCAGGAGCACTTTGGTTTCCTGACATTGATACTGTTTGGATCGATCGATCCTTTCTAGAAATAATATACATTTACTGATCGGATTTACATACCTTAATTGCTTGAAACGGTAAGGATTAAAGTTTAATACACTTAATACCACTGCTTTTGGGTAATATTTGTGTTGGGTCGGACCCGGAATTCGAATTTTCGCCTCTGTATCGTTTTAAAACAACCTTATCTTATCTATTATTATATTATAAAATTAGTGTTACCTTCAGCAAATATCAAGACCTTTGGACTCACTCTAGCCTTACAAGAACTGGATCGTGGAAATTGATAAAATTAAAAAAAACCTATGCCACTTTCACATCTTTATTTCATACCGATGATTGTTAGTTACTATATGTATAGGACAACAACGGAGGACACATTTGGATCAAATTGAGAGTGTGCTCAAAAAGGAAGGCGTCCGAAGTATGAAGAATAAATGGGCGGTATGAAAATATTGAAATGAGGATGTAAACGAAGCTAGAAAGGTGTGTCAGGATTTTATAAAGTGGCGATCGCGAGTGCCTACCCTAATGGGAACTAATAGCGTGAGTAAATGTATGTAGTTGATATAATACATGTGATTTCGTTCCCGTAAAAAAACGTTATTTAGAAGTTGTCCATAATTTTCAAAATATTTTTTTATCGAAATTCAAATTTGTTGTTGTATCTTAAAAAGTTGTCTTGTGAAAAGTTTTTTCTTAAAAAAAGTTTTAGATACTTAACTAAAACTGCAGCAAAGCGTAATTCCCTTCTAAGCTCAAACGCACACTAATCCCTTGTTACCAAAGCACTATACAAAGTAACTAATGGATGGAGATTAGACACTAAATCAACATTGCTTAGAATGAACCTAGTCCAGTGGACTCAAAACCACTAAATTAGCATTTACACTTCTAATTAATTTGTCTTATGGCATTCATTTTCGCTAAAGGAAATTACACCTATTTTATAGGATATTCTTTGTTTGTAAAGTTTTACAACTCCACAAATATTTACGCTATACGCTACGCTGCCAAAATAAGATTTGAGTCCACCTATTATTACGTACGTATATTACTGTTATGTATGCATAATTTGTTTTTGCATGAAAACCTCATGTGGGGATTATAACTAATCAATTAAGCGAAAAAAAAATCGTCTAGTATATTACTGTGGTTACAGAAGATAATAAAATTCTTTGTTTTACACTTAGTTTTTTAATTACTGATATACAACCAACTCAATTCAAACAATTTCTAAAGTGTTTTTTTGTACGCTTGGATATGCTTTCAAGGGACCAACCATTTTATTTTGCGTTGCGAAAACTGGTTGCATGGTTTTAAATATATTACAAAAATATCAAAACAAATACGAATACTATTGTTTATTTTAAATCTCTTTGTTCATGAAAACCTCATGTGGGGACTATTACTAATAAATAAATAATAAATAAGGGAAAGAAAAATCTCGACACAGGCGGGGACCGAACCCGCGACCTCGGGTAAACGCCCCGACGACGCTCTGCCAATTGAGCTACCGTGTCAATTAGCTGCCAGTGCGAAATTCTTCTATCCTTTATTTCTTTATTTTTCGAAATTTTTCTTACCTTTATTTATTCTTTATTTATTACTAATGTTATTTTTTTTTAATGAAAAATGGTTAAATCACAATTTTGTCTAACAATGCACATTAAACTCATTTTTAGTTGCGTAGCTTTTTCCGAGAATTTGCGACTGTTTAAGCCGACCGACCTTCAGCTAGCAAAATATTTTTTATTACCAAAACAGTCACTTTGTATTTGTTATATAATTAGAACTTTATTAGATCTATGCATACAATATATGTAGTTATTTTTCATTTAGCTCACTGCATTTATGAATTATTTTATCTCTCCAGCAAATAACTTTTTCATTTTTTGGGAAATACTGGAACTTCTAAAGTATGGATTATTCTGCAATTTTTCCGGTCCAAAACCCTTCTTTTTGTCTCCGTAGTTGGGTAAAAAGCGCCTTTTTCTGGTGTTCTTGTTGGCGATTAGGGAATTTAATTTTAATTTTACAGTGAAAGTGTAATGTTACCAAAATTCTTGTTTCCTTTAATGTCATCAAACATTTGTAGTAATAATAAATGGACACAATATGTGTACACGAATGTACACCTAAATGTGGGTTTTAATGTTGGCATAATTATGCCGAGTATGTATCAGTCATTGCTTTAAGGCTAATCATATTTTCGGAATAGTGACAAATAACAGTGACTTTACATGTTTTGTTCCTGGAAAACCAATAATGCTTAGCATTTTGATAAAGCAGTACTACTCAGAAACGCGAAACGATAATGGTATTAGGTTTCAAAATATATACGATCATTTAATATGTCAATTAACCCATTGAGCTACCTTGACTTACCAAAATGTTACCGCATAATAAAACTTAACTTACTTGTAGGTGTGTAGTAGTTATTTGTTTAACATAGAATATTTTTTTAAAAGTTTTTGGGATTTTCAAGTGCTTGGTCGGTAAGGTGACAAGAAAAAACTTTTATTTTACACTTGATTTCTCATTTAAAATATAATACTGCCTGAGGAAGTTTCAATTCACATGTCATGATGTTTTGACTACCCCTTGAATGGAAACGTATTATGATGAATCTGGCACCCATCCTGAATTAACAAATTTATATTTAAGTTAGAGTGGCATGGAATAGGACTAATTCATGATGATCATGGTTGACATATCTCGAAACAAGAAACAGGCCGTTCTTTTATTTAAATTGAGGTAGTAGTTAACTGACTGAATATAATTCTTGATACAACAATTAGTGTTGTTGTCTGAGTTTTGCTATGAACCCTCAGCAGCATTTACAACTGTTGGGTGACTATCTGGCCACACCTCTCACCAATCATTTGAAAAGATAACTGATTAGTCGTCTCATTCAATCTCCATAGAAATACATAAGGTTAGATTTAACACACATTTTTTTTTGTGCAAAACCGTCTTTCATCATATAGGTTCCAGCTAGGTAGTCGAGCTTACCCATATTAAAGTGATTTGGCCCTAGTCAGTCACAATTTTCTAAAAGCATGTATTACTTCTGAGTAAAACATGCATCGACTAAAAAATAAAACAGTGCAAATCTGTCAAATTAACTCAAATGAACAGGAAAACAATTCAGTTGAATTCCAACACAAACCTATTCAGGGCGACAAAGCGTATTTGCATTTCCTACTTGGAATATTTGAAATAGGAAACAGCTAATTACTGTTCCGGAGGACGTCAGTAGTCAGTACCTGTCATCGGCGTCTAATTGCAACAGTAATTTGTGTAGAGCGGCCGCGTCGACGGCGTCCCACCCGCCCGCGTCCCCCGCCCCGGCCCCCGCCTCCCCGCTGCGCCCCACCATGTTCTCTGACTGCTCTTCTTCGTTGTCCTGTTGAGATATCGCTTCATTAGTTATTAGTCTGTGGAGTCTATTTCGCTAACAAGCTTAGGTTGGGTTTCGATTATGATTATGAGCTTTGGTTTTTGTCTTGTTGGTGTATTGAATACCTAAATAAATCGATGGTAAAGTATTATTTTTAAATCATACACATAATATGTATGTCTTACATACATTACTTTACTCTAGGTGGTTTGGACGTGATATCAACTTATAAATCAATTAGTGCCAGCTGCACGCACGATAAAGTGTCACGTTATGTAAGAGAGAGCGCGGTATGAGCGATTTTGATCCACTATAGGCGGCAACTCTGCCAGCGGCAACTCACAACCTATACGTGAATAGACTTTACAGACAATCAATTGTACATACAGCTGAGCCAACAATATACAGCTATTTCATGTATTTAACAAAAATTGGTTTTGAGAAAGCATTCATGTAAAGAAATGATTCATGTATAGCGAGCTTTTTTAAACACAAACGTTCATGCCATAAATCCCCGAAAGGAACACTTCTGAAAATCACGCGGCATTATCACCTGGTGTAAAGAATACCCACGTTTTGCTTGGACAGTGTACTCACGTGATAGGGGGCAGGCCTATCGCTGTTTAGTATTACTAAGTACGAGTTAGCTATGTGCGTTTCTTCATTGTTGTCCGTTCACGCCGTTAACGACAATAATTTAAGGAAAGACAAATTGGTGTAAGTACAACCCAGATACGAGTAAGCTGTTTACAGAATACATCTACTGAGATTCTTATTTTCATAATAGTTCAAGGGATAAATGACTGCGTCATATGTACAGACATAAACGATGAAACTATATAATGACTACATACATACATACATATACTCACGGCTATATTTCCCTAGAAGGGGTAGCCAGAGCCAAGGAATTATAAATTCCTCAGCCACTTTTGGAAGTTGAGTGGGGAAAAGATGGTAAAAATAAAGGTTTTTGGTGATGGGTCTCCAACCGCATCGCCCAAAAATCCAATAAAAAGGCCCAATACCCTTAGTCGCTTCTTACGACACCCGTGGGTAGAAAGGGGTAGCGACATTCTAAGCCGGCACTACACGGCTAATAATATATTGTAATGACTACTACTATATATAACCGTGTAGTGTCCGGTTTAAGGGCGATGCGGTTGAAAACCCATCACCAACGATACTTTATTCTAACATCTTGCCCCCATCTGCTTCCAAATTTGGCTGAGGAGCTCTGCTCAGCTCTGAAGCTCTGGCTATCCCTTTTTGGGATTTATGGCCGTGAGTGTATGTATGCATGCATGCTATTTATAAGCTATGAAACGCATTAAAAGCCAAATAGTAGAATATAAAAAAACCAACTAATCGATGGAATATATAAAAGTCACGTGTCAACTGCAATTAAATATGAAGGAGAACTAAGAAACTATCGGGACACGTGACATTTCGTTTAACTCTCAGTAAAACTTTTCTTGAAGGACGTATTATAAATAATTCAATATCCAAGTAAATTAATAATATAATAAATAATGTGATGCATGTCAAGATATGAATCACATTATACGACGGCCAATGAAGAGCGCAAAGCGAATACTTTGGTCATGCACCCTCTTTGTTTGCATTATCTCAATAGTCTAACTTAGAGTATTTCGAATTACGACTAATTTGAGATTTTTGTTATTTGTCTTGAGTTTAGATTTTAGGATCATCTGATAGTTTTTAAATTTCGTGCTGTATTAAGTTACCATCACTTGAACGGTCCAGCATGATTTCAAACCGGAACGAAATCCCAATGTTGTCCCAAAACAAATTAATGTAATTTCGACTAATAAGAAAAGCTTTCATCTATTTGATAATTGAACGGAATTTAAAAATCCGCTTTGCCGTGCGTTGGTGGCATTTCCAACACACCTTTGTTTCCCTTGCGAGTGGTAAAAGGCGACGGAGGGATTACCTGTGAATGGGAAGCTTAGCTTAGCAAACATCTTACTATAATATACCTATGTCTTGGTAGCTATTGCAGCATAGACCCCTTGGGGATCGGTTTAAAGTGGTTCTTACCAAAGGAGCAGCGTTGTTTGTCACTACCAACAGCAACAGTATTCCGAAAGTTGTGGTCGTTTTCATGTTGAACTTCATGATAGCAGCGAGGTTTCTGCGAATAAAGAAATTAAATTAGAGCCGTGTTAAGCTGTCCCATAGAGCAGTTAATGAGTATAATTCACATCAGCTAGGTTTCATACACAAACACAAGCTTTTTGTGTGAGTGGAATATTCGTAGATTTGTAAAGTGAAATAAAGTGATTGAAATGTGAATCCGGTAGTAGGTACAAAAATATATACCTAAATGATAGAAAAATTAATTTCAGTTATAATCTGAAATTGTTTTTGTATCACCATTAAAATATCAGCTACAGATAATTACCAACTTCCACTACATAACCCGACCTAGTGGTAAATTAACATATACAGCTTCACACGGTGATTTTTTCCCACACTATAATCTTTGCGATCCAACAACATTGGTTAACTTACCCGTTTCAATTTAAGCAACCGCTTCCGTGATCGAATGGTTAAGCCAAGTCCGGAGGTCTCGGGGGGTAAATTTAATTTGTAA
This sequence comes from Bedellia somnulentella, assembly GCA_963576735.1. NCBI lineage: Eukaryota > Metazoa > Arthropoda > Insecta > Lepidoptera > Bedelliidae > Bedellia > Bedellia somnulentella. The sequence goes on along the minus strand of OY755184.1, from coordinate 7,757,869 downwards.
GATTTAACCCAGTTTGGACAGATATTGCAGGCTTGAACCACCTGATTATTCGAAAATTAAGGTGATTCCGTGCTTCGGAGGGTACGTTAAGCCATCGGTCCTGACTATTGTCACGGTAATAATTGTTAGTCATAGTAAGGGTTGGCACCCTCACTTGGTCATCGTGGTGGGCTAAGGCAAAATCACCCTATATAGGGTAGGATCGATTCCTTTGGTGGGGACATATTTAGTTGTAGGGATAGCAACACTGTAACCCATTTTTTATTGTATGTGCTGGGTCATTCTATGGACTAGATATTTTTGTGTTCGGATGATATAACGTAATTACTACGATTCCTAAACCCGCTTTTGGAGCGTTACCTGCAAGAATAGTCCTTAATCTATAGATGATATATAAATTTCCATATATAATTACAGAATTAATTATAAAAAAATCGCCGACAGTACATGACATGTCGGAAACGACATCAGCACATTTAAAAATCAATTATAAAGAGACTCGTTCATTAACAGTTCATTATTTCATAATTTTAGATCAAACACATCGTTGGCTTGATTTTAACGAAGTTTTAATCAAATCGTCTTGTAACATAAAAAGTTATTGATAGTTCTACGACGTTCGTAAATTCCCCGTCATTCCTGTCTACCATGAAAGATTGTATTAGTAGGAATCGAATTTATTAGTGTGTAAACATTATTTTCCGTTAATGGCAACACTAAATCATACTTGTTAACATACGAAGAAAAATAATTGCACAACAAAATGGTGTTGGTGATATTTTTGTTTGAAAGGTCGTTCTACAGGTCTATAGAGATCAAGCGTCACTTCTGGAAAGATCGTAAAAAGGTCAATTTCATAAAAAACCTATTTTCACTTCGTGGCTTTATGAAAAAGAGGTATTTTGTCACTAAGATTTACCGAAAATAAACTTAACCTCAAAAAGATATCACTGCTAGCCCAAATTAAATTAAATTTCTCACATCTGTCGACCTCACACCTGTCGACTGTTTGGTAGACAGAAGTGAAAATCATAGACAGAAGTGATTTATTCTTCGTTATAAAGTGATTTTACAACTAATAATTTTTGTTTGTAATTTTTTATGTTCATAGACTCTTACTATGATGATATTAAACAATTATTTATATGATTATCATGCATTTAAGATATTTTAGAAAACTGCAGATGCCAATGTGGCAGCTGGACGCGACGTCTCCAATTACCAACAATTGATCTGTTGCTTGCAAGAAAATTGTCAAGGCATACAAATTATGCCTATTGATGAGACCCATGTAGAATACATATCTGGCATTCTGGACAAAAACACCACACCGCCTTTTAAAGGCAAGGCCAGCTAACGTGGAGTAAGACTGATCCCGACGTGATACACGCACGCAAATTAAGTTGCGATACCTGCAGATTTTACGAAATATGTTCTCATCACGAAATTGGACGCATCTATCTTACGTAAAAAACAGATGATATTGCTACTGGTGAAATAGAATCTTTGTCGCCGAATGAGACTCATTGTAGCTCGCCTATCTCCAGTCAAGAGCGCCTTCAATCCTTGTTGCCAGAATTACTGCCAAAATTAGTTTCCAGAGGCAATAAGAGGCCAAAAGCAAAATTTCCGTCACCCAACGAAAACCGTTGCATCTCACTAGTCTCACCAGAATTGCGACGAAAAACACATCTTCGCCCGCAAAATCTACAAACAGGATCTCCATCACCAAATGAAACACCATCACCATATTATCAAAAGAGATACTTCTATGAAATGTGCTATGGAAGTGATGAGTCCGACGAAGAATGTGACAGCGCAAGCTTGCGGCAGCCTTTGATGGAGAATAGAAACGTCACTTCACTACTTCTGAATACTTCACAAACATGCCAGAAATGCATTCGTTTGCAATCAAGTTCAAGTGACGAGTCGATATTTTGATCTGTCGACATAGTGACGTGATTTTCTGTCGACAACTTTTTCTTTTTATAAAAATGCTACTTTTTTGAATATTTTTTATTTTTGTTAACAATTTTTAGTATTATGACTTTGAGTTTATATTTGTGGAAGTGTATTTTATGTCAGATTTTTATGAAACATAGTCTAAATCACTCTAATGTCTTTCCTGTCGACTTTGTGTTCACTCCTGTCTAACGATTAAAACGTGAAAAGTGTTATTTTCGATTTAATTAGTAATATTGATCTCAATCATTGTGATACTTCAGTTCCTATAGGTTTAATGATAATTATAATACGACAAAATAAAGAAAAAATAGATTTTTATTTTTGTTTTTATTTTCCTACTCCACGGTAGAATCACCCTGCTATGAAAATATTTAATGTATAAAAATAATATTATTCATATATAATATTCATTATATTCATGTCTGACACGAATAGTCGTATTCTCGAAGCGCCATCGCTATTTTTTACGTTAAACGATGATAATTGGAGAAAATTTATTAAGAATTCACGATACTGAAAAATAACTCATAAACGGTAACAAAAACAGAATTAATCACGTACTAATTAAAAACATGTCATCTATCTCATTAAATATTCCAAACATATAATGACACATTTAAACGAACATCAATTTATTTGTACTTTGTGTTGTATAATTATAAAAAGACATATTTAGACCAAATAGCGAGTGGACTCAAAAAGGCAGGCGTGCAAAGTATGAAGAATAAATGAGCATGTATGAGAAGATTGAATGAATGTAAACGAAGCTGGAGAGGTTTGTCAGGATCGTACAAAGTGGCGATCGATAGTCTCTGCCTACCCCAATGGGAAGTAATGGCGTGAATTTAAGTATGAAATAATATACACAGATAAAAAAAAAGTAAAGGTAAAAAGTATATTTATTAAAAGAATTACCGCTTTCACAAATTTCCAGGGGTTCCCAAACTAGGCTTAGCCTGTGACTTGGGAAACCAATTTAATTATATAATATAATTGAATAGGCGCTTTAATCGAAGTATTATATGTTACAATATATAAAAAAACGTATGTAATAAAACTAAAAGGATGAAAAAGAAAAAATAATAATTATAAGACACGAACAACACAAAACAAAATAATGAACATAAACAAAGCAGAATGGAGGAGAGTTCCATAATGATAATATAATAGATCTATACATTACATTCGGTTTCATTGATATTACTTTATTTTATTTTATGTGTGTGTGTGTGTGTAGCTGTTAGTTTGTTAGTATTGACAAATGTGATGAACTAATCTAACTAAAATAGAATGTATATATAGTTTGTGTGTATGGTGTGAATATATATATATACTCGTATATATATATATATATATATGAATAGCCCCAATACCCCCAAACTAAGTATAACTTGTATTATAGGATACTAACAAAACGATATATTTAATATTATATAATACACATATAAATAACACCCAAGACTAAGAAACAATCATCTATGGTCATCACATAAATGTTGCCCTCAGCGGGGATCGAACCAGCAACCTCCGGACCAAGAAATTAGTCATCTATCCACTCGGCCACGGCTGTCGTTTTTTATTATAAAAGGATGGCTAAATAAAGGATCCTTGGACATTCAAATAGTACATGACTCAGCTATCTTAGAATTGATTAAGCCAGACCGTATCCGTATCTTCCTTGGGGAGTGTAAGAAAACCAGACATAGGGAACACCAAAATAGGGAGTGTTAGAAAACTCCAAGAGAAGGTTTTCTGGATTCTTACAGAAACGGGCCGTAGTAAAGTAGTCGACGTATTATTGCGACAATGAAGAGAGTGCCTTTTATTAGTGGATCCCTCTAGCTATATCTAAAACCAAAGCTTTCTATCAAAATGACTAAAATATTTAATTATTTAAAATAAATATCCTCGAGCATAAATTTACTCGGTTTTTAAAGTCTATGTTTGAAAAACACAATGTTTTCAAAATCTATGTTAAGAAAAGACCTTCACCGTCGTAAAGTTTCCAAAGGTAAGTTTATGTTGGATAATATTGCCAAAGAGCAAAGTGAAAAAAAGTTGTTTGTAGTTTATTATATTTTCCTACCACGGAAAAAGACCTTCTGGCGTGTTTACAGTAAAAGGCTAATAGCTGATGAAAATTTATTACGGACACCTTATTTGTATCGTGTGCGTGGTTTTGACAGTAAATTTTTTTTCTTATTTTCTTCTGGATCGTTTCAAATATATGTAATGTACAAATAAATAGGTAATGTAGATGGATTAATGCACAACATTTATGTCAGGCGTCAGAAACAAATGCGATAAACGGATCATCTCTACATGTGGCCGAGTGTGGGATAGAAGAAATGTGTTCTATTGATTATAGCCTACTTTTTGCATTTATTTCTCTTCTAGTGTGTTTATTTATGAAAAATAATCATTTGGTTAGAAGCAAAATATTTTCGTGAATAGCAAGAAATAGGTAAAAGAAAGTAGAATTCAGGTTTAGAAGATTCGGTAAGCTATTAGAGATATTCTCATAAATATATGTTTATATTAAATTTAGGGATGAGAAACATTTTCGCTTGATTCATCATCATTCTGTCGTAATTTTTAATATGTTCGATAAATAATTTTCTTTATATCCTCATAATGAAGTGATCGGTATACATAGGTATCATAGTTCCGAGGATTATTGCATTATTATTCTTAATCATATTTAAGGAGACATTACTTATCTTGCATATATATTACTATTCAAAACCGTTTGATATTGAGTCAGCCTTGTTGTGTAACCCGAGCAATACAAAATAGTTTTGACAGTATCAATTTATATATCAGAGGTAGACAAGAAACATAACATAATAAACATAAACGTTCACGCCGAATATTCCCGAAGGGGTTGGCAGAGGTACTACTCGTAATACTTCTGAATATCACGTGACTTTGTCACCTGGTGTTCAGAGTACCCACGTTTTGCATGGACAGTGTACTCACGGGCAGGCCTATCGCCGTTTTGTACGAATACACTGTCACATGACTAAGTACAACTCAGCCATGTGGGTTTCCTCACGATGTTTTCCCTCACCGTTAACAACCATGATGATTTAACCACACATATGTCTTTAGAAAAGACAAATTGGTGTAGGCCCGACCCAGGATTTGAACACCAGTCGTTTGCACGATAACCGAGTGTTCTACCCACTGGGCTATCACGGTTGTAGACAAGAAACTATAATTTATTTGTCTTGACTTCGCAAATTAGTGTATAATAGACTCACCAACGTGTTGCGTGAATAAATAAGTAAGTATGATCAATTAAGCTCTTAAGGTAGAGTCAGTAGTGTTTTTTAGTATGGTAAAAGAAACATAAACGTATAGTGAATGGCGTGAAATTTTTATCCCTCATTGCGTAATACAAGTAAACCGCCCCTGTTTTACACGGGGCAGTGTCATTTTTTTAAATTATCTAAGGTTTCTACGTTTACGTTTACGTACGTTCAAGGTTTATTACGAATACATCTTATTGCAAGCAAGTAAATCACATACTCAATACGTTATCATGGAATCACAAAATTTTCAGAGTGCAAAATTACATAAATATTCTCACGGCCATAAATCCCAAAAAAGAGTAGCCAGAGATTTAGAGCTGGAAACTCCTTAGTCACATTTAGAAGTTGGTAGGGGACAAGATGGTAGCAATAAAGCATCGTTGGTGATGGGTTTGCAACTGCAATACTCAAAAACCAGCTAAAAAGCCCACGCTTAGTCGCCTCTTACAAAACCCATGAGAAGAAAGTGGTAGTAACTATCGAAGCTGGCACTACACGGCAAATTTCAGAGCTGATTCAGATTTCAGAGCATGACAAAAAAGCGTAAGATGTTTATTTTCGACCTAAGCGCGCTTCATTCTCCAGTCAACTATGTGGCTTTATAACTTCACCCGCATTGTCTTGATATCTGATAAGTAAAGGCGAGGCGTTATCATTGAGCTTCAAGAAAGGTTAATGTTGGACATAATCACCGCTAAAACTTAAGTGTAAGAAAACTCTTTAAAAGGGTGAGATTAAAACTAAACTGCGAATCATCGTTCAGGTTTCGCGTTGTCACATCTTCTTAACATAGTTTATTTGTAATTTAAACTGTTAAAATTAAGATTCTTCTCACCCTAAAAATATTTTAAATTGACTTTTCTGGATGAGCAAATTTTGCATGAGATATTTTTAACACCGATTGTTTGAACTACGAAAGTATTTTTCATACAATTAAAGCTTTAATATCATAGTGTTCAGACCTTGAGTTTTTTAAAAGTGTATTTATGTAATTTAATGTTTTTTTTGACATGAATTCCTCATGTGGAGATTATTACTCATAAATAAAATATGTTATTAAAGGAAAGAAAAATTTTTTTAAAGGAAAGAAAAATTTCGACACTGGCGGGGTTCGAACCCGCGACCTTCGGGTATACGCCCCCGTCGCTCTGCCAACTGAGCTACAGTGTCAGTTGGCAGAGCGACGGGGGCGTATACCCGAAGGTCGCGGGTTCGAACCCCGCCAGTGTCGAAATTTTTCTTTCCTTTAATAACATCTTTTATTTATGTGTATTTATGTATCTTAATATTAGAGAAGACTATTACAACTTAGGCCCCATTATAACCAATTATTATCCTGAACTTCGAACTTCTAGCAAAACCTCTCGATGTTCATTTACATTTATCAAAATTTTCATAATTCATCATCATCATTCATCAAATGCTCTTTTGCTGAATGGGCCACCGCTGGAATTAGAATAAGTAGAGATCACCTATATAACATTTATAGAGAAAAGTCCTATAACTTCAACCAAGATTTTATTATTTATGTCAGAAATTATTCAAAAATTTTCAAAAAAGTTTGTGGTGAAGCTAAATCTAGATGGATAAAACATAAAATTAAGAATTCTTCTAACAAGAGTAAGACTGTCTGGAAAATAATTAACAGTGAAACTGGAAAACTAAAGTCCCCACATGATCTCAATTTATTATTATTAGATAATGAACTGATACAGTCAAGATCACAAATTGCTGACATTTTTGAAAATCATTTTATAAATACCCCCACTCAGACAACAGAGAAATTAAATTCATGTCCCCAGAAAGCTCTTGAGTTGTTGGAACAAAATATTACCAAAACAACAGCACAGTTTTCTTTCAAGTATGTTGACAGTAATGATATAATAAAAAAATTTAAAACTATTAATCTTAAAAAAACCGAAGACATAACAGGAATGTCAGTTTTCGTCATAAACAGAATAATAAATATAATCGCTCCTCATTTAACGACACTTTTTAATAAATGTATAGATATAGGAGAATTTCCAGACTGTATGAAGTTAAGTAGGCTCTTCCCACTACATAAATCAGGAGATAGTCAGGACTTTACCAATTATAGGCCTATTTCTATTTTACCAGTTCTCAGTAAAGTTTTTGAGAAAATCATGTCCAACCAAATGCTTTCATATTTCAACAATCATAATATATTCCATGAAGAGTAATATGGTTTCACCAAAGGTAGGTCTACTGTAGATGCAGGAGTGTCTCTAATGAAACATATTTTTAATTCATGGGAAAACTCCCGGGATGCGTTAGGTATATTCTGTGACTGTGATTGTGTAAAAAAAGAAATAGCGTTGATTAAACTTAAATATTACGGTTTTGACGAGCAAGCACTGAAATTAATGGCATCATATCTTAATAAAAGAACTTTAAAGGTTGATATTAATGGAGCCACGTCGGAAGGATCGGAAATAGAGATGGGCGTTCCTCAAGGTTCTATACTTGGTCCATTACTGTTTCTGATTTACATTAATGATTTACCATTTATGGTACAAAAGTATTCTGAGATAGTTATGTTTGCAGATGACACATCTTTAATTTTTAATGTAGCGAGATCCTCTACATCTCTTGACGACGTAAATAAAGCTATCTCACTGGTATTGCATTGGTTTACTGTAAATAACCTGGTTCTGAATGCCAAAAAAACTAAATGTATTAAATTTACTTTACCGAATGTTAGGCAAGTTGATAACAATATTGTTATTGATAGTGAAAAATTAGAATTAGTGAAAGAGACAAAATTCCTAGGCATAATAATCGATTCTAAGTTGCAATGGGGACCTCATATACTAACACTTTCTACAAGGCTGAGCTCAGCAGCGTATGCCGTGCGTAAGATTAGAGAAATAGCAGACATAGAAACAGCTCGCATTGTGTATTTCAGTTATTTTCATAGTATTATGTCGTACGGTATTTTATTATGGGGTAAAGCGGCTGATGTTCATAAAGTTTTTGTCTTACAAAAGCGAGCTATCCGATCTATTTACATGTTGAGGTCGAGGTATTCGTTGCGCGAAAAATTTAAAGAAATTGGCATTTTAACTGTCCCTTGCCAATACATATTTGAGAATTTAATGTATGCCAAAAAGAATATAGGCCAATTTAGTAAAGTTAGTGATAGGCATACTGTTAACACTCGAAATAAGGACAAACTTCACGTACCGAAGTGGAGACTTAATAAAGTAAGTAACTCCTTTATGGGACTATCCCTGAAAATGTTCAACGAACTTCCTTCTGACATATTGGAATTGCCTGTGGCATCTTTTAAAAAGGCAATAAAAGCCATGCTTTTAAAGAAATCTTACTACAGTGTTCAAGATTTTTTAAACGACAAGGACCCAACGCGCACATGACCGTGTCCGTAAAGCTATAAATCTTCCCTCGTTATTCCTAGGAATAATTGTCTGGTGAGGATTTTTCTTCTCACGTTATGTGATTGGTTTTTTGTGTGATGGACAATTTATTTTTATTATGTCAAACTAGCGTTTGGTTTTGTCGCATAGAAAATCTTTTGTAAAGTAAAAACATGTTAATAAACTGAAATTGTACAAACCATGTTTTGAAAAAATGAAAAAATGTAAATGTAAAGAGTTTCTTTGTTGCTTCTTCTCTTTACGAACACCTTCCGAAGCAACGGACTTATGATAAATTTAAAAAAATTGACGTTCAAAAAATGTTAGTTTTTAACTTAATTTTGAAAAATAAACTTTTTGACTTTTTTTGACTTTTATACATGCCCTTTTATGGTGATCATATTTTCAATTTGATTAAAAAGTATCCTCCGTTTTCGCCCTCAACTGATATTGCCCAAGTGTTAGTTAAACTAAATATTTCAAATCGAACTGCAACTTATGCCTAACGAAAGAAAGCAGTGTCAAAAAAGCGAGCTAAGTTGTATTAGATGAGAGCCATTTACAAACAAAACTGCTGCCAGCAAAAGGCAATACAAATAAAAATAATATAATTTCATACAATTATCATATAATACAAATATCTCATTACTGAAACCAAACCCTTTCATTTCGTTTATAGCTGTTATTGTTTTATTCCGTTTCATTCCAATGATTTGATATTCTGTATTTCAATCACTTTGCTGTATCCATTAAGGATTATCATAAGGTGTTATACTTTGAATATTATAGGTTTTTAAAATGATTACATACAAAAAGCGAATATATAAAACGTCATCTTTCAGCTACTCTGTAATCCGTCATTATATCCTCAAGGAGATCATATCACAAAACCTGTTATTGAAACCGACTCCCGGGGATTTCTAGTTGCCTTGGCAAATAATTGGATATTCGATATATGCTACCACTTTTTGTTCTCATCAGTCACAGCCACACTCTCTAGAATGCAATTATAAATATTGATTACCCAATAACGATTAGTTTTATGATGTAGGTTTAATCAATCTTTATATAAAGAGCAAGGTACAAGTGATTAACTTTAGAGAAAATTTTTGTGTTGAATTGGACTATGAGGAGATGTACCTATATATGTCTAGAAAGAAATATTGGTGAACATGACGATAATGAAGATTAATCACAAAATATATCACTTTAATGGTAAATGAAACTAAGTTCCTATTAAACAGTAATCTAAATAAATATAAAGATAATGACTGTATTTTTCAATAAATATATATGGATAGAGTCTTGAATATTCCATAGGTCTGGCTAGCAAGGCTTTATTTAAAAAACAGGCCTAGTGCGAGTCGGATTCACGAACGAAGGGTTCCGTTCTATCATCTATAATAGAAAATTACGTTTTTGTATGGGAGCCCCCTTTGATATTTACTTTACTGTTATTTACTTTACTGTTATTTAATTATTTGTTTTGAAGGTGATATACAAATAAATATTGTGTGAAAATTTGAAGCGTCAACTTATCACCGGTTTTAATATTGAGTAAAATATACGGAAGAAACACGTTTGTAGGGTTTGTTTGTCTTCATCAGACCCCCCTTTATATTATTTTTTACTTTTTAGTATTTGCTGTTATAGCGGCAACAGAAATACATCATTTGCGAATATTTCAGCTTTCTAGCTATCATGGTTTATGAGATACAGCCTGGAGACAGAAAGATATACGGACAGACAAACAGACAGCGAAGTCTTAGTAATAGGGTCCCGTTTTACCTTTTGGTACGAAACCCTACAAAATGACTTGTAATATAATCAATACTCGACGATTTTTTTAATATACATATATACGGCATTATATAACAAGAAACCAAAAAATATTCATCATAAAAATATTTGCCCTAAGCGGGAATTAAACCAGCCTCCTAATAACTAATGGACAACGACTCAGTCCTCCATCAAATACTTATTATTCTAAAAACTTAGCTCTGAACCTTTCAAGTGTTTGCTTGTATGGATAACACAGTCTATACTGTAAAAATAACAAAGAATAATCTATTTAAACACGACATCATACATTGCACCGACAGCAGACTATTTTACTTAAACTGTCTTATCAATATTCAAAGCCTTTGGTATGACTTGTATTTACATGAACTGAAGGAACTATTAAAATACAATGCATGTTATTGAAGAACAATTTTCTTAATTGGATTTTAACTCAAAGGCAGTGAAGTCGAGCGATATAAGAGTGACTGTTTAATCTTTGGTGATCCATGTTTAGTATATGAGTACTACAGAATAAAATTAGGTGGTTTGGTTAGGTGGTGGTGTATTGGATAAAAGTGACTGGTGGTCGCCGGTTCAATTGAAACCTGATTTGCGGAATGGATGCTTGTTTCTTGGATTTAACTATATTTAACTAAACATGTTTGTATCATTGATTAACTTTATTATTTTTGATCAGTGAACTGACCGTGCGTACTTTACTTCCATTAAATAAACGGATTACTTTAGATAGTAGATATTAAGTCTGAGTTGAAGGTGTGTGCCACGTTTAAATAAATAATCTATTCTCGTTTTTATAGGAGCACACCTTCAATTTTATTATTTCCTTATATTTTGCTATACAACGTAGCAATAATTCTGGAGCTTTAAAAGTAGATTTATTTTCCTTCTTATAAGCCAGGCAGCACAGGCAGAAATGAAGAGTAAATATGCACGTAGAGAGTTAAAGTTGTTTTGCTTGCTGCCGCCGCACGACTCACGTGTGAGCGCATCAAAGCGAAATAGTACAAGGATAAAGTACCTCTATTGAAATTGATATGGCTATAAAAAGTATTTTAAGGAAATATATTTATATTGATGGGAAAGATAAAAGGATGCCATTTTAGATTTTGCCAATTTTATTGATAAGATTTAAACAATAAATTTTGTCTTCAAAATAGTCCTGTGGGAGTACCACACCATTCATTCAGCAGAACATCTACAGGCATGCAATCACCGGCCTCACTGCTCACACTGAATTTGGTAATTGGTAATAGGTAGGTTAATAAATAAATAAAATAAATAAATAAATAGGTACTTGGAGGGGAGTACTGTGGGAGTACGTTAGAGCGCACGCTACTGCGGACTCACTCGCACATAGCAGCGTCTCACTCATATTCCTACATCGCGGAGTGTAAATGTTTTTCGAGTTAAGCATAGATACAAATTATAAGTTGGTACACAGCAGGGTGTACTGGCCAGTATATCTTTGCTGTTTCCACAGTCCGTCCGCGAAATGTCGTCGGAGTATCTAATAAACATACATATACTCAATGCTATAAATTACAGGGTAGCCAGAGCTTTAGGATTAAAAAAACTTCAGCTACCTTTGACCTTAGGTTAAGGAATAAAAAAATAGAATTATAAGACGCCAGCAAGAAAAGATCCGGTCTGAAGGCGACAAAGCTATTTATTATTATTATTCAGTTATGTTTGTGAAATAAAGACATATATTTTTCTATTAACTTACTCTGAACTGCCAAAAGACTTAGTAATTTTGTTTCTATAGCTCTGATTATCCCTTGTCAGAATTTTAGTCGTTAAAGTGTAATAATACGAAAACACAAAGTATAAAATCGTCTACTAAAGAATAACACCTTATTTAGTGCTTATTCAAGGAAACTCAAAATACATAGACAGAATCGCTAACAGCTGGATACAGATTAATATCCCAGTCAACATTGATAGAAAGGATTACTGTTTATCTTAATGCTTGCAATTAAGAAATGTCGCCGTTTCGATCATCATTTATTAAGGTCTTTTAATGCTTTAGGAAAGCACATTAGTTAAATTGGTAAATCACCATAAAGCCTGTAGGCACGTGTATAATCAGAATTATTGATTAACATGTTTCTTAGGGTTAGAAAAAATGTAATGCCTTAAATTTTATCTTTTAGATGATGATTAACAGATTCATCAATAGGGAGCTAAAATACAATATCTAACAAGCGGTGTAAACTATGTTTCTATTTTTTGCTTGTTGCTTTTTAAGAGGTTTTTTTTCGTCTGAAAACCCTTATAGTGACAGCAAAGATTTAGAAAAAAAAAATTTAGAGATCGCAGTAATTATCTCTGACTCAATATACTGCAAATTGCCGAGTGTGGCAACCTATAGAAATCATTTTTGAAAGGGCATGTCATAATATTGTGAAAAGAATTACTTGCCTAAGGATATTGGGCGACAAGCACGCAATTACAAAGCACGTCATGTCAATAAAATAAGCCAAGTCTGTCTAGCAGGATCATTTACTCTGGTGACAATGTATGATTGTTGAACGGGTAGCAGTGGAAATAAAGTTCTAGAGCATTATTGGCTATGTTCGTGACGGGAGTCAATTTATAGTTTCGGTACACATAACTTTGTACCCCCAAAACTTAGATAAATCTATACAGAATAAAAATTACACAAATTATTGCTTAAATACATTTTTAGTCAAAGGAGTAGAAAAATCATCTAATCATTACGGGCCGTTATCACCAAAATACTCTTTGACGTGCCAATGTAATAAATCAAATCTATTGACACATAGCATTTGTTTTGCTTTGCAATTAAAAATAAAGTTCCACTTTTAGCTGGTGACTGTTACCTAACTTGTGCATATTATGAGATGCATGGAACGCAATTAATTAGCAGGAATCACTAGTAATAACGCACTGCCAAGGTTATCATTGCCTGTTAATAAGAAATTCTGATGTATGAGTTCACATTTGATTTTCAAGAAACATTTCAAAATAATTTTAATTGGCATATCGGAAATGTAAAAATGATTACATTTGAGGTCTTGTATTGATACAGCAACTGTGATAGCCCAGTGGGTAGAACACTCGGTTAACGTGCAAACGACTAGTGTTCAAATCCTGGGTCGGGCCTACACCAATTTGTCTTTTCTAAAGACATATGTGTGGTTAATTTATCATGGTTGTTAACGGTGAGGGAAAACATCGTGAGGAAACCTACTCGTACATGGCTGAGTTGTGCTTAATCATGTGACAGTGTATTCGTACAAAATGGCGATAGGCCTGTCCCCTATCACGTGAGTACACTGTCCATGCAAAACGTGGGTACTCTGCACACCAGGTGACAAAGTCACGTGATGTTCAGAAGTATTAGTACCTCTGCCAACCCCTTCGGGGATATTCGGCGTGAACGTTTATGTTATGTTATATGTTATGTTATTAAGTCTTGTTTTGAACCTTCTTGAAATAAATGAAGTTTATATGCAAAGACCAAATGTTTTTCTGAAAAATATAGCCTTACTTGCAGATAATACATATATACTGATATGTATGCGATGAATTTAAAGCTGAAGAGCTAAATGATGAGTTTATGACAAGTTTTTCTTTTGCTTGTACGATCGAGGGAAGTCGGAAATCTATTAATGTTTATAACGATCATACGAAATGGTGTAGTTTTATATCAGATCTACTGACGATATATGGCAATCTCATTACTAAACTTAAAAAAATAAAGATATCAAGTAAAAGAGTGTTCCAAAATAATATGTAAAAAAGCTATTTAAAAAGTATTATAATGGAAAAATAATATGAGTAACATACTTTAAATGAGTTGCATTTAATAATCCCCACATGAGGTTTTCATGAACAAAAAGATTTAAAAAAAGAGTTGCATTTAAGTTTTGAGTAAAGTGATATTCATATCCCGTTACATACCATATTTTGCAATGGGAGAAAAGATAATGATAGTATCAGTTTTATATTTTATTAAAAGAGATAAAGAGCAATTTATGATGCTTATGATAGCGCCTTTTGTAGGTTCCAGTTGTTAATAAGGATAGTACTCGTTAATGTCTGCACTATTACTCTAGGCCTAAGAATTAGGGCTCCCCAGTGGAGACAATATGGGCTGCGTCCATATTCATAAGAATATAATAGTTAATAGGTTCATAAGTATATAATGGATAATAATAATTTGGCTACTGCAAATGTTATATGCAAGTATGATCCGTGGCGAGGGTGAACAATTGGTCGATAAAAGGAAAACTAAACCTTTCACTTACTCATAATTAACAGCAAGTAGCACTTATTTCTCCGCAAAAAGGTATTGCGATCTGATCTTTTATGCTGATGCAACTCGGCACAATATTTCTATTTACATTCATGTATAATGACTATTACTACAGCCTTATGACTATTATATGCTATTATATTTATGATTAATACTGATTAAGAGCTTTAGTTTAATTATAAGGTTTAGAGCTGTGGCTTAGAATAGCAATACCCCATGTCTACCCGAGGGTGTTCTTAAGAGACGACTAAGACTATTGAGGCTTTTTCAGATGATTGTTGGGCGATGCAGTTGGAGACCCATCACCAACAATCTTTACATTAAAATATTTTTCCCACTCAACTTCTAAAAGTGGATAAGGAATTAATTATTCCGAAGTCTGTCCGAGTATATATGTATGTTTGTCGTTTATATTTAAACCACCTAAAGCTCGACCCTACCCTAAAAACGAAGATTTAGATTAAGCCGTGGCGGCCGTAAATACCCGTTCACTACTACAAAAAATAGTGAATTATTTATTCAATAGGGATATTGAAAAATATGATCGTTGGGCGATAAATGCAGCTGTATAATTTTTCATCTGGTCAGATCAAAAAGAAATTCAGTAGTATTGTTTAAAATGCTGACTTGATTTTTTAACGTTTCAAAGAATAATTAATGTAGACATGTTCATTTTATATATTTAATTTGATATGAATATCCAATTTAAAACCTGAGCAAGCACAATATAATTTTATTATAACATATGTACATATACTCGCGGGTATAAATCTCTAGAAGGGGTAACCATACATTCATACATACATACATATACTCACGGCTATAATTCCCTAGAAGGGGAAGCCAGAGCTAAGGAATTAGCAATTCCTCAGCCACTTTTGGAAAGTTGAGTGGGGAAAAGATGGTATAATAATGGTTGTTGGTAAAAGCCCTAATACCGTTAGTCGCCTCTTACGTACACCCACCGGTAGAAATGGGGTAGTGCTATTCTAAGCCGGCGCTACACAGCGCTAGAAGGGGTAACCAGAACATCAATATAAGATATTCAGCAGCCACTCTTGGAGTTTGAGCAAATAAAAGATTTTAAAATAAAGGTTGTTTATGCCCCATACCTTTAGTACTCTCTTGCAAACACCCACGAGAAGAAATAGAATAGTGCTATTCTAAAGCCACACTACACAGCACATAAATATATGTCAGAATAAAAGTTTTCACCACTTAAAATAAATCGGAATAAATATTCTAGACAAATGACAATATGAGCTGGTAAATAGTAAAATAATAAAAAAAAACTATACATAAATCTTATATTATAAAAATACATATTAATAGAATAATTTACCAACAATTGTTTGACGCATAAAAGTTCGTCGAATAATTTAACGAAATTGATTAATGATTTTATAGTTGCCGATTATCTATTCATCATCTATCAATATTTTTTTTGGCAAAAACCCTGCAGGTCCGGCGGTTATTACACGAATATTTTTAATGAAAGTTATTGATATAATTTGCACGAAGTTTATTTCCAATGCGTCCAATGAAAGGTATATTTATCCTTTCACTACAAGATGAAAGTGAAATGTTTGCAATTACTTCTTAAAGAAACATTTTTAAAAACAGTTTGTCATATTTTTATTTTGCGCTTGTGAAGGATGCTTTTAAGCTCTTGAAGTGAGCGGAAATTGAAGTGTGCAAGGGAACTTGGCATGGGCTGAAGCAACTGCACTAAGGCTTTCCACTTTTTCAAATAACCGAATTTATTTAATATTTTGTTTAGAAACGATTTCAAACACAAAAATGTAACAAATGAAAAAATATTACAATGACAAGAACAAAACTATTTTATTTAAGGAAAAATATTTGAATTTTAAATGACTAAGTTATTTTAAATTTAAATTTTACGGCGTATATTTTTATAATAATTTTAATATTTTACTATTTTTTAAATCATATTTGTAAATTAAATTAAATCAAATTATAATCAAATAAATAATGTAATATTCTTACCTGGTACTATGAAGCAAGTACTCGAACAACACGTTAGTACTATTTAACGGCACCGTCAGAGTGAAGGCTGTTTCCGTGTCGGCTACGATGGTTTTTGAAACCAAATGAGGGAGAGACGCTCCTAATGGCTGCTTATATAGTGTGTCGCGAATGGGCTAACACCGTTCCCCGTTACTTTAGCTAACGCAATCGAGTTGACGCATCGTCCAAAACGTAAAACGTTTTCTACGAAGAATTGAAAATTTGCTACGGAACTTTATGCTACGTGTGATTGTAGATCAAACTGTAGCATTTGTTTTCGTAGTAATACAGCGTTTCGTAGTATTGCAATAGAGAAAATTAATTGAGTCATGCGTTTAGATGTTATGGCTAAATATTATTAGGACCAGAAACGTAAATGGTTATATTGGAATGAATTGCCATATTTTATCACAAGTACCTGTATAAAATATGCGTATGGAAGAATTGATCGGTCGGAAATTGTGCGGTCGTTGTTGTGGATATTATTGGGGAGGCCTACGTCCAACAGTAGACGTCTATAGGCTGATGAAGATGATGATATTATTAAAGTTATTTCTTTGAGATTAAAGCTTATGTGATTTATATGCAACATTCCCTTTAGATTTAGTTAGGTACCTAAATAAAAATATAGATTATGCTTTCATCTTTATTACAATATAATAACAATATCAACGAGCTTTCCGACAATAATTAGTAAAATAAATAACAACATAATAACCATTTTCTTCAAACTAGCTATGCTATGAAAAAATATGGTCTTTTAAAAATAATAAGTATTCAAATGATTTAAAGTATGAATCAAACCTAAATTTAATATATAATTACATTTTATCAGAGCTACAATTACCAAAACAGGGGTGGGAAGACTTATAAAATAGCAATAGAAATAAACAGATCCCGAACATAAATAACTAGTGGTACATCATCTTCCATCAACCATCTGCTCCCCTATCACTTCCAAATATGGCTGTTGAGTTTCTAGCTCTGAAGCTAGCCCTATTAGGGATTTATGGTCGTGATGTACGATTCTAGTGTTTATCCTCGTCTTCGCATCGGTAGTTTCGTATTTAGAATCGGTTACCACTGGTAAAACATTTTTCTAGAGCATATCAAGTAACCTATTTCCCTCTTCTGGTTCTAAAGTACCATCCCAATAATTTTAAATAAAATAGATTTGAACCTTTGATTTTCAGTTGTAAATAGTATAACTAACACGACTTTCTTTTGAAAATAGACATAATTTATACATTCATTGAACATGTGAAGTAAAAATGTTTACGTTTAAACATTTTTACGAATATTTCACGGATTAAATGAGTGATAGTTATATTACCCCCACTTTCGTCAGGTGGTCAAATTGACTGTTTGCCTTTAATATTATTTATCTATAGTTTTACTGACTTTATCAAGTAAATGGTAAAAAACAATGGTAAAATTTCGATAACGGGACTCCCTTCAGTTTTATTAATTCAATTTAACAGCACTGATATGTTCTTCAACAAATATTTAAAGAATCGATTTTTGATATGGCGAAAGTGGATATTGAGTCTAGAATAGAATAGAATAGAATAATCATTTATTTGCCAGAATAAGAGTATACAGAGATATCAACAGTTACAAAATTGTCCTTGCTTATTCTACTAACAAGATTAGCGTGCAAATATTTACATCAAAATTATCTTCCTATAGAAAGATAATGAAATTAAGAACAAAATTAACATTACAGCACCATAGACAATTTCCATAATATTATTTACTACAGTCTTAGTGTTATTATATTTGTCAAATTATAATTATTAAGCATAGATTTATTTTTATTCATTAATTAACAATGTCAAAGTTTATTATATAATTCAGTCAATACCTTTTAATCCCATAAATACATTTTATGTCAACAACACATTATAGCGTATAAATTTATCACATAAATAATCACTGACACTGTAGTACATTTTATTAATTAAGAAATTGTGTAAAGATAATTTAAATTTAGTCATTGGTAATTCTTTAAAACTTGCAGGTAACTTATTAAATATTGTGATTGCCATAGAATAGCAATTGCGGGAAAATAATTCTAGTCGCCTTTTTGGGATATAGAATTTACCTTCGTGCCTTTTACTATAGGTAACGAATGCATCTGAGTGTTTAACAAACAAATTTGGATGTTTTTTTACAAACAGGCACATTTCAAATATGTATAAACACGGTATAAGTCTTTAATATAGAGAATAGAATCACTGATTAGTTTTTCAATACCATGTTTTCTTTTATTTTAACAAATCATTATTATTATTTTATTGAGATATGAGAACTTTAAGTTCTTTATAACTGTGTAAGGAATATATATATGTCCTAAATTTATTGAATATATTTTTTTGGAGTAAGAGATATAAAAGACATCCACTCTTTTTTTCGGTAGAATGATACGTGTGAAACTGAATCAAATTTAGTACAAGTTTGCGCAGTAAAATTTTCTTTTTTTATATGTAATTCATGTTCTATACTGAAATAGGTGCTCAAATATATTTTTTATCCTAGCTTGGAGTATAGTGACTAGCTCACTGGGCTGCACAAAGAGCACGGCACATTTTGAACCATCTTTCATCAATCATCATTTTCAATCATATCATGGTCAGTGTCTCTTACTTGTTCTTTAAAAGAATTTGCACATAAATTGCTGGTGTTACGAGAAAATGTATTCTTGATACTAACATCTTATGCATTCCTTTAAGCATAATATGAAACGATGCAATCTAAACTGTATTATTCTCCTAATGGTCTTATAAATATATTTACTATTACATTCTACTTCAATTTATCTCATACGAATTCCACTCCCTTTTTGAAATAAGTTCCTTTGAACCCATGGAGTGTATTTTTTTCTGCAGTTTATTTTTTGAACAGGAAATTTGATAGAAATACAATTTTTTATATGGCGAAACAACTTTTTACTTAACTGTATTAAACTAGATATATTTTGCTCATTCAGTTAACAACATACATACATCACGGCCATAAATCCCAATAAGGGGTAACCAAAGCTTCAGAGTTAGAAACTTCTCAGCCACATTTGGAAGTTGATAAAGCACAATATAGTAGAAATCGTTGGTGATAGGACTCCACCCGCTTTGCTCAAAAACCACTTAAAAAAGGCCGTAGGTAAAAAGGGGAGTGATATTCTAAGCCGGTGTTACATGGCTAACAAAGCTGTCTTATTACAATTATCTTT
Source organism: Bedellia somnulentella (assembly GCA_963576735.1). Lineage (NCBI taxonomy): Eukaryota > Metazoa > Arthropoda > Insecta > Lepidoptera > Bedelliidae > Bedellia > Bedellia somnulentella. The sequence goes on along the minus strand of OY755184.1, from coordinate 7,737,850 downwards.
GAACCATACATACTTACATTATAGCCATGAGTATGGCTAGTATGGCTATAAATCCCTAGAAAGGGTAACCAGAGCTAAGGATTAAGATTTTCCTCGGCCACTTTTAGAAGTTGAGTGAGGAAGAGATGGGTAAATAATTGTTTTTAGTGTTGGGACTCCAACCACATCGCCCAAAAATCCCTTATAAAGCCCCAATACCTTTACTCGCCTCTTCTGTGCAACTTCGGGAAGTGCAATTCTAAGCCGACACAACATAGCAACATTGAAATTAGTAAAAAACAAAAAATATTTTTTTCAGCCTTAAACTAACTCTTAACTTAACTTTATTAGTCCATAGAAGACAAACAAATGTGACTTCATTACAAACGATTATAACTTGGCTGAGGCATAAAGGGTCAAAATAGTACTACTTTCATAAACATGATTTGACTATTTTTACAAACTGTTACTGTTGAAAATTTTATTATAATATATATATTTTTTTAATTAGTCTGTATTTAGTGTATGTATTATTTTATTTTCCATCTGACCTCAAAATTTACAATAAACTTGATTAAACAGGCAGTTATAATGTATCGTTTCAATAACTCATCAGCAACTAATAATGCGGTCTCCGAACAAATCTTTACCCGTAATTTTGGAGCAATAATCAGAATCTTTTGATCCAGGGAATTAGTGATATGGATTGGTTTAGTCAAATCATGTAATAAAGTGGAGCGTTTACTACATGTTATCTTTGTTAGATAGCATTATGATATTTGAGGTTTTTCCGACATCCGTAATAAGTAGTTTTTTCAAAAGTGTTTTTTATATGAGATGGATCTATTTCTATTTTGGTGTTGCGTTAAGAGTTATGGTATCGCTATACAAAATGCTTTTGTGGTCTAGCGGTAAAACGCTCGGCTTTAAATCCGGAGGTCTCCAGTTCGCTGCCCGCGGGGGTAAACTCACTGTTATTTTTAACCCAGTTTGGGAAGATATTACGGTTTAGATTTACCTGATTTTCCAAAAAAATAAATAATTCCGTGCTTCGGAGAGCACGTTTAGCCGTCGGTCCTCGCTACTGTCACGATAGCTTATTTAGTTTGCCACTTCACATAAGTAAATAATTACATACATACATACACACATATTCTCACGCCGTTAGTTCCCATTGGGGTAGGCAGAGACTATCGATCGCCACCTTGTACGATCCTGGCAAACCTCTCTGGCTTCGTTTACATCCATCAATCTTTTCATATATGCTCTTTTATTCTTCATACTGCGGACACCTGCCTTTTTGAGCACATTTTCTATTTGATGAATAAATAATTAATAAGTAAATAATTGTTTGTCCAAAACAAGTATTTTCTTTCTTTCAATGCAAATAGGCACGCAAAGTATCAAATTTGCACCCACACAGAATTATGCTAAATACCCGTTTGAAAAACTTCATACTGACTGCCCAAAGACTAGAGCGTTCAAACTCGATACTAATAAATTTTACCGTAAAAAATACTTCCATCGATGTATAAACGTGCTAACGCCGTCTTATAAATGGATTAATGTTTTTGGACGCATGCATGATATAGTGCCACATTCGGTGAGATAGCTAATATCCTCACATCATATGAGTTAGCTAATAAAATAGTTGATATTTGTTATACATGTTAGTTGGTACTCGTAGAAAAGAGTTAATATTTTGAGCCACAAGAATTTTTGTTTTTTACTACCACAACTGCATTTAAATAAAATGGGAGTTTAAAAAATAATTGAATGTGCGACGGATGTTTGTGGATTGAGCAAGAGGAAAAATCGACCAACATCAAGTTGGTGGGATAAAAGTGTGAAAGATGCTGTGAATGAAAAGAAGAAAGCCTGGCTCGATTTTCTAGCAATCAAAGCTAGTAAACGGATGAATGTGTGTATAAATGATGACGAAGTTGAGAGATTTGAAGTTGAATATAAGAGAATAAAGAGAGCGGTTAAGAATAAAATAGAGAAGAAAAAGCGAGATCTGAAAGAATGGAGTGAAAAGAAACTCTCCGATAATTTCCAAAGTAATCAAAAATTATTTTGGAAATATATTAGACGTGAAAGGGGAGTTTCTCAAAACACGAGTACAAGTGTGATGAAGGATGAAAAAGGGGAACTTATGACTGATGGAACAAGAATAAAAAGAGTATGGAAGGAATATTTTGAGGGTCTCTTTGAAAAAGAGGATGATCCCATTACTTCAGCAATTGATAGCGATGTTAATTGTGACGAGGTAATGGGTGACGTGTCTGAAAGTATGATAAGTATGGAAGAAATTGTAAAAGCGATGAAAAGTATGAAACTAGGAAAAGCGGCAGGATATGATAGGATATGTGTCGAAATGCTGAGGGCTGGTAAAGGGTTAGTGGCTTCTTGGCTGTTCTTCCTTTTTCAGAAGTGTTGGGCACTTGGCAAAGTACCAAAAGATTGGTGTAGAGCCGTGATTGTGCCCCTATATAAAGGGAAAGGGTCACGCCAAGAAGCAAAAAACTACCGTGGTATCAGCCTACTCAGTGTTGTCGGCAAATTGTATGCGAAAGTTCTGATCGAAAGGGTGATGAAAGAAACGGATGAAAAAATTTGGGATGTACAAGCAGGATTTAGGAAGAGAATGGGATGTATGAATCAAGTCTTCTCCTTAAGGTGCATCACAGAGAAATTTTTGTCAAAAAACCAAAAAGTGTATTGCACCTTCATTGATTTGGAGAAGGCGTATGATAGGGTAGTAAGAAAGTATTTGTGGAAGGTGTTGTCTAAGTTCGGTTTGGGGAGCCAACTTATACGTGCATTGGAGTCACTCTATGAGGATTCCAATGCATGTGTGAGAGTAAACGGAGAAGACACGGACTGGTTTGAGATCTCTAGGGGTGTTCGACAGGGTTGTGTGGCTTCTCCGTGGCTCTTCAATTTGTTCATGGACGACTGTTTGAAAGAACTGCGCGAAAGTGATTATGGACTGAAAATGAGAGGGTTCATCATTAAATGCCTCTTATACGCTGACGATCAAGTGTTACTTGCATCAACGGTAAATGAGTTGCAGGAGATGGTGAACATTGCGTGTAAGTCTTTCGAAAGAAAGGGAATGAGACTGAATGTGGACAAAACCAAAACAATGGTTTTTGAAAGAGAGGAAAGTATGACAGAATGTGACATTGTTATAAATGGTAAGAAAGTGGAACAAGTGAAAGAATTTGTATATCTGGGGAGTTGGTTTACTAGGGATGGAAAATGTGAGGAAGATATTGAAAGGAGAGTTAAAAAGGGAAACGCGGTGAATGGAGCCATGAACAGTCTGATGTTGAGCCAGTCGTTGTCAGAAAAGGCTCGAATGGCTGTGCATAATGCTGTTCTGGTTCCCACGCTGATGTATGGTAGTGAATGTTGGGCATGGCAGAAGAAGCATGAAAGTAGAGTTAATGCAGTGGAAATGAGATCCCTCAGAAGTATATGTAATGTAAGGCTGTGTGATAGAGTGAGAGAGTGTACTGTGATCCGTGAACGAGTAGGTTTGAAAGATGACGTAGTATACAAGATAGAAAAAGGAATGTTAAGGTGGTTTGGGCACATAGAGAGGATGTATGAAAATAAAGTAGCGAAAGAGATATATAGAGCCAATGTGGATGGGAATGTTAGTAGAGGACGGCCCCGTAAAACGTTTCTGGACCAGATAGAAAACGTTCTTATAAAGGCGGGGGTCCGAAGTGAGAAGAATAAAAGAGCATGTATGAGAAGGATAATGAATGTAAGGGAAGCAAGAGAGGTTTGTCAAGATCGTACTAAGTGGCGATCGATAGTCTCTGCCTACCCCAATGGGAATAATGAGCGTGAGTATAAGTAAGTAAGTAAGTAAGTAAGTTTAAAAAAATATCAAATAATCAGCCACCTTTATTTAAATGTAATTCCATTTTCAACGTAGATAGTATTAAGGCGTATATGGAGATGAAACCTGATGGTGGGTTTTCGTTTCACCTTTTGTATTCCATGATACGAGTATCAAATGTAAGCATTTCTCATTGATCTTACCTGTCTTGATGTCAACAATAATAAATTGCCAGTAAAAGGCTAAGGCTCGTTAGGCGCAAAAGACAAATTGTGTTTATGGGAATGGGAACACATTTCCTAATTAAGGAGGAGGTTTGCGCATTCATTTTATTCAGATACGCGATTTCTTTGGTTTTTTGTACAATTCAAAATTCCGTTTGTGAATTCATGGTGTTTTAAATTAATGTTTCGTAATGGTTATATGCAAAATCGTTCTATTTTTACATGCCAACGATGTTCAAATTCTACAAAACTTGAACTTTTTGAAAATAGCAGCGTATAATACAACACTGTGTTGCTGTGTAGTGTTGGCTTAGAATAGCACTACCCCATTTCTTCCGGTGGGCGTACGTAAAAGGCGCCTAGCGGTTTTGGGGCTTTTAAGGGATTTTTGGGCGATGAGGTTGGAGACCCATCACCAACAATCTTTATTTTACCATCTTTTCCCCACTTAACTTTCCAAAAGTGGCTGAGGAATTTCTAATTCCTTAGCTCTGGCTACCCCATCTAAGGATTTATAGCCTTGAGTATATGTATGTATGTAAGACGACACTATAATCGAAAGCGCATTTAAAGGCGCATAAATAAGACGTTTGAAGATATTATTAGAATTAATACGTCACTCAAGTATTTGCTTCATATAAGCCTAATTAAGTTGCATGTCAAAGACCTGTGTGACAAATACACCTTGTAGGTTGCCGTTACTGTTAACCTTTCAACGTCTTTTCGATTAAACGAAGTGGATTTGATTTACCATGTCATATTTATCTGTTTCTGCATGCGTGTCGTACGGGATGAATCGGACTAAAAATAACTGCTTGCAATGCTCGACGCAGAGCTTTCAAAAGGTTTTACTGTTAAGTATTGGAACAAATTATATCTTTGAACGCCACCCTGCTTGCCTGGTAAGTGTTTAGAGTTTAAATAAGTCACTCGCGGTTACATTTACCATCACATATTCCAGATGCTTGATATACTGTGGACTGTACCTTCAAGCGTAGGCGACTGCCAGTATATACCAAAAGGTACTCTGTTTCAGTAAAGGCCGAGAGAACAGTACCTTTGAAAGCCTTTAGTGTGTATTATAATTAGTATGTTGCTTAATGAGAATATGGCCGCATCAGTGTCTCTACCCAACTCGACTATTACGTTCCATGAAATATCAAAGTACTTCACAACCAATATTGTTTCAAGTAAAGACTAAATACTTGCCAATAAAGCTAGCATCAAGAATAGGCTTTCAAATTGTCTCTACTTTACGCAATAGACTTAAGCATGTCAGCCGATTGGGATTATGTTCACACACAATTTATTTAGCCATCGTGCAAACAAATTAATAAACTTTCTTTTGACAAAATAATTACCGCACCTCAGACTCGAGAGATAATATAATGTTGAAGCCAAATTACATTCATGTATGGCAAAATAATATATTTTAAATCGATGAGCGCAGGGTGCTACCAGACCGAATATAGTTTTGAATAATGGAGAAGAATCGTACGTAGTAAATATTATTTTACAACGGCCCTAGTGCAGTCTATGATAAGTCACATTGGTGAGCTATATTAAGCACTTCTGGAAACTGTATAAACTTGACTAGTATGTACAGGGTCTTTCAACAAGAACTTTGTTTTTAAAACATTTTTTTATGAAGATGTTTTTTTTTCTATTATGGTTAGGTATTACAAGAAGAGGAAAGTTCGGCAATAAATAAAATAAATAAATAAAATAATCATTTATTTCAAAGTAAAAAGATAAATCTTGGTTTTTTGAACGTCAAATTTCAACTTAATCCTAAGTTTACTTCGGATTCGGAAGGTGTTTTGTTGAGAGAAGAACCCGTAAGAAACTCGTCAACCAACACACTTCTTTTTTTACGTCCATTACAATTTTGGTGTTAGCTCGGAAACATCCTGCACAGAGCCCTGATTACACCAAGCCATTTCATCATTAATGTAATCATTAACATTGTAATAGGCTTTCGAACTAAGATTTCTTTTAACTACTGCTTTGAATTTTATTTCTGATAAATTTGAAATGTCCGTCCTCAGGTATTTTATTATAAATTTTTACGCATAACCCCGTGAAAGATGTATTTACTTTTGACGATCTATATTTTGGTACTGAAATGTTATTGTTGTCTCTCAGATTTCGAATATGTCTGTCACAAGTTTTCACATAAGAGGCCTGATTCTTTCTTACATACATAATATTTTCATAAATATATTGACTCGGCAGCGTCATTATATTTATTACATACATACATATACTCACGGCTATAAATCCCTAGAAGGGGTAGCCAGAGCTAAGGAATTAGAAATTCCTCAGCAACTTTTGTAAAATTGAGTGGGGAAAGACGGTAAAATAAAGGTTGTTGGTGATGGTCTCCAACCGCATCGCCCAAAAATCCCTTAAAAGCCCCAATACCGTTAGTCGCCTCTTACGTTACGTACACCCACCGGAAGAAATGGGGTAGTGCTATTCTAAGCCGACACTACACAAAATTATATTTATTGTTTTAAAGAATTCCCTCAGGGAATCTCGGGATCTCAAATTGTATATAGCCCTTATTGCTCTCTTTTGGAGAATAAATATGGAACCAACATCAGCTGCTCTGCCCCAGAGTAAAATACCGTAAGAATATGAAAATAGCTGTATTAAACTAATCGAGCTGTCTGCACATCTGTCAAATGTCTAATTTCCCTAACGGCATATACAGCACTACTTAGCCTGCCAGCTAGTGGGAGCTTGGAGCTTGGAGTCCAGGGTTATCCCTAAGAAAACTGTGTCATCCAAAAATACTAACTTTTGATCATTTTAAATTATTTCGTTATCAACGCACCTAATATTAGGTAATACAAATTTAATGCATTTGGTTTTTTTACCATTCAGTACAAGATTATTGGAACCAAACCATGTTTGAATCTGTGAAATCGTGGCATTCACCTCGTCAATTTTCACAAATAACACTATCTCGGACATTTTCTCGACCATGAACGGCAAATCATTAATATAAACCAAAAATAAAAATGGGTCCAAAATAGAACCCTGCGGAACACCCATTTTTACATGAGTTCCAGGTGTATTATTGATTTGCACTTTCTGCATCCGATCCGAAAAGTAAGAATTTATTAATTTAAGTAAATGAATAATAAATGATATCTAGCAAATATCCACGAATACGCTGGCAGTAGTCAATTCTTTCATAAAAAATTTTGATTACTCAAGATTTAAAATTCAAGATCTGTGATGTGATAGCCAAAACAAACCTATTTTTTTTCCTGAAAGTGATAAACTACAATAAAGAATCATCTTCATCAACAAATTTGTTTAAAAAAACAAACTTATTTTTGAAAAACCTTACTTAAGAACTAAAACTAATTGTACGTAACAAACACATAATAATACACAAAACAAATAATAACTTCAAATAGTATTAAGTCGGTCATTATTTTATCACCCATCTCGTAAAGTTTTGGATTTGAATTAATTTTATATTTTCAAAAATTTAAAAGTACAGAGGAATATAAAGTAAATTAAATATGAGCGATGTTTTGTCAAATATGCTTGAATTTTAGAATAATATCAAAGTATTGATAAAGCTTATATTCCAGGTACTTATGTCTAATTTCAGGATAGTATCATGTCATTCACATTTGGAAAGAGTTTGTTGACACTAAATATAAACATCCTGCAGAGGCGGAAAAGTTGCCAAGTTGAATGAACCTTCGCTTCTTCATTAAGGTCGTATTAAAATTTCAAAAGACTTATATTAATAATAATTTACTTATCTGTGTCAATTTGCATTTTATTTATAATTATAATTTTGTTTTTCTTTCTTTCATCAGATTGGGACGTCATATTATTTTGTTCTGCGTATGCCGTATGATTATTTACATCCTGTAGGGCCGGCCTACAATGTCACTACCTCTTTTTACCCACGGGTGTTGTAAGAGACGACTAACGGTATGGGAGTTTTTTAAGTGTGTTTGGGCGATGCGGTTAGAGACCGACAATGCTTTATTTCTACCATCTTGTCTCCTATCAACTTCCAAATGTGGCTGAGGAGTTTCTAGCTCTGAAGCTATGGCTACCCATTTCTGGGATTTATGGTCGTGAGTATGTGTATGTGTATATGTTGTTTAGTACACGCTCAACTTATTTAATATTTTGTCTCAGCAGTAAATGTGTGACATGGCTGTTTGGTGGGAACTATATCGAGTAGGGGAGACCGGGGCAAGATGAAGTTCAGGGCAGGACGGGAAGTAGGTTTTATTGCGTGAATAGTAATCGTGTTCGGAGTGGCAAAAGCGCCCTTTGCATGAACTTCACTCTCCGCTAGTGCGTCCAAGCTGAGCAAACTTGGTTAGAATTAGATTTTGCGTTGCAGAGAGAAAAAGATGCTATTGCAAGTATTTTAACGTGATTTTTGATTCGACAAATGATGTATAGACATGTAACTACCTGTGTTAATGTTTTATTTTAATCCCGAGCTTATTAAAGTAGTCCAAAACGTTAAATTCAAACCAGATTTTTTCGCCGGTGAAGTTCGAGGGTAGAATTGTGTCATCTTTTCTACCTACGTGTGGATCGGGGCAAGATGGTCGGGGCATAATGGGACACTATCCCGTTTTGCCCCACCCTATCAATATATAACAAAATACATAGAATTTACAAATACCTATTTGTCAATTCTACCTAAATCAGGATCCAAAATATTAATTTGCTTGGTTCACAAAATGGTTCACAACTATAAACGAAAACAAGATCGTGGCAAATGGAACGAAAAAGATATGAGAAGAGCAGTAAATGCTGTTTTCATTGATACAATGAGACGATGAGTAAGAAAGCTGATGAAACTTTTTGATGCTGACGACGACTTCTGATAACGACTGCAGGAAAAATATATTTGGGACCATTCAAAACTGTTTTCACAGCTAACAAGATAATGAGCTGGAAGCACTGCTTTTTGGTTTAACAGACAAAGGTAAAAATCAAATAAAGAAACCTAGAAAAAAGACTGCAAAGAAGATTAAAAAGACAACTAATAAGGGAAACCTGCAGAAAAAGTTTTTTTTCATTGAGTGCATAAGTCATGTGCCGGAGAAGATGAGGAAGACGAAGAGGCACACATTTGTCATCGCTGTCCACCTGATTAAAGCGTACTCAGTTTGCACCACAGCGTGTCCCATCTTACCCCGGGTATGTGGCAAGACGGGCAATTGGCCGCGTTTATTTTAACATTATTTTCCAAAAAAAAGTTCTGTGATTTTGCATGCTACACCATTTAATTTTAAGAAAGAAATGTATAATAGTTACTTCTTTTGTTAAAGAATGTTATTAAAGAGTTTAATTTTCCTTGTAAAACGAGTTTTGTCTTAGCTATCTCATCTCGCCCCGGTCTTCCTACTATATTTATGTAAGTATGTTATTATTCAAAGAATATGCTTTGAATCAAATTTCAAATATTTTTTTTCATAATATTAATCATAATTATAAAAGTTCACGCCGAATATCCCCGAAAGGGTTGGCAGGTAACTAATACTAAAGTAAAGTAAACTAATAGTAAAGGTACTAATACTTCTGAACATCACGTGACTTTGTCACTTGGTGTTCATAGTACCCACGTTTTGCATGCACAGTGTACTCACGTGATAAGGGGTAGGCCTATCGCAGTTTTATACGAATACACTATCACTTGACTAAGTACAACTCAGCCATGTGGGTTTCCTCGCGATGTTCTCCCTCACCGTTAACAACCATGATAAATTAACCACACATATGTCTTTAGAAAAGATAAAATGGTGTAGGCCCAATCCGGGATTTTGCACGATACCGGTGTTCTACCCATTGAGCTATCACGGTTGCTATCATAATATTCAGTTAGATTTTTGATTGATAGTGCTGTAAATGATTTAAATATTCTCACTTTATTCCAACCATTAATATTCTAAACATGAGTAAATCGATTGCATATCATTTGGTTACTTTATCCCCGGTATGAAAAACGACGATGAAAAGCCAAATCGCACTTTGTTGTGCTCGGCTACCACTTGTGCCTACCCCTTTTTACAGCAACAAAGGACCAATATAATATGAATATAATAGGCAGTGGAAGTTGCCTATCGACATCACTTACCGTGGGTGCTCATGTATCATTGGCTGAAACTACCAAATGATCAAACTTTCAGCATCAACCTCTCGGCTTTTAAATAATTGAGTAATTGTAGATTTACAAACTTCAGGTACCCATTATATTGAGATTATAGCCATGAATATAAGCGAGCTGCGTACATTAGAATAGCACTAATCCATTTACTCCCGTTGTAAGAAGCGACTTAGAGAGGCGGTTTTGGGTCCTACATTGGCTGAGGAGTTACAATACGCTGCGGCTCTGACTACCCATTTTTGAAATTTATAGCCATGGTTATATGTATAAGTGAGACAACAATGAGTTTAAGTAAATCTATTTTAATATAAAAAAATATGCAACCGTCGCCGAACAAGTGTTTCCGTAATACTTGTTTATTACGAAACGAAAAGAATTTCTCAAATGCCACAATACGCTTTACTCGTTATACCTCACGTATTTTAAAAGCCCCGATCAACAATAAATATTCTACGTGAACTGCCGCATATAACAAAAGGTCACACTTCTTTGGCTGAGACTAATTTGTCAATAACATAGCGGCTAGCACAGCTTCCATATTGCATATCGACGTAGATGCTTACATATCGTTTGTGTTCAAAAAAAATTACTCTTTATATTTTAGCGACAAAAGAGAAAATTAAAATAATTATTAAAACGAAAATGGTACTTCAAGCTAAAGGATAAATGTTAATATCGTTTAAATATATTTTTTTATTCCGATTACCAATAATCATGGCAGCCATTGCACATGTAGTATTCGAAACTTAGGGATTTTTACCTAGATTTTACACGTACGGCATAGGCCGGCAAAATAACTTAAATATAATATAAATTACACTGTATATAAAATAAATAATTAAAGGTAAACAAATTCGCCTTTTACAGAGACCAAACCCTATAAACATTGTACGAGTATCAGGCAAATAATTTATTTAAACTCAATCAAGAAAAACGAACTTTTATAAATGTGAATGTGATTATTTTTGTTTATTTCTAATTTCAAATGTTACCTACTGAACAGATCATAATGAGTTTTCGTCCGCTTTTATATTAGAACCTTTAATTAACTTGGTTACGTTGGGAGATTAGTAGAATCATTGTTTTAAATTCTTAATAGAAAAGTTGAACTTTCACGCACAATGAGTAGCACAGAATGTAAAATATTATGAGAAAAATCTAGTGTATTCCAACATCATAGAAATCGTTGATTGGTCTTTGTTATATCATATTAGTAGCTCTTAATATCAACGAAGTTGTTACTTCACTTGTTGAGCTAAGAACTAGTTTCACCAGTGACATATATTTCTACAAATTACAAATGTTGGAGGGTAGGGAAAGTTTATTTCGTACTCAATTTATGAGGATCATGTACTTCTCTATGTTTGACATGTTGAAGAAGTTTGGTTCAATACTCAATTTGCTTACCTTGATTATAATTTATGGACATCTTGGAAGTTGTATTATTGAGAAATTACTGTAAACAATATTTCTGCTATAGTTGTACAACAACAAGACAAGATATCCGAGGTATTAAAGGCTTTAAGAAATTAGTAACCTCCTTCTTGGTCAATTATAAAACTCTGAATGTATTGTACAGCTGGCAAGAATATTTTGATTTTGCGAATATCCTAGTTTTAATAAACTTACAGTAACCGTTTAAGGGAATCTTCGCAAAAATGAATTCTTTTGGTTGTTTTCAAACTCTATTAAGTCTGTCTGTTTGGAAGTTGTTGATATTAAGAGAAGAGAGGTCCCTGCGAACCATCGCCTGCCATAGAAGTGTAGACAGCATCGCAGTCATTATTCCTACCATTACTAACTCTGGGGTAGTTAAAAACTATCGATCACCACATCTCAAAATGAAAAAAATCTATCGCTAACATTATCATTTTCAAAGACAAAATAATAAATGGGCATACATACATACATATACTCACAGCCATAAATCCCAAAAGGGGTAGCCAGAGCTGTAGAGCTAGAAATTCATCAGCCTCAGTACGACTCTGTCGCTAACCTTTTTATTTTCAAAGACCAAATAATAACAAAATGAGGATGTGTGAAAATATTGTGATGAAGAAGGAAATATGATGATTTTGCGTTGCAGTTATTCCGTCATCATGAAAAACAGCATTAAGGCATATGTTGCCCACAAAAAAGAAGGAGATAAATTTTTATGCGGTAATAAAAATTGCGGTGATCACAAAAAAAAATAACTTTCTTCTTGTCCTTTAATGTAAACTGGGCAAAAAATACAAAGCTATGTTTTTGTCAATGCCACACATTGTTATACGTTTACATTTTACCGATGTCGATTGGACTCCAACTAAACCCACTGGGATATTTATAGTATTGCCATAAAAGTTGGATATTTTCCTGTGTATATCGACACGTTTTTTATAGTAAAAAGTTTGTATATCTCAGATTTATAGCTAAAGTAATGCAGCTATTGCCGAGAACCACTTACACATTTACGAGTTGTTGAAACCCTCCTGTTAGTACGTGCTTCTATTGACTTTAGCTGACAACATCAGGGCATTCCTGTTTCATCACAACGTAAAAGAAAAAAAAAGGAGACGTTTAATTGCCATCTGTGGTACAAAAAAACATTTAATAATAAATAATGATTAAAGGAAAGAAAAATTTCGACACCAGAGGGGGTCGAACCCACGACCTCCGGGTATACGCCCCGCCCCGGTCGCTATGCCAATTGAGCTAAAGTGTCAAGTGACTACTAATGCGAAATGAGGTTTTCATGAACAAAAAATACTAATTACTTATAAAAGATTACAATATTAAATATAAAAGTCAAATAAAAACTAACACAATAAAAAAAACCACTTCATTGTTTTAAATTTAAATTACCTATGTAGAAAAATACTTAGCAACATCACTGTTTTGCTTTCTCTCTTTTTCTTGCCTTCTTTAAATTCCATTACTTTATCATGTAAGTACTTGTCACCTAGCTTCTATACTGAGTGAATTCAGGCAATAATCTTAAGCTGCAATAAATGGTTCTTACATGAAAAAATTCTTGCTATTTATAAAATAATTGGCCAAGTTGTATTGGTCTTGACTACAATACCGCTACCCCATTCTGCTATGAATGTCGTTCAAGTCTAAGTAAATGTTTTCTTGAGTTATTCCTAGCTCTTCTACCATATATGTATTAATTTACACTAACAAAATGTTTATTTCTTAATCGAGTAGGAAATACCCATGTTTAAACAGTTCACGATAAATGGCTGTGCAAGGGATAGCCTGTCGCGATTTTTATGGACTAGAAACGTTAAGTTGATGCATACTCGTACGTATACTACATCGTGACGTGACCAGCTCATATACATAGGATGTCGGCTCTTAGATATTGCACTTACTTTAACAATTTTGATATTGTTTTTATTGTTATTAAAAGTAGTTAATGTAATATATAATAACTTAAAAGTGTATTATCAACTTAGACTAGCATTTAACATCCCAAGACAAGTGGCTTAGGCAAAGGAAGTCCTTTAAATCACTTTTCCCCGCGAGTTTTATAAGAGGTGACTTATGGTTTTGGGTTGTCAAAAGATTGTTGGCCGATGTGGTTGGAGATACATCGCCAACGATTCGTTATGTCACAATGTTTGATAGTTCAGTGTCAGCATGTAGTTTAAATCATATTTTTAAAGATTTTAAAGACCATAGCGGTGTGGCGGCGGCGGCGGACGACACGTGTATGTAAATACCGCGTTAAAGGCTGCGCTTCGCTTTTTCTCAGAAATGCTTTGTACTCGTTGTAGATTATCACTAAATCTCAATTTAACATTATACAGGTTAGGTTTGCCTTTTAGTGTCGGTGTAGCACTCTCCCCATGTAGAGAAATGGGGTAGTGTAGAGGCGACTGGAAGGAGACCCACCACCAAAAACGTTAATTTAAAAATATAAATTTATTGCTCCCACTGAACTTCCAAAAGTGGCTGAAGAAATGTCTAATTCTGAAGCTCTGGCTGCCTCTTTTATCGTTTGCTTTTGCACACACCAGGAAGGGTACAACGAAAAGAACTCTCTCGAAACTTTGCTACGATCCCTGATCACTCCAATAATAATGATATAATTGCAGAGCATTTGATTTGAGTATTGAGTATTTTTCACATGTCCAATTAGATCACTAATTTAATAAGTAACCTCTCAAAAAATATGTTTGAATTGTCTAATGGCGAAAAAGATGTCAATATTAGCTGTAAAGACATTCCGTCGTTAATTTAGTATCAGCATAACACCTGTGCGAATCTGGGGCGGACCGTTAGGTGTTTGTATTAAAAATTCTGTCATGAACTTAATATAAATAGAAACACAAAAAGAGGAAAACTTGAAGGAAATTGTATGAAATAATTCTCAACGAGGCAATGAGGAATTTGCTACATTGGATTTTATAAGTGAAAACCGTAAAAAAAATACCAGAAACCATTTGATCACAATTGTTTTACTCAAACTCAAAGTTTCACGCCGTATATCCCCGAAGGGGCTGAAGGTGGTACTAATACTTTAGAAAATCACGTGACATTGTCACCTGGTGTTTAAAGTACCCACATTTTTGCTTGGACAATTTACTCACGCGATAGGGGCAGGCCGGTCGCCTTTTTGTACGAATACAATGTCACAATACAAGCCATGCGGCTGAGTTGTTCTCACGACGATTTCCCTCACCTTTGATAACCGTCATTTATCACGGTTATTTAATTTATTATCTACACATATGTCTTTAGAAAAGACAAATTGGTGTAGACCTAGGACGGGGGATTCGAACCCTCATCGTCTGCGCAATAAGCGGTGTTCTTACCCACTGAGCTATCACGGTTGCTTATGAATAATTATTTGTAAGTTAAAAGCTCTACACTGAAAAAGTTTTTTTTTGTGAATTATATGTGCGCTAGGTATGACAATGTGGTTCAATAATAAATAGGTGCAAAATTATTAAGAATATAAAACATACCAATACTTGCAATTCATATGGAATGTTCTAGAATTTTGTATAAAACGGAAACTTTTCGGTCACTTATAAGGAAATTTCCATGCCTAGAGGTGTTGATTTACGAAACAAACAAACATGGAGGGAGAGACCGACTTTCTTTGGTTAATAACTGTTCATCTAATGAAAACTGTCTGATTGAGACTTTTACTTAAGATGTATTTCTTGTAATTTTAAAATATAACTAAAACATCACAGATTTACCAATTAAGCTTACACAGCGCACACAAAAGGGTGCATGCGTGTGAATTGTAATTATTTTTGTGCATGATGTTTTATCGTTATGTAGGTCACGCGCTAAGGTTTGTGATTGCAATCATTTGACACAACGATGTTCTATATTTTTAAAAATATATTTAATCTAAATCAGAAAACTGGCTGTCCAATCGGTTAAAACATCATTCATTCATTTTCCTCACTATACATCGTCGAGACATGGACTTTAGTGAATAATCCATTTATTTTTAAGCCCCCCATGATTGTCATGATTTTTCTTTTACGGATCCAATTCCTTCAAATTCTGTTTCTAACTGCGTTGACAGAGGGTGTCCTTCCTTCTGATGACCATCGAGCTATCACCGAAAGATGTATTACTTATTGTACCGGTAGATGTCTTGAAAGTTTCGGCAGGTGTTTCCTTTAATTTCTATAACGCAATTACTAACATTCGAATCACTGTGGTACACTTAATATCTGATCTCGTTTCCAATATAGATTGAAACAAATATTCTTAATCCTACTTTATATAATAATAACAAGTGATATTTATTTATAAATAAATAATAAATAAAGGAAACAAAAATTTCGACACAGACGGGGATCGATCCCGCGACCTCGGGTATACGCCCCCGGTGCTGTCAATGACTGCCAGTGCGAAATTCTTCTATCCTTTGTTTCTTATACACTTTTAAATGGTGTTTGCGTTCCCTACCTCCGACTTTATTACAAGTTCGGGAGGCCACTTGTCTACCTTTTCAGATAGAATGCAAATGTTGAGAACGCCTTAAACGTTAAAGTCATTCGACTTCTCAATTCTTACAAAATCATCTTGGAACATACTTTTAAGGTTTCTTTCTTCTTAAATGAAGTAGCTAGTGCATTCTATTAAAAAAAATTAAAATTTTTCTTCATAATAACTGTGACGTCTTTTAAAGCCAACCAAAACCTTGGAAGCAACTCACAATCTTACGCAAGCCACAAGGGAGTCAATAGCAATTAAACAAGAACGAGGTCAGTACTAACACCAAAATCATGCCCGAAACGTTAATTTAAATACTTTCCAAAGCCATATAAGTTAGACTGATATGGTCCTAGGAGACACCCAAATATACAAACTATAGATCTAATTACGTATTACAAATGTATTTTCTGTAACTATCTCTCAAGGAATAAGTAATTATTGAGGTAGGTAGGAACAATCAATCGTTATTTTGTTTCAACCATTCTTGAGACTTAAAAACCGTTATTACTATGGTGAAACGAGTGTGGTGGGATGTAACTTATTATTATATTATTGTTTTACTGTAAAATCCATTTACGCTGAAAATTTTACGTTAGAAAGTCATAAATACAAATCAAAGATTAAAATTGATAGAATAAATCACGTACAGGTTGTTTGTGGGCTGCCTCTGTCTCTCTTCATCCCAAAAGATCCAGTTGTCCTCCATCGACAGAAGCCTAAGGCAAACACTATTCGCGTTCTTGCTTGCATAACATATCATTTTTTCATGTGTGTGCAGCCGATGTTTCTGGTTATATAATGTCATCAAATCAAACAATATTCGATATTATTTTCTGCGCTAATAATTTTATTTCTAAGGTATCACAATACAAATCTAATGCAATTATTTTATTAATCGAATAGAACATCATATTCATATCATATTTCCTATTGGAACAGGAATTCATCAGATGTGTACACGTGTGGAGTTTCATTGAAATATATTTTTATTAAATTTTTGCGTAATAATTTATGATTTTTCATTTATTTTATTGTAAAAATATAACTAGGTTCGCCCTTGAAGTGATTTTTAGTATTTGTTAGCAATAAGGATGCAAAGATAGTTTTGTTCTCCTAATAATTCATTCGTGCGTAGCAATATAATCTATGATTCATATTTAAAATATTAATTCCTATTGTAAATTACTATTTCATTTAGGAAGAAAAAACATTGAACTCAAAATAATACGGTATAGTACTACTTTAATACTAGTATCTTGTATATTTTATTGGATTACAATAACAAAAAGCTCATCTTAGTCGTATATTTTATGACTGTTTTCAAAAGGTTGGATTATTATTGGCTGATTACCTTATATATAAAACTAACAACTTCTTGTTGTTATAATTAATTAAATTAATGTAGTAAGCAGATTACTTTTTCGTAAAATAAATAAAAAGCAAGACAGGCAACTGTTGGTACTTGAATCGGCGACCACTGCCACTCCTTCAGGGATTTATGTCATGAATGTTGAATTGATTATTTTCCTAAAGTCACTCTGTTATTCATGAAAGTGCATCCATACTTGCTGTTGGTTTGTCGATGATATTGGTCTCCGTTTACTTAGGACATTACAAATTTAACTCCAAGTTAGGCCTTCGGTCTCGGCCATCATCAACAGTAGTTACTGTTACAGTTGTTACAGTTGTAGTTACAATTAAAAACTTAAATTTGAAAGGAGAGCCAAGTTCAATATCATGGTATATGCCTTGGTTGTTGACTTCAACGACAAAAGAAGTGAGATCTAAATAGGTGCCAAGTTTAATGGTCAGTCCTGAAATTTATTTATAAGTAACAGTATAATACTTAAATGAAAACTAGCCAAAACAGACCTTACCTTATAAATGAATAGAGAAGAAAATGAATCAAGCAAGGTGCATACAAAATCTATACTTATAATAAATCTGTAGAGAGGTCAATTCTGTACATGAAATATATTTTCAAAATAACTATCAGGGGGTGATTAGGGATCGATACTGATGCCAAAAATGCAATCAGTAAAATTTTTGTCTGTCTGTCTGTCTGTCTGTCTGTCTGTCTGTCTGTCTGTCTGTCTGTCTGTCTGTCTGTCGGTTTGTATGTTCCTTATGGAAACAAAAACTACTCGACGGATTTTAACGAAACTTGGTACAATTATTCTTCACACTCCTGGGCAGGTTTTTGTATACTTTCCAGCAGAGTAGTAAAGGGGAATTTTGGGAAATTATGGGAAAACAGGAGAAGTTACTCCATTTGTAAGCTTTCGTCGGGTGTGCAGCCTTAATGGTTAAACTCACATAGAAATCATGTATGACGGAAATATTCTTCATAAAATTATCTAAAAAAAAATCCTAAACAGTTTATGTCTATCTTTTACGGTTGACTCACAATAACACGTGTAATTCCTGATAGCTTAGCAGTTCGGAACATTCTGATTATATTTGTTTACTCTTACGTTTGTAAACCTCTCACTCATCCCTAATTTAAATAGGTAACATTATTACCTATTCAATAAAAAAAGAATCATAGAAATCGGTAGAGAAACACCGAAATTATACATAAAATAAGCCATCGCGCCCGTGACCAAAATCAAATCTTTACTAATTTACATATAACATACTAGATGGCGCCAGTAGTTGCATCCTACATTACGTAATGATTTATTTTTTATATTGTTATAAATACTTCATAGCGTTTTATTCCAAAATTCGCTATTAAACGGAAATACTGAACCGTTCATTAAAGCGCATTCAAAATCACCAAACTACATTGTTTAGGGAGTGCTATAAATTTAATAAATTGAAAACATTGCGCTGAATTTCACAATGCTTGAGCAGTGACTGAAGAAAGAAACCTCAGATATTAAAAAAAACAACGCTACCCGTGCGGAGCTGGGACGATCCACTAGTATTAAAATATACTTTGAAAATATTTGTCACTCGCAATAACACAAAAATTCACCATGATCAGGTGTGCTTTGGCGGTGTTTAAGTACGAGTAGCTTTTACATGTCAGTCATAGTATGCATATTGGTAGAAAGCACCAGAAATGTACGCGTAACTTATCCTCGCCAACGTGTATATGTCGTAGGATGATTTGATGTTTAGGTTTTTTGCAAAAATACTAGGTATAATGTTTAGAAATATGGCGTTTATATGGAGTGGAAGACTCTTTACAATTTATTAAGAATAATTTGTAATAAACTGCTAGCCTTTTTTCTATGAGTGCCTAGAAATTATCGGAGGTCAAATATAAAAAAAATCAAAAACCAAAACGAAGTATACGTCCTGAAAATACATGATATGTTTTATAATTTTATCTTTACCTTTATTAAAATTTATATAAACATTACTTACATATAAAATCTGATTTATGATAAAACGTTCTATGAAGTCGCGACACTGTGCGCCGTAAGAGTAGTTTCAAAACAGTAAAGACTCCTTATTCGCTTCTAGTATCAAAAAGTTGCAGCCAGTTTTTTAAGTAACAGTGGCCGTGGGGCAGTAACATGAATGAAACTTTTCTGGCCTCGGAGATTGGGGTACGAGTTCGACCTTTGCTTGCTATAACCACAGATACATACATACAATACATACATTCATATATTCACGCCGCCGCGCCGAATATATCTAAAACGGATAATTACACAAAGGTGATAATATTTTTTAAACTTACTAGATTTTTGTAAAAAAACTAGTTGGTTTAGTATGATCTTGATAACAAATGTCAGTTTTTATGAATACTGAATACTAATTGGTCGATTGCAGTGCCCCATAAACACGTCATCTATGATTGGTTGTCGACATGTTGTTTTAAATGTCAAATTCACTGTCGACGAAGATCGGCTGTTGTTTTGTTGTGATTGTGTTTTCTTCGATATTTTTAATGATCATTTGTTTAAAGTTCCTAAGTATGAAAATAGTATTGTCTTTTTCCATTATAATTCTAGCTATATTACCTTAATACTACAATTTAAAGACGTACTTACTTTACTTTTCCTACCCTACATTGACGATGTCCGTGGCTGAGATGATAGGTGAGATCCTCGCTGCGAGCAACATTTATGTAATGAGCATTAATTATTGTTTCCAAGTCTTGGGTGTCATTTATATGTGTATTATATAACATTAAATATATCGTTGAAATTAGTATCCCTATGTATAATTTTATTTTATTTTATTTGCGAATACTTGTTATTGGCTTACTTTATAACTGATTTTATAAACATTTATTGTATAATTATTGATTTAAATTCATTTAAGGTCACTACAAGTCTGGCGCTGACTGAAAATCAGTATTGTGAGGTAAAAGTAAAACTCACAACGACAACGCTGAGACAGACGCCATTTTGTTGTTTTCGCGCATTATGTGCAAATATATATAATATACGCACGCAAATATAGTTCCTGAGTATAAAAACTAATTTCTTACCCTTTATAACTCTAGCTATAATATTTCAATACTGCAATGACGACCCAATCAGAATTTGAATAGGCGAGCAATCAGAAATCAGCCAATCAGCATTAAAGAAGTACAATCTTAATTCTTACTAAAACAACTAGTATTTTTACAAAAAAAGCCTAGTAATATTAAAACATATTATCACCGTTGTCTAATTGTCCGTGTTTTTGCAAAATCCCTAGGTTTTCCCAAAAAACCTAAACATCAAATCATCCTATGAATTAATAAAAAGACAACCTATCTTTAATTTGCTACAATAATATGAATAGCAGTTCAAAACTTCACGTACGTGAACGTAACATCACGTGGCATTTGAGCTTTCAGTCACGTTTCAGCGCCGCAAATTAAGGAACAACTTTGCAAGGTCAACTTTACCAGTTTCATAGAATTATGTGTTTTCGGACATAATCATTATCTTTCGATTATTCTGTACATAAATACGTATTATTATTTAGCACATCTTCTGCTTGATCTAATGTGTGCCGTGGCGTAGAGTTTACCATCTGCATTGAATCTACACATGAAATGTCACTCATCGCTTTTCTTCTATCTACCCATTTTGTACATATACACAAAATTGCATAGAAAGAAAAAGAAAGGAAGAAAATATCCCACATAGCGATCAAGTTAATCCAAATGAAAGTACAGTAGCTGCTTGTGGCATAAATATTAATTAATATATAGTTCCACATTATCATCATCAGCCGCCAAAACACATCCACTGCTAGGCATCATAGGCCTCCTCCAAAGATTTCCACAACGACCGTTCCTGTGCTGCCCTCTTCCATCGGCATCCTGTCACTTTTACCAAGTCATCCTTATACATACAGAAACCAAATTAAATTGATTTGTTCTTAGTTTAATGCTTAGTTTAAACGTAACACTAGTTAAATAAATGTGTATAAAATCCTTCTCATGACGATTACAATACAAGAAAAGTAAAAGTAACCACTATTTTTTTGACAAACCTCGAAAAATTATACAACTACCTTGACATATACCAAGAAAGCACGGTTCACTTAATTATAAAATGAATTATTTTGTTTCCCAAACAAGGCACAGCATCAAGTCCCATTTTGAAGGTGCTGGCGGTGACCATGGAAACACAAAACATTACAGATTACTCATTAAATTTGTAGCTCTTTCCATATATTGGTGTTTGGTTCCATTAACTCTATACTTTGTTAAATGGCAACAGAACAATCCAACTACACAACTAGACAATTTTATCTATAATTTGTTTAAACTGTCGAGAAATTTAAATTGATTATTCGGTCTTTCTCTTAAAAGCTTAGGCTATACTTTTTCAGAAATTTGAAAAATACATACATACCTATACTCACGGCTATATACCTCACGATGGGGTAGAGCTTCGGTATGAAGATTCTAAAAATGGCTGAGAAATTTCTCTTTCTAACGCTCTTGATATTTTATAATAAATACTTTGAAGACTACAGATGACACAATTCATATAAAAAAACCCTCTACCCTCCGTTTATCATCTACGACGTTAATATTATTTTCAGTTACGTAAGTTATTCTGAGTGATGTTATTGTAAACCTTGCAATGGAAGTTGGGCCCCTTGTTTTACTTGCAAACCGCATGATCTCGGCGATTTACATCGCAGATAATACTCGTAATTGTTATATGCAAATCTTGAGCTGAGTAAATCCTTACTTAGTCTAGATTAAAGTCTAGGTTAAAGTTTTGGTAGACTTAAAAGATTTGTTTCAAAATCCAACAACTTAAAGCACTATATTTCAGGGCAAGTTTTAATTGCTTGCGTTAGTTATAAGACATTTAAATGAACATGTGCTGAATAATAATAATCACTCAACATGAAAAATGGGCTTTACTAAGACATTTATGTTAATTTATTATCCTTTTTTATTCATTAAGAAACCACGGAACAACTGAACTACACAACAAACTGAATTTCCATTAATATGAAGGTCAATTCAAAGACGAAATCACCTGTATAATAATAAAGTCCATCTGTGCGTCCGCCTGTGCCCGACTTGTGACGAAAACAAAAAGATTATGTTATTTAAAAGCTTTTTTGTTATAATACGGTCCCACGTGATCGCATACATTTGATGTCGGATTACTTAGATAAAGCCATCTCCCCTTTTTATAACAAAAACGTAGAAGTAAGCTGAGTCTCATAGCCCTGTTTGCTATTACTTACATATGAAATGAATGCATTATTGTAAAAGCCAAATAAATGAACCCTATAATCTTGGGTAATACTAATTTGAAAAAGATGAATATCCAGTAATTTGTGAAACATTCGTTGCATTTATCTTTGCAAAGTATGTTAACAAAGAGGTATAAGAGTTAAGACACTGGCGTTGACGAGAGCATCTAGATCAACAGGTTGCTGGTTCTATCTCAGTTTAGTAGAAAAAATATATTACGGATCTCAATGTTTGTTTCTTAGTCTTGGTTATATACATATACTAGCTTTGAGCCTGCGACTACGTCTGCGTAGACAGCATTTATTGGATCCATAATTTGAATATTTTTGTTCATGAAAACCTCATGTGGGGATTATTACTAATAAATTATTATTACTAAAGGATTAATAAATTTAGGATAGAAGAATTTTGCACTGGAAGCCATTGACACTGTAGCTCAATTGGCAGAGCGACGGGGGCGTACACCCGAGGTCGCGGGTTCGATCCCCGCCGGTGTCGAAATTTTTCTTTCTTTTATTAATCCTTTATTTATTGGATCCAGTTTGCGAAACACCGAAACACTATTTCACCTAGAGATACGCATATGCAACGCTATATCTCAAAGTTAATTTCGCTTAGAATCAACAATTTCTCATTCATTTCTAAATGAAGAGTCGGTAAAAGTTAGTAAAATATAATTTATTCTGATGATGATTTTCCAGCCATATCGCTCCTAAATTAAAAGTCAAAAATCAAGTTACCCTAAATCCCATAATCGTCTCGGAAGACACCCACTGAAAGAATATTAGATAAACTTGTCTAAAAATCAGTGTGTCTAATAGAAACTTTAATATAATTTGGACCCTATATACCAATCTCGAATATAGTTTTAATCCATGTTCCCGCCCCCTGCCATATCACCCTTTTAGGGATTTCTTTGTGCATCTCATCTAAAAAGATTATTAAAAAAATTAAATAGAAAACGTATATTCTTATTACAACTTTAGGGATGAATTTTGACCTATAAAGCTATATAACTTTACTACTAACATAACTTTTCAGTGTTTTTTGTCAGAGCTTCCACAAATTATTACGTACATCAATCAATGGGATACTATCCGATATTTTGTGTAGGGGTTCATGAACTTGATTATGTTTATATGACTATCAATGCTTACATTATAAATAAAAATCAAAACAATAGAGTTGACAACTTCTTATAATTAAAATAACTATTGATTTTCGGATATTTTAATCGCGTGTTGTTACATGGTTTTTAAACGTCGGGCTTTAAAAAACCATGTAAAAACACGCGATTAAAATATCCGAAAATCAATAGTTGTTTTAATTATAATGTGCAATCGTGAAAGTCTAAGGGCCAGTTTTTTGATCCGGAGTTAAAAATATAACCATTTGTTACATTGACTATAGTTAAATGACTAACCAGTAGTTAAATCGTAAATCCATTTTGGTTCGATATTTGACCATTAGTTACTCTAACCACGGGTCAAAAAATGCATTTTGCTGATATCTAACTAATAGTTACGATATTTAACAAATTGTTGAGTTAACCACGGATCAAAAAACTGGCCCTTAGAAAATACTTTGACAACTTCTTGTTAATTTTGAAGATAGCATTACCTTGTATGTAACAAATATTTAATAGGATACCTAGTAACATAATAAATGCGTACGTTTACGTTTACGAATATTTTACAAAGAAGTGGGAAGTGTATCTTCATTTCGTATTTAATCAAAAAGGAGCGTATTTGAAGTCAGTGTAATTTTCTGCTTGAAGAACTACAACTCCTTAATGTTCGTGGCACTGTTTCGGGGAACTTTTTGTTCAAGAGAAAACATTTATTTTGAAAGTACTTTTAAACCACACATGTCACGAATTTCCGCCTCTTTCCTACTTCTGGTTATAATTTGACGGCGAACGGCGATTAGGTACGCTCCCAACCAGCTTGGTCTCTCAACTTCAAAGATCTCGGTCCCAAATAAAGGAGTCATGAACCCTTATACATTTATATAGTCACAGCTACTTATTCAAAATAGTAGGTAGCTACAGCTTCTGAATTAGAAACACCTCAGCCACTATTGGAAGTTGAGTGGGGTAAATATTGTAAAATAAATGATGGTTGGTGATGGGTCTTCAGCCACTTCCCCCAACAATCACTTTAAAATCCCAATAACCTTAGTCCCTTCGTGCTACATCCGTGGAAATAAATGGGATAGTTGGCATATATTGATTTACTAGTGGATCGGCCCAGCTTCGCACGGGTAGCGTTGTTTTTTTAAGTATACATACATATACTCACGCCGTTAATTCCCATTGGGGTAGGCAGAGACTATCGATCGCCACTTTGTACGATCCTGGCAAACCTCTCTTGCTTCGTCTACATTCATCAATCTTTTCATACATGCTCTTTTATTCTTCATACTTCGGACGCCTGCCTTTTTGAGCACACTTTCAATTTGGTCCAAGTGTGTCTTTCGTGGCCGTCCTCTACTAACATTACCTTCCACATTAGCTCTAAAGATACCTTTTACCAATTTCCTATCATCCATCCTCTCGATGTGCCCAAACCATCTCAACATTCCTTTTTCTATCTTACTTACAATATCATCTTTTATACCACACCTTTCACGAATCACATCGTTCCTCACACGATCACATAACCTTACATTACAAACTTTTCTGAGGGACCTCATTTCTACTGCATTCACTCTGCTTTCATGCTTCTTCTGCCACACCCAACATTCACTGCCATACATAAGCGTAGGAACAAGAACGGCATCATGCACAGCCATTCGGGCCCTTTCGGACACCGATTGACTAGACATTAGACTATCCAATGCTCCATTAATCGCATTACCCTTTTTCACTCTTCTCTCAATATCTTCATCACATTTTCCATCCCTTGTAAACAAACTTCCCAGATATACAAACTCCTTCACCTGTTCCACATCCTTACCATCAATCGCAATCACGCATTCTGTCACATCTTCCTGTCTCTCAAAAACCATCGTTTTGGTCTTATCCACATTCACCCTCATTCCCTCATGCAACTCTTCTGCCGATGATGCAAGTAGCACTTGATCGTCAGCATACAAGAGGCATTTAATGATGAATCCACCCATTCTTAGTCCATAATCACTTTCACGCAACTCTGTCATCCATGAACAAATTGAAGAGCCACGGAGAAGCTACACTTCCCTGTCGGATACCCCTAGAGATTCCGAACCAGTCAGTGTTTTCCCCGTTTACTTTTACACATGCACTAGAATCCTCATAGAGTGATACCAATGCACGTATAAGTTGACTCCCCAGACCGAACTTGGATAACACCTCCCATAAACCCTTTCTTACCACCCTATCATACGCCTTCTCTAAATCAATGAAGGAGCAATACACCTTTTGGTTCTTAGCTAAGAACTTTTCGGTGATGCTCCTTAGAGAGAAGATTTGATCCATACATCCCATTCCTTTCCTAAATCCTGCTTGCACATCCCATATTTTCTCATCAGTTTCATTCATCACTCTTTCAATCAATACCTTTGCATACAATTTACCGACAATGCTGAGTAGGCTAATGCCGCGGTAGTTTTTAGCCTCCTGGCGTGACCCTTTTCCTTTATACAGGGGCACAATCACCGCCTTGCACCAGTCTTGTGGTACTTTGCCACTCGACCAGCACTTTTGGAAAAGGAAGTACAACCAAGAAGCCACCAACCCTTTACCAGCCCTCAGCATTTCGATAGTTATCCTATCATACCCTGCCGCCTTCCCTATTTTCATACTCTTCATTGCTTTCATTATTTCTTCCATACTGATCTCACTTTCACTAAAGGCACCCATCGCATCGTTCCAATCAACATTACTGCCGATTGGCGAAGAAACGGATGCATCCTCTTTTTCAAAGAGTCCCTCAAAATAGTTCTTCCATACTCGTTTCATGCTACTTTCATCCGTCGCCAATTCACCCTGATCATCTTTCACTACATTCACTCTCGTGTTTTGGGAAACTCCCTTTTCTTTCCGGACATATTTCCAGAACAACTTTTGGTTATTCCGGAAATTATCAGAGAGTTTCCTCTCACACCATTCTATCAGATCACGCTTTTTCTTTTCTATTTTCTTCTTAACCTCATTCTTGACTCTCTTATATTCATCTTCACTATTTTTCACTACATCATCTGTTACTCTCGCATCCATTCGTTTACTAGCTCTGACCGCTAGTAAATCTAACCAAGCTTTCTTCTTATCTTCGACTGCCTCTTTCACACTCTTATCCCACCAACTTGTTGGTGGTCTATTTGACCTTTTACACAATCCGCATACTTCCGTCGCATATTCAACCATTGTCGATTTGAGCACATTCCATACTTCTTCTATTTCCATTTCATCCCTCATCTCCACGCAACTTAGTCTATCATCCAATTTCTTCACGTATTCATCACTGATCTTTTCATCATCTTGCAATTTCTCCACTTTTATTCTCGCAAGATCCGTTGTTGACACTTTGGCCCTATGACGCCAACGCGTGCACAGACCTCTTACTCGGGATATAACAAGAAAGTGATCTGTGCCAACATTCGTGCCCCTATAGACTCTGGTGTCAACAACCTTTGCTCTCAGCCTTTCATCAACAATCACAAAATCAATCATACTTCTCTCGTTTCCTCTCTGTCTTGTATACATATGGATATCTTTGTGTTCAAACAACGTATTTGTAACACAAAGATTCCTCGCCAAACATACCTCAATAACTTTCTCGCCATTTTCGTTCACCATTTGATCACCATACTTTCCTAAAACCTTTTTACAACCGTTGCGTGACACACCAACCCAGCCATTAAAATCTCCTAATATTACAATTCTCTCATTCTGATCACACCCATTCACAACATCATCTAACAAATTCCAAAACTCCTCCCTCTCGGAAAGTGACTTAGACATGTCTGGAGCATACACACAAATTATGCGCATCCGGACAAGCCCTATTTTCACCTTTAGCCACAGGAGCCTTGGACTCACACATTCGTAACCTTTCATACACTGAGCCATCCTTTCAGATATCAGAAGTCCCACGCCTTGGCAAGCCCTGTCGCTGTCAGCAACGCCTGACCAGATCGCTGTAATGTTGCCAAGTTGTGAAACCTCTTTTTCCTTTCGCTTCGTTTCATTCACACACAGAAAATCTATTTTTCTTTCATCCATTATCATACATACTTCATCTAATTTTTCATGCATCCCTCCGCACACATTCAACGTACTGAAGCGGGTCTCTCCAGCCCACATTTCGCCCCGCGAGGAACCACGGCGTGATGAGTGGCGAGCTGCATCGCCGCCTCCGTGTTTATTTTTAGTTGCACACATTTTGGCCCCACGATAAGCAAGGGAAATAAACTGTCCATCTAGCCAGAGCCCCGCATGACTAGGTAAGGTTATTTAGTACCCGGAGTCACGCTAGCGACCAGGCTCACCCCTGGCCACGCATCCTTCGGCACGGCAGACCTTGGATTGGTTTAAGGGCGAAGATGGTAGAAGCCCTGTTCCCTTAGTCGACTCCTACGAAACACCCACGGGAAGAAATGGGGTAGTGCTATTCTATGCCGACACTACACAGCATTTTTAAGTATCTGGGGTTTCTTCAATAACTGCTCAAGCTTTGTGACATTTAGCACTATGATTGCAATTATTAGCACTCCTGAACAGTGTAGCTATAGCTTTGTGACTTTGAATGCACTTTAATGAACGGTTCTGTGTTTCCGTTACCAAGCAAATTTTCAAATAACAACCTAACAAAGAAATCATACCACGATATGTAGGATACAACTACTGGCGCCATCTAGTATGTAATATGTAAATTAATAAGGATTTGGTTTTGGTCACGGGCGCGTGTGCTTATTTCATGTATAAATTAGCTGTTTCTCTACCGATTTCTATGATTCTTTTTTTATTGAATAGGTTATAATGTTAACTTTTTTATATTAGGGATGAGTGAGAGTATTATAAACGTAAGATTCAACAAATATAAATGCTCGGAACTGCTAAGCTATCAGGAGTTACAAGTGTTATTGTGAGTCAACCATAAAAGATAGACACATGCTATTGCAGATTTTTTTTAGACAATATTATGAAGAATATTTTCGTCATACTTGATTTGTATGTAACTTTAACCTTTTAGGCTGCACACGCGATGGAAGCTTTAAAAATGGAGTGACTTTCCTCGTTTTCCCAAAATTTCCCAAAATTCCCCTTCACTACTCTGATGAAAAGTATACTATAACCTGCCCAGGAGTATGAAGAATAATTGTGCCAAGTTTCGTTAAAATCTGTCGAGTAGTTTTTGTTTCCATATGGAACATACAAACCGACAGACAGACAGACAAAAATTTACTGATTGCATTTTTGGCATCAGTATCGATCACTTATCATTATCACCCCTGATAGTTATTTTGGAAATATATGTAATGTAGAGAATTGGCCCCTCTACAGATTTCTTGTAAGTGAAGATTGATTGTTGTTTGCAGATATACCATATCTCTTCAGCATTTCCTGAAATCTTCTCCTACGTGTTTAGAGACAGAGGAAATTTCTTTACGCACACTTAACTTAAAGAGTAAGCTAGTGAAAGAGTGTTGAGATAGAGAGAGAGAGAGAGAGAGACGAAACTTGAGAGAAGATCATGATAGAAAAAGTTATTCAGATGCAAGATCCAGACAAGCTAGAACCCGATTTCCTTTTTTTTCTCTGTATTAGGTACAAAACATAACTGGCTGGTATATTATTTATTTAATGCTTTTCACAAATTAAATATTAATAACATTACAATTGCCTTCAAACATGTGGGAGTCATGTTAGAGCGCACACTATTGCGGACTCACTCGCACATAGCAGCGTCTCACTCATATTCCTACATCGAGGAGTGTAAATGTTTTTCGAGTTAACCATAGATACAAATTATAAGTTGGTACACAGCAGGGTGTACTGGCCAGTATATCTTTGCTGTTCCCACAAACATGTGTTTTTTCATACATACATACATACATATACTCACGGCTATAAATCCCAAGAAGGGGTAGCCAGAGCTAAGGAATCAGAAATTCCTCAGCCACTTTTGGAAGTTCTGTGGGGAAAAGATGGTGAAATAAAGGTTTTTGGTGATGGGTCTCCAACCGCATCGCCCAAAAATCCCTCAAAAGCCCCAAAACCGTTAGTCGCCTCTTACGTACACCCACCGGAAGAAATGGGGTAGTGCTATTCTAAGCCGACACTACACAGTGTTTTTTCCTAGCACTTTAATTTGGCTATCCTACTATTGCACATACTAAGGATTCATCAATCAATCTTCCGTCACTGTCTTGTATGTCATTTACATAATTATGCTTGCAGACTATTTATTTTACATTTTGTTTAATTTCGTTCGGAAGATTAACAGCAAAACATAACTTATACACTACACTATACTATAAAAATTTCGTGTACCAATTATAAATCTTCACCAATATAACAACTATGTAACAGAAACATAGAGTTGAGTAATTACAGCTATAATCTGCAACAGGGTTTTAAAGGTATCAAAGAACAAGGTTTCCCCGACCAAATAAATTATCTTATAGGAATGTTCTCACTTACATAAAATTTCCTAGTAATCCTACTAAGAGATAGGTATGAGTATTACTTCAGAGTAATACCCGCCTTGAAAAGTACACTGTCATTTTAAAAGACATAACATTTCGGTTTGCTTATTGTCGGCTAACAAAAGCATTTCCTTATGTCTTTTCCCGAGTTTGTAAGAGAGACTTGGAATTTTGGGAATTCAAATGTGGTTCTTGAGCGATGAGGCTGAAGTGGCATCACCAACCATCTTTTATTTTACAATCTTTTCACCACTAAATCTAAAAAAGTGGCTAAGTAATTTCCGATTCTGAAACTCTCGCTACCTCTTTTTGGGAGTTACAGCTGTAAGTAAAGTAGGGTAGACCGGGGACAATTGTACCATTCTTTGGAAATTGTTCAATATTGAGAAATCTAATGAAATATAACTTATTATGTTAGGACGCTGTAAAAACTAGATTCATTAGCTACAAATTTAAGAATGCAGAATTGAATTATTATTTCGAATACTTACTAAAAAACAAATTTGAACTATAGGATGTCTTATGTTACAATTGACCCCTGCAACTCATTATGTTCATTTAATCATCAACTTTGTTTGTATTCTATACTCATAATCTCCTGCAATCATCAGTCTTTATTAATTGAGATCAAAATATTTAGGAACAAGTATGAAAAATCAAGACTTAAGTTTAAAAACAAAAAAATAACTTTCCTTCCATAATAACAAAAAAAAACTAGCTGTTTCCACATAGCATGTCATCTATTTGGCTCGGATATTGCTTCTAAATCAACAATAAGCATAATAACAATCATAGAAATATCAAAACTTAAAAATCTATTTTACATGAAGGTACAATTGACCCCTGGTTAGAGATGGGATTTTGCCCGGGCATTTTGGGCGGATTGGATTTATGCCCAATAGATGTCCATAAATGCCGAATAAATGTCCATTACGTGGGCAGAAATCTCATTTAATTTTAATCTTTAAAATATCATTATTATAAGAGTGTGGTTGATGGTATTATTTAAAATCATCATAAAATTACCTATTTTATTTAGAGAATGAATAATACTTATAGGGTTCATGATAGGGACTATTAGCATAAAAGTCAATGGGTGCAATCCAACCCGTTTTATGAAGTTTTGCAGAAAGAAACGCAAACATTTTTAAATGCAAGAATCTTATCATACATGATAATTCATTAATTTGTTACAATACAATGGGGAAAAATTGTGATACTGTTTTAAAATTTTAATTTAAACAAACATTCTGGATGGTCATACTCAAGATTATGATGATTTTGCACTAATAACGTATGAGGATCTAACCCTATTTACGTTGGGCTCGCATCAAGTACAAATCGCGCGCTCCTATTGGACACTTTACATATATAGAGTTGACACCAAATTGACATTGACATTCCGCCGGATTCAATCTCGCTATTTTGTACCTAGCTTTTAAATTGCGTAGAATTCTGACAGCTACCATTTTTTGACATGTCAGAGGTTATTAATCTTTCTGACCAGGCACATTTTTTAATTTCTATTAAAGTATGAACATCAACGTCAACTCATTTTATTTGTTAGAATATAATATATACATTATTATGTTCTACGCTGCAAATGCAAAAAGCGCATTTACGGTGAACAGAAAGTTTAAAAATATAACAATTAATAATAACAAATTATAGCAAATACGGAAAATATATGAGCGCCTTTGAGTATCCAAAGATGTCGAATGGCATGGCAAGATAAGACACACGCATAACGAATGCTAAGAGCGACATTGAATAAATAATACAAAGCGAGCGATTTATTTCACGTTTTACATCCATCTACTTACGGCTACAAATCCTTAAAAGGGGTAGCCTGCTCTTCTGAATCTTAAAATTCTTTAGCCACTTGGAAGTTAAGTAGAGAAAGATTGTTAAGTATATAAATATTTTTGGTGGTGGGTCTCCAACCGCATCGCCCAAAAGTCGCTTAAAAAGCCCCGATACCGATACCCTTAGTCGCCTCTTACGATAACCCATGGGAAGAAACGGGGTAGCGCTATTTTAAACCGGCACTTAGCCGACACAGCAAAAAAGTTCACTAAACCTGGACTAAAAAAGAAGGTGCCAGCTAAAAAAATAAATATAGGTAATTAAAATTGAATTGATATCATGTTCGTAATATTGAAATTATTTTTTACTATTGTATAATTTTACTTAACTGTGTATATTTGCATTTGCCTTTTAAAAGTTAAGACACAACTTAACAAAAATCTAGCAGCGGATATACGCCCCCGTCGCTCTGCCAACTGAGCTATAGTATCAAGTGATCACTGGCGCGAAAAATGGTTTTTGCCTGTTTCTTTATACCTTTACTGGTGTTAGTGCCATCTACCGCCAAATTATTACAAACCGACCATATGCGCCTTTTGCCACGAATAATTCATGTCCTCTGTCAATATATGACATCAAAATCATTCGTGTCCGCTGTGATTTTTTTTTCCATACATTGATGCTTATTGCTCTTTTCTATTTAAACACGAACTGTTTTTCAGTTTAAAGCCCTAATACCTAAGTATTATTTCATCCCTTTTGAGTATAAAATTTAGCGTGTGCTTGAGTATTTTCACATTTAAAAAATCTGTTAGCGGAATATACATTTATTAAATTATGTTAATAATCATATAAAATAATTATGAAATATATATTTATGTTTTTTTTCGCTTAGTTACTTATTTAATCTAAATATTATTATTATAATCGTTCAAAGTAAAAGTGGGTTAAGATTAAGAATTTAACATAACATAAACGTTCACGCCGTTTATCCCTGAAGGGGTTGGCAGAGCTACCAATGGTTCTGAACATCACGTGATAGCGCCACTTAGTGTCCAAAGTAAGTACCCACGTTTTGCTCGAACAGTGTACTCACGTGATAGGGGGCAGGCCCATCGCCGTTTTGTACGAATACACTGTCATATGGCTAAGTACAACTCGACCATGTGGTTTTCTCACGATGTTTTCCCTTACCGTTAACAACCACGATAAATTAACAATACATATGACATTAGAAAAGACCAATTGGTGTAGCCCCGAACCGGGATTTGAACTCACGACTGTCTGTTTACGGGCGGGTGTTCTACCCATTGGACTATAATGTCGTCTAAGTAAGAATTTAAAGTACTTATATGCCTATATTTGAAATATTATAACTTCTTTTTTTCTTCTTATTCCTTTATTCTGACGACGCTGATGTATATTTATATGTTAAACACAATTAAAATAATGATCCACTTGTAGTTTAATTTTAAAGTAGAGTTTAGTTTTTCCGCCCAGCGATTGGGCATTTATCGGGCGTAAATTCATTTTTGCCCATTTTAACCCAATACGTCCAATCTGCCCAATATGTTTTTATGCCCTCGACCCATCTCTACCCCTGGTACAATTGACCCAAATAATTTATACCTACTAGAAAAGGGAGCAAAAAATTAATCTGATTCACAGTTGTGACATATATAATTAGTTTCCTGTGGCGTACATTCTTCGTGTGCCCACATCCCGCATTGCGAACACTGAACCCAAATTCCGTTAGGGCGACTTCTACTATATGTCTCCATGCATAAAACACAAAAACATTCTTCTTCCTCTTCAGAACTCATAGGATCATTTTCTGCAGCTTTCTTTTTTAAAGTATTTGGTTGACTACTTTTCCCTTTCCTTTAAAAGGTTTCCCTCCCTGTTCAAAGCTTCCTAAATCCTTTTTGACTTGTTTGGCCCTCTTCTTCTTTTCCGCTTCTTCTGCTTCTTTCTGTATAGCATCCTTCTCCGGTGTGTCAGTATATATAGCTGTTTGCCTCTTCTTTCTTCCACGATTGGTCGTTTTTCGAGGCGGTGCTTTAGGTAGTGGACGAACTGCTTCTGGAGAAAAGTGCTGGTGACATTTACTTGGTGAAGGCGAAGTGTAAGAGAGCGGTCTGTTTCGAAGTTCACTACTTAAGTTATTGGAAAGTGTACTAAAAGGTCTTCTATGTGTGAGCTCAGGGGAGGATTCTCTATTTGTAAATTAAAATGCAATGAGTAGGGTTAATTGTACCACGGGGTTGATTGTACCGGTACAATTGACCCCACGGAGACTGGTACAACTGTTCCAAGTAGGTAGTCAAGAAAACTTCACTTAAAATCCAGTCAATTTCACAGTGAATGTCGAGAATTCGTTGTCCATACAAAGTTTCAAGCCTGGATAAACTATTGAAAACAATACCTTGGTAACAAAGAGCATATTACGCATCTTATGGGCATATATATTTGAGGTGAAAACTTACCGCAGCTGGGCAAAAAACAAAAATCCTTCCTATACACGTCCATTTCTCAGCGCGAGCAACGCTGACTTGTGAGCGCTTCGAAACACAAAAAGCGCATATTCTGACGCTACGCACACAAACAAACGTCGCTTGTGTGCAGAAATATTGCCGATGGTACTATTGACCCGTGGTACTATTGTACCCGGTCTACCCTACAAGTAGGTGTATACATTTATTAATGTAAGACCGAGTGTCTTGAGTTCTACTTGTAATAAAACTGATCGTTATAATCTATAATCCACTATTGGCTTCTCAAGAAGACATGTACAGCGCTAAGGGTAATAGAAATTGCCACGTAACTGACATTGACATTTAAGTGCACGCTATATTTATGGCGTGTCGGTCTTCCGAAGAAACACAATTATTGTTATCCTTTAAGAATTTATAACATTTCACATACTCATGCCTCTCGAGTTTTCAGCAAACATATCCATACCAGTGGTTATAATACCAAGAAGGAAGTGACTGAGCATTGAAATTGACTGCTGAACAATAAGAATATTATATAGGTAAACTAAAATTAAAGGAATATTTTTTTTGGGATAAACTAATAAGTTATGTTTGTTTATAGTAATAACAAATCGGTACCCGTATAATAGTCAGAATATAAGTAGAAATGGGAATTTGCTATTCTAAAGTACGGCGAATAATATTATTCTGACACCATTAAAAATTTTCGAACTTTCTACTGTTTTTTACCGATTACCTACTTGTTTCGACAGCTATTATTTCTGGTGGTCTACTCTTCAAATCGACAACGATAATTTTATTTGTATTTCTTCTAACCATGCGACATGATAGTCCAGTGGGTAGAACACCCGCCCGAAAACAGAAGGGCGTGAGTTCCAATCCTGGGACGGGCCTACACCAATTTGTCTTTTCTAAAGTCATATGTGTGGTTAATTTATCATGGTTGCTAACGGTGAGGGAAAAACATCGTGAGGAAACCCACATGGCTGAGTTGTACTTAGTCATGTGACAGTGTATTCGTACAAAACGGCGATAGGCCTGCCCCCTATCACGTGAGTACACTGTCTAAGCAAAACGTGGGTACCTTCTCTGGTAACTAGATGGCGCTTGCCATGTGAGTCCAGGAGTATTGGTACCTCTGCCAACCCCTTCGGGGATAAAAAAGGCGTGAACGTTTATATGTTATTTTTATGTTCTTCTAACCCTTATCAACCTCTATTTCTGTATTCTCTCTATTCTATTTCCAATGATACACTATTATAATACATACATATTACACATTAGCTGTATAGGGAAGGCTTTATATAGAACTACCCCATTTCTACATGAATGGGTGATCGTAACAGGCGACACAAAATATAGGGGACTGAGAACAATGAAAGTTCACCGGTCATCCATTCTTCGCCAGTCTAATTCGATAACCACGCACAAAAGTTAGACACAGTCAAATACTATACTTTCAAAAGTTTATTAAAATACCTTTAAGAAATCTTAAGTCTAGAAATAATGATAGTAAAGTGTATACATGTATCTTGAAGCATTTTTTTATTACGATGCTTCTCGTATCAAAAGCAGGTGATCGCGTTGAAGTAGCAACGAAGAACTCTGCCCCGACTTGGCCCGGCCTGGCCCCTGCGTTGGAGGGAACTCTGAAATATCACAATGCATAGCATTAATTTTTGCTCTGTGGTGTCGATTTATATCACGACTTTCCGTTTCTTCCCGCGGGTAACATACGATTTGACTAACGGTAAGTATGAAGGAAACTAAATAAAATAAAAAATAAAATAAATATCCCTAGGAGAACAACATACCTCTATCGAAACGTGTGACATTAGAACGGGGAAAATATTGAGAAATGAATTTCCTTATAAATGAATAACATTGAAGTGCCTGTTTATAATATTAAGATAAACGATTTTTATTACATGCATATCAATGTTTCGGCTAATCTCTAAAATGGCTGGAACGTCTTTTAAAATGGCAGATAGCTTATGTAAAGAAAACAAGGTAATAAATTCCTAAACTGAGATTATTTTATTCCTTCATTCTGTATATCTCCGAAGGCATTAATATTCACACTTCTGAATATGAGCTGACTTTGTGTAACTTTACTTAATTAACTACACATCTCTAAACAAAAGACACATTGTTGTAGGCTCAGCATTTGAACTCACGTCCTCCCACTACGCTATCAAGGTAATGTCTTTGTTTCATATATAAAATTGCTTGGCCACTAATGGAAGATGATATTTAAATCCTTGTGAGAAAACCCACATGGTCTAGTGCGGTTAGGGGTGCGTAGGTGTGTTCAATATTACGCGGGTATGCTTGCACACTAATGGAGTACTATGAACTCTAGTGAACGAAGTGCGAGTTATATTGAATAGTTAAAAGTGCACCGAGCTCCTGATATAATATATCTTTTTAACGCTGCGCTCTGTATTTCTGCGTGTGTGCGTGTGTGTGTGCGTATGCGTGAGGCTCGCAGGCAATGGCGGCTAACAAGTGTTGTACGCCGTTCGGCTGAGAGGCATTTCGATAACAAAGCAAAAAGAAAATCTATTTTAAATACTTTAAAAAAAATTGTATTGTAATTTTTTTCTATTTTCTAAATATTATAACACCATATTATCATAGAAACGTAAGAGACAAAAAAGAAGTAAGAGTTCAATTAAAATTTGTGTTAAATTATTTCGCTTTCCAAAGCCATATAGTGTAGAAATTGTATTTTAACGTAACTTTGATATTATTTGTATCACTAATTCTTTAGTGTTTAACAAAGAAAATATTCTTAGAAATTTAATTGCTATCGGTGCCTTCGTAAAATTCACACTGTAATTTATGAATTTATAACTAAGAGATATGAATGAAAACTCGATCGATCCTAACGCAAAAGTTCATTATTTTTTTTAAATTACCTTCTTTTCAGCCCGTTTTCAGAAAAAAAAACCAACTTTGTAAGAACGTTTTCAAATTGATTTACAAACGTCTCACGCCATCCACATTGGCTATGTGCCCAAACCACCTTACCCATTCTTAGTACCCTATCATTCACCCTCTCCAGATCAATGAGGTGCAATATACTTTTTGATTCATACATCCCATTCCCTTCCTAAATCCTGCTTGCACATCCCAAATGTATACAAATCCCGAAAATTTGTAGCCGAAGCCTTAAAATTAGAAATTTGTCAGCCAGCTTTGGAAGTGTGTGGGGAAATTATTTAAAAATATTTGATTTTTTTAATTTGATTAAGGATGTCAAGACACATCGTCTAATCACTTAAAAAGTTTCATTGCCCTTAGTCGCTTCTTATGACACCAACGGGAAAAACCCTGCCTTACACATCAATTCAGGATATCTTTATTTTTTCATAATTTAGTTTTCTTTTCAAATTGAACTTAAAAAAGATATAATTTCAAAACTATCTTAAATAAAAAATATATTTTCAGATATATAATTCAATTTACCATGTCACTGGAGTATAGTGGTAGCTGCCGCAAAGGTGCGAATTTCGGCCCATCATTGTCCGCCATCACGGAATGGGCTGACACTCGCTGTTCCTGCAGTGCTTGCTGCAACGCTACCAGCAGACGATCCAGCACCAACGCGGGCCGCTTCTCTAATGATATCTGGAGTAGTTAAATAACATATTATTATACTGATGTAATATTTTAGTTTAAGCTCGATTCTGCATAGCTTACTATTTACATGCATTTACTGCTCATGATTGAATGCTCTAAGCTGCAACGGTATAATAAGGTACAGTCCTCTAGATATATTTTTTTCCAAAAAAAATTGTGCTGAAGGCCCTGAGGCCTGTGCGGCTTCACCATGACTTTATGTGTGCCGGGCAACTCAGGGCCGCCCTGGCGGGGCAAAGGTTGTGTACCTAGGCTGAATCGGACAGAGAGGTATTTTATGATCTTCTGTTCATTACTGGCTAACTATTTTATTAGTCCACCTAGCTTGGCCAGCTAGCTACTTTTACTACTTTTACTTTTCGTCATCTAAATATATTTATACAATGCCACGCTTTTAGGTTTATATGTATTTTTTCAACAAAAATTTAGAGAGCTTAGAAGGAGGTTAAGGCAAAAAGTTATCCATCTCAAACTATATTTTACAATCTTTTTCTCACACAAGTTCCAAAATTGGCTAAGGAATTTGTAACTCCGAAGCTCTGGCTACCCCTTCTGGAATTTACAGCCATATTTATATGAACGTATGCAAAAACTTACAGTGTAGTCATCATAGAGAGCAGCGGGTGCAGCCAGGGCAGCAGACAAGGCCAGCAGCGGCAGCACCCACACCTGACTAGCTACCATGTCGTATTGCTTTTCATTACTTCAATGATTCCGCTGAAATTCATAAGATTATGTTCTATATATTTCTTAAAGTATGTTTTTTTTTCTGCGTATTTTGTTAGCTGACGATATTTTTACGTGTTATCATGATGGGGGACGAGACAAAGAAGACATTTAACAAATCAAATCACGTGAAATAGATTTAGTTCAAATAAAGTTACAAAGTCGCATCACCGAGGTACATCCTATAATAATGTTATAATACGAAAGCTAAGATGTTTCCACGATAATGTGATAGCACAACAACCGTGATAGCTCAATGAGTAGAACACTCGCCTTTCTTGCAGACAGTATGACAGTTCAGTTGCGACTGAAACGTTCACGCCGAATATCCCCGAAGGGTTTGGCAGAGGTACTAATACTTCTGAACACGAGACATTGTCACCTGGTGTTCAGAGTAGCCACGTTTTGTTTGGACAGTGTACTCACGGGATATTTCTTTAGTAAATATTTATTTAATTGTAGTTTGCTGTTCCTGAGTCAACATAAAATAGTTTATATTTAAGAAGGCACTGGCTGAAAATCGGCGCTATTGCTATTGTCGGTATATGCGACAGTAGCTCAGTACCGAGCCAGGTACCTTTTCACCTAATGAGGGCACAAGTCTATGACAAGTATTTTTTTATTAATATTATTATTTTAATGCACTTCATTTTTGATGTTAGTTTAATTTCTGTGTTTTTCGTTACTTCTATGTTGTTTTTGATTTGTGTATTATTATTATTTTGTGTCCTCGCGAGGAGAATAAAGCTTTTTCTTTCTTCTTTCCTTCTTTCTATAGGGGTCAGGTCTATCGCCGTTTTGTACAAATACACTGTCACATGGCTAAGTACAACTTAGCCATGTGGGTTTCCTCACAATGTTTTCCCTCACCGTTAACAACCATGACAAATTAACCACACATGTGACTTAAAAAGAGATTAATTGTTGTAGGCCCGACCCGGGATCTAAACTCACGACTGTCTGCAACGACAGCCTTAATATTTTCTTAACTCATACATACATACATATACTCACGGCTATAAATCCCTAGAAGGGGTAGCCAGAGCTAAGGAATTATATATTCCTCAGCCACTTTTGGAAGTTGAGTGGGGAAAAGATCGTAAAATAAAGGTTTTTGGTGATGGGTCTCCAACCGCATCGCCCAAAAATCCCTTAATAGCCCCATACCGTTAGTCGCCTCTTACGTACACCCACCGGAAGAAATGGGGTAGTGCTATTCTAAGCCGACTCTACACAGCTAAAGTCATATTTATGGTGAATTTATCATGGTTGTTATGGTGAGGGAAAACATTGTGAGTTAACCCACATGGCTCTACATAGCCTCTTAATTAGTATCATTTAAAAAAACACAAATAATTTGTTTTAAACCATCTGTGTCTCTCAAAGCATAGGTTCGAGATTCGGATTTTAGAGGGGAAAACAAGGGGAAAAATCTCAATTTACTTTTTTATTTGGACAGAAGGTCTCCTAAAAGGTGACTTATAGGTTTAGATTTAGTTTCTTACAACAATATTCCTACTCGCTTTTAACAGTATTATTGGCTTTCTAAATCTAAAGCCACAGGAATGTCAAAATTCACAGCCGTGAGTATATGTTTGTATTAAAGATTTAAAACACAGTTAAATAGAATATTGCAAAGTGCAACCTTGAATGAACTGATTCTCCGAAAACTAAGAAGATTCTGTTTAACTGTAATGGGCCGCCGCTGTTACTTACTCCCCTGATACCCGTGACGTAAATGACATATTTAGTATCACTCGTTTGAGATGGTGACTCAACATTAATAATAATGTGTAAGCTATTAAAACAAATACTAACACAGATTTCTTCTTCGGGGAACCCTTAAAAACCACCGTCAGCGGTCGCGGGAGAGCTGGTCGTTTCGGTGGATCAAGAAAATACTCTTCAAAATATTCATTATTGAGCAAAAATCGTTCAAGACTACTTTTGCTCCATGTGAAAAGAGGTCCAGTAAATAAAAAACTATTTGTAAGGCGCAATGGCGGCAAAGACGATTTATTTCTTTATTATTATGCGCTAGCAACGTATGCAGTGAGTATTTTAATTTGTTATTTTTTTAATACATTTTAAAATAAACTATTACTTATAAAATTATATAATATTTCCTACTGTTGTCTTTTTAAAGAGTACCACCACAAAAGTACATATCCGGGCCAAGGATACTACTCCATTGCCTTCGTTGAGGCAGATCCGAGCTGTGATACGATGTAAGACTTTAGAAAATACACATATATGTGGGTCCTACTTTGGATTAGAACCCAAGACTCTGTATATTAAAAGCCGCGGTCTCTGAGCTATCGGAAGGTATTTTCATTCATTCATTCACTTTTGAAAATTTGAGTGGGGAAAGTATGGTGAAATAAAGGTTGTTGGTGATGGGTCTCCAACCGCATTTCCCAAAAATCCCTTACGTACACCCACCGGAAGAAATGGGGTAGTGCTATTCTAAGCCGACACTACACAGCAAAATATGATATAATTTATAAAACATTTTATATACACTATACATATAAAATTTTGTTGTTGTAAGATTTTCAGTAAGTTATCATCAAAATCCTTTTATGTTATGAAATATCTATAATACCTACTTTAGAACCAATGCGAGTATGCCACGAGTTTTGTGACAAACGGAAAGATTTTGTTTGAACAATGGCTGCCATCTCATAAATTCACACAAATGACTACAACACATAACACAAGTGACATATAATAATAATCACTCTTAAGAGGTGGTAATTCCGTTTTTTAACCGTATTAATGCTAAGAAAATAATAAAACGATGATAAGGCGACCTGACAATTATCACCTAAACCGAACTTAAGCCATGATGCTGAACTAAAATGTTTACTATACATAACATACATATACTCACTATCAATTAATTCTAAGGCTATTTATTCCAAAATGGGGTAGCGTAGACCTGCAGACAAAGAAATTCG
This sequence comes from Bedellia somnulentella, assembly GCA_963576735.1. Taxonomy (NCBI): domain Eukaryota; kingdom Metazoa; phylum Arthropoda; class Insecta; order Lepidoptera; family Bedelliidae; genus Bedellia; species Bedellia somnulentella. The sequence goes on along the minus strand of OY755184.1, from coordinate 7,695,733 downwards.
TTTTGGAAGTAGATTGGCCAAAGATTGTAAAATTAAGTATGGTGGACGATGAGTAAAAAGCTCACAACCCAAACGATTAAAAGGGTAAGTGATGTTTGAAGCCGACAGTAAACAGCAAACATAACATACTGTAATATAACATCAATTTATTATAGTAGTGTGAGGAATGACCGTGGCCCCGAAAACTAATTCCATTTATTAGTTGGGTAATTCAAAACTAATAAGGCATATCATTCGAGACGCAAGTTATTGAGAGGATTTCGGCTTCTCTTACTTATTATATCAGCTGAGGTGACCTCTAATTGTAAGCATTGAACCTCCATTTTGGAAATATGTATTATAGTTAAAATATTATATAACTGATATGAAAATGGTCGAAATGTTACAAAACTGCGTAGTTGATATATTTAAAAAGAGTGTCAGCAATAAAAACAGATTTTTAAGTTTAGCGAATCAAACTTAAATTAATAATTATATAAATTTGATCTTACATAGATGCAGTACATTACGCCATTAGTTCCCATTGCTGTAGTCAGGAATAATTGATCGCCACTTTGTATTTGTATGATAAAAAAAACCTGTACACCTCTCGAGGTTTGTCTTTATTTATTTTTTTCATAAATATTTTTGTTTAATATTTAAGTCCGTTTATTTTATTTTCACCTTTTTATTTAAATGTTCCGCACTCTACTTACTATACTTACTAACTTTTCCATAACACTACATTTGATCCAATGATCAGAATAAATAAATTTTAAAAAAATATTTCTGATTATTAATATTATACATAATACATACATAAACTCACGCTATTATTTCCCATTGGAGTAGGCAGAGACCATCGATCGCCACTTTGTTAGAACCTGGCAAACCGATACGAACGTACGTATGAAACTGGCAATTTGATTACATCCATAAATCTTTCCATACATGCTCTCTTATCATTTATATTTCGGAGGCCTGTCTTTTTGTGCACACTCAATATTTGGTTCAAATGTGTCCTCCGAGGTCGTCTTCTACTGACATTACCTTCTACATTGGCTCTATAGATATCTTTTACCAATTTACTAACATTCAACATCTCTATGTGGCCAAACTATCATAACATACCTTTTTATTATTATTTTACAATATCATCTCTCACACTGCAAACTTTCACGGATCACGCTATTTCTCCCATAACCTAAGAACACAAACTTATGACAACAAATATATGTAAAGATACTATATCTTTTATATAGACATATAGCAAAGTCTTAACTATAAGGTCACATTTATCTATTATCAATAGCTATCTATCATTTGTCTATCATCAATCTTTGTTATGGTCACTTAAATTAAAACGACAAACGTGTATGACGCTAAAACATTACGGGTATACCTGCCAATGAGCCTCCGAAATTTTTGTTTTATCAAAGGCGGCACTTTGTTAAAACAATATGTAAGGCTAACTATATTCTATGCCTATGTTTTGAAAACTATACAGCTTTATAATTATCATTTTTATTTATCTTAACTCAGACCACTGCCACTGAAAACCCTTGCGCTTTATTTTGAAAGCTAAAAAAAGAAATCCTCGGTTTTAATTATCATTATTTCATATATTTATTTAAAGTAGTGTTTATATCTTCACGAAAATAAATTAAATTCATGTAAGATTAGTTAAAACGCTTTATTTTAAATGATCGTAAGCTAAAAATCTTTATACAAATTATTATTGTATTTTTAATCAACTGCTAATTATTTAAAAAATCATGAACTGCAAGTACTCACAATTTGTAGAACTTCAATATTGGAAACTGCAGAAAGGTCCTTATATCGTGATTATTAAAATATGACGTAAGCACGAAAATTGCAACCGGCGCGAAGGCGGGCGGCAAAATAGAGCGGGCAGTTCCCGCCCAGCCTTTATATCCTATCACGTTGGCAATAACAACATTTTATCAATATAAATATATAATCCGCTGAATCCGGGCAGGTCATTAAAATAGTTACATACTCTTTTTGTATCTCGTCAGTAAGCAATACCATTGAAATGACATAACTCATGTTCAAAAACAGGAAAACTGAAATCAAAATATGATGAGTGAAAATAAAGCGACTTTATGAAAATGTGGTTGCAATTTTGTATGTAATGTAATATATATTATTAATGGTCAGTAATATGAATTGAATAGAAATGCTTTCATTGCTCAATTACTTCAATTCATACTTCAATTAATTTTAATCCGTCATTAATGCCCAAAACTAGTAATATAAAGATTATCAAATATTGTTCAATACTCAAATGTTCCCGCCTTACACCCCGATAGTGGCAAAGGTACTAAAACTACTGAACATCACGTGACATTTTCGTCAGCTGGCCAACAGTACCCACATTTTGATTGGTACCTCCATAGCAGTTTTGCAAGAATACATTGTCACATGAACATGTACAACTAAGCCATGTGGGTTTCCTTACGATGTTTTCCCTCACCGGTGCCCACTATGATTAATAAACCACACATATGACTTTAGAAAATACACATTGGTGAAGGCCCGACTCGGGATTTGAACCCACGCCTGTCAGCATGCTAGGCGGATGGTATACCTATTGAGCTATCACGGTTGTCATAAACACCTTTTCTTACCTACATTACGTACAAAAAAAGAACAGACAGATATTTGTAATCATCGATTCCTTAGCTGACTTAAACAGTAGGAAGGGGAAAAGATGGTGAAATACTAGGTAGTTATTTATTGGGATGTATTGCTTGCAAACTGCATCATCAAAAACATAGCTCCAGTTATACAACAAGAACCGTAACGTACATATGTCACAATAAAAAAAGCATTTAGAATAGCACTAATCCATTTCTTCCCGTGGGTGTGTTATGAGGCGACTATTGTAGAATTGGGGCTTTTTAATGAGATCATTGGGCAATGAGGTTAGAGGTATCAATTTCTTCAACTTCACGTCTTTTCTTTCAATATCTTCAATTCAATCACTAAGCTTCCAAACGTGGCTTTTAAATGCTGTAGTTTTGGCTACCCCTTTATGACATTTATAGCAATGAGTAAAAACTAGCTCATACGTATTATATTATCTGTGCTAATACCATACTGGTCTCTGATCAAAAGTCTATATTGATTTCGTACTATACCATTTCCTTTTATTTAGCACCACTAGCGTTGATTATATCCGATACTAAATCCAGGGTTTAGATATGACCTCAGTATTTGACTTATTCAACACGCCGCTATCAATATTTGCGTAATTATAATACCCTAACTTAATCCAACGTGGGAACCAACAACTGGGACTGGATATGATATATCATAGACGAATTAAAAAAAAGAACTTGTTGTATCGTGAATTCTATCTGTCTGAGCGTATGTCCCAGCACATGTTCTTTATTGAAGATCTCAATAAAATATTTCAAATTAAGTTGATGAAAAGTTGAATTTTAAATTGCTCAAATATGATGCACCGGAAAATTTATTAAAATGAGAATACTTGGTAATATATATAATAATTGAAACAACTATTGATTTTCGGATATTTTAATCGCGTGTTATTACATTATTTTAAAGCCCGACGTTTCGAAAACTTTTCAGTTATCATGGTCACGGGAATGGTGACTCACACCACCATCCATCTCAGTTAGCTACTGTTGGTAAAACTTTGTTTCAGAGAGCCAAACATCTTTGTGACGAAAACCATCTTGCTGGAGAGCTCAGTCATGTGAAACAAGTTCTTCACAACAACAAGCTGAAATTGCCCCGCCAACGTCACCGCTCCTCCGATAAACCACCTACTGTTGAAAGACTCCCTGCAACTTTACCTTTTGTAAAGGGTGTAACAGACAAAATTAGTACTGTGTTACAGCGTGCTTCCATTAAGACCTACTTCAAGCCGCACCAAAAGATAAGTCAGTTTCTAAGACCTATCAAATGTCAGATCCCTTTACAAGATGCAGGCGTTTATAAACTAGACTGTGAGTGTGGTCTTTCATACATCGGCCAAACAAAGCGTAGTGTAGCAACTCGCGTTAGAGAACATATTGCTGATATGAAGAATAGGCGTCCTGGAAGATCTGCTTTGTGTGAACACACCTTCGATAAGCCAAACCACCACATGCGTTTTGACAAACCTACAATTGTAGCAAAAGAGAATCGATTGATACCTAGAATGATACGCGAGTCTATTGAAATAAAGAAACATCCAAACTTCAATAGAGATGATGGTTGGCAATTACCACCTGCTTGGAACCCGATCATTAGCACAACTAAGCGAGGGAAGAACACTAGCAAGACTCCAGATAACATTAGCTCTTTTTGTACATAGCAAATATTAAACGCAAATGTAACTTAAAATTTTGTGAAGGTAGTTAGTATTAATAATTTTATAGTACTGTATAATGACAAATAACACCTCAGTCTTCCCGTGACCATGATAACTGAAAAGTTTTCGAAACGTCGGGCTTTAAAAATAATGTAATAACACGCGATTAAAATATCCGAAAATCAATAGTTGTTTCAATTATAATGTGCAATCGTGAAAATCTTAGAAAATAATATATATAATTTTCAATATTTTAGGTGGACTACAGTAATATGTTGTATACGTCGCGGTAGAAAAGTTAATAGATACTCGTATATTTTGCTAATAGATGTAGATATATACATAGCTGTATAGTGTCGGCTTAGAATAGCACTACCCCGTTTCTTCCCGTGGGTATACGTAAGAGGTGACTTAGAGTATTGAAACTTTTTAATGAATTTATGGGCGTTGCGGTTGGGGACCCATCATCACCAACAACCTTTATTTTACGCCCTTTTCCCACTTACTAACTTATCTTTAAAAGTGGATGATTAATTTTTATTCCTTAGCTCTGGCTACCCCTCCTAGGGATTTATAGCCGTGAGTCTATGTATGTATGCATGTTTGTTTTAATTTATTCTTTCCGACTACAATATAGATTTATAATATTAAAATATAGGTGTTCGAAGTCGAAGTGTGAAAAAAAGACCATGTACGAGAAAAATGTAATAAATCATCAATCCCACCCCTCTATCACAACTGCACAGAATCATTTACAAAGCTTTTTATCCAATTTCAACACAAATATCTTTATATCTTCATTAATACCGGCTCATTGTGCCCAACTAAAGCTCAAAACATTTTTTCATAATTTGAGTTTGCTAGATATAGGTAGTTTAATTCCATGCAGGTGATTGTTAAATGTATTTACTAAAATAAAAAAAAAATTACACTACAGTGTACATTGTCATACAGTGCTGTAACAATCATTGCCAAACGCATATTGGTATCTTGAAGCTTAATTTTTGGGTCATACTATATTCAATAACTTATCAAAATTTGTAATATACATCCAAAAACAATTAAAAAAAACTTGAATCTTGGTACAAGCAACAGACTGCCCTTGAAAGTATCTTTAAGTTTTTGTTTCCTTTTTCTTCTTCTAGCAACACAACTCGTTCTTGCTTGTAACTTATCATATCATTAACCATTTCTACGACGTATTAAACATTTTAGAGATATATGAATCAAAAGTATTCAAAAGCTTTCGTGTGACCAATCGCGTCATGAATGTTAAAAATGCGTTGACGACAGTATTCAACGCAACGTTGCTTAACACGCGTGCGAATGATACCTTAATTAACGATTTTCATTACTATCATGAGGACAGGTTTCTTCAACTGTAAATAATAAATATCTCCTTGTACAGTAGTTATAATAATTACATTAGGCAAGTTTTACAACAAAATACAACCTTGATAACTCAGCGGGTACAACTCCGTTTATAGTGCAGATGAGGGTTCAAATCCGGGGTTGGGCCTACACCAATTTATATTTCCTAAATACATATATGTTCGGTTGATTTATCATGGTTATTAACGGTAAGGGAAAACATCGGGAGGAAACCCACATGCCTAAGTTGTTCCTAACCTAATATGCCCTGCATGTGACAGTGTATTCGTACAAAACGGCGACAGGCCTGCCCCCTATCACGTGAGTACACTGTCCAAGCAAAACGTGGGTACTCTGAACACCAAGTGACAATGTCACGTGATGTTCAGAAGTATTAGTACCTCTGCCAGCCCCTTCAGGCATAAACGGTGTGAACGTTTGAGTTTGAGTTACAACAAAATATACAGCCAGTAATAATAGGTACCTTATAGCAAAGTTCACAAAGGAGAGCACCTCATAAAGCCACAAGTCTTCGTTACGCCTTCGCAGCAGTGTTAATGCTCGGAACGTGTTTCGCAGCATGTGGGCAATCGCAAATCATTTTGGCAAACATGGCATTAACATTAACATAGTTTAACGAGCATATAAAAATAATACACATTTTCATTTGAAAATAGTATGAGTACATTCTCTACAGTGAACTTTTTTTATAAGATGCTTCTTTGTAGAAGTAAATGTATCAAAATTTGCTTCAATCTACAAACTATCTATCTACCTATGAACTCAATGATTTATGATTGATTTTTCTTGTTAGATTATAGATTATATTATAGATAGAAATCAGTTTGTGGACGAAAATATTACGTGATATCAATATAAGGTGTGCCATACATACATACATATCGTCACTTTGTACGATCCTGGCAAACCTCATTAGCTCCGTATGCATCCATCAATCTTTTCATACATGCTCTTTTATTCTTCATACTTCGGACGCCTGCCTTCCTACTCTCTCTGACTCTCATAAGGTGTGCCATCTTAACGGCTAACTTAGTAATATGCATAAAAACTTGTAGATAGCAGCTTTTTATGTGCAATATGCTCATCCATATATATGGGAGAAGCCTTGTATCAAGTTGTGAAAAAGCGTGGATTGCTCGAAAGATGGCATAAATAGCGCTCCACGCTTTTTCACAATAACTACTACTTACTATTTTTCAGTCTTTAGTTAGAAGTGCTTCAAAAGCGTGTTTTTTTAAACTATATTAAATTTTCACTCTTTGAACGAACTGATTTTCTTATCTCCTGGCGGACCTAATCAGGATAATAATGTAAACCTTTGAAATAATTATATTGTATCTAACTTTTTTGAAGTTTACAAAGTTTGAATTAAATCTCGTTAGGCCGAGAACCAGATTAATAACAGCCCAAATTAACTCGGAAAAAATTAAAGGGCTTGCTTGCTTGGCCATTACGGGCTGTATGGGAACGGCACCAAGAGCAATTCGTAAGGTGTTCTTGAAACTGCCACCCCTACACTTACACATAAAGCAAGAGGCGGCAATGTCCTCACTCAGGCTGAAAAGGCTGAAAAAGCAGGGCATTTCAAAAATGGCTCTAGATTCCTACACACCAGCCAAGGTTAAAAATTCAACAAACCTCCCAATTATACATACATATACTCACGGCTATAAATCCCAAAAAGGGGCAGCCAGAGCTTTAGAGCTAGAATCTCTTCAGCCTCATTTGGAAGCTGATAGGGGACAAGATGGTAGAAATAAAGTATCGTTGGTGATGGGTCTCCAACCGCATCGCCCAAAAACCACTTAAAAAAGCCCCATATCCTAAGCCACCTCTTATAAAACCCATGGCCATGGGTAGAAAGTGATAGTGACATTCTAAGCCAGCACTACACGGCAAGGTTTTGTAGGTTAGGAGAGGAATATACCAACATTTTCTATGCACGGATATGAATCCAAAAGAAAGGGGACCAGAGCTCCGAATTAACAAATCTTCGACCACTGACAATAAAAAACTAAAAAACCTTTATTTGAAAGTAAAAAGATAAATCTTTGTTTTTTTAACGTCATATTGCAACTTAATATTAAGTTTACTTCGGATTCGGAAGGTGTTTATTGAGAGAAGAACCCGTAAGTAACTCTTCAACACACATCTTTTTACGTCCATTACAATTTTGGTGTTAGCCCGGAAACATCCTGCACAGAGCCCTGATGACAACCAAGCCATTTTATCATTAATGTAACCATTAACATTATAATAGGCATTCGAACTAAGATCTCTTTTAATTACTGCTTTGATTTTGATTTCTGATAAACTTAAAATGACCTCAGGTACTTTATTATTTACAAGATTTTTACGCATCACTACAAAAACCTAACTATACTTTCTCAGTTTGATCTATGCAGCGACACTTTTTATGAATCAATTATTTTAAAAATTACAATATTTTAGGTGAACATTCCATTGACAAAGTTGTTTAGTTTGATGTCTTTAATCGATTTAAAATATAAAAAGGGTATGTTTTAAAAACGGGGTCTAGGCCAATTTAAGTACGTCACCTTCTATGTCTGTAAAAGTTGTTCTGGAAATATATCCGGAAAGAAAAGGGAGTTTCCCAAAACACGAAAGTGAATCTTGTGAGAGCTAAACAGGGTGAATTGGCGACTGATGAAAGTAGCATAAGACGAGTAAGGAACAACTATTTTGAGGGACTCTTTTAAAAAGAGAATGCATCCATTTCTTCATCCGTGACTTTATTGATAGTGAGATCAGTATGGAAGAAATAATGAAAGCAATGAAAAGTATGAAACTAGGAAAAGCGGCAGGGTATGACAGGATAAACACCGAAATGCTGAGCTTTATATAAAGGAAAGGGGTCACACCAGGAGGCTAGAAACTACCGTGGAATTAGCCTACTCAGCATTGTCGGTAAATTGTATGCAAAGGTTTTGATTGAAAGAGTGATGAATGAAACGGATGATAAAATTTGGGATGTGCAAGCAGGATTTAGAAAGGGAATGGGATTTATGGACCAAACCTTCTCTTTAAGGAGCATCACCGAAAAGTTCTTAGCTAAGAACCGAAAGGTGTATTGCTCCTTCATTAATTTAGAGAAGGTGTATGATAGGGTGGTAAGAAAGTGTTTATGGGAGGTGTTATCCAAGTTCGGTTTGGGGAGTCAACTTATACGTGCACTGGTATCACTCTATGAGGATTCCAGTGCATGTGTGAGAGTAAACGGGGAAAATACTGACTGGTTCGGGATCTCTCGGGGTGTCCGACAGGGTTGTGTAGCTTCTCCGTGGCTCTTCAATTTGTTCATGGATGACTGTTTAACAGAGTTGCGTGAAAGTGATTATGGATTTAGGATGGGTGAATTCATCATTAAATGCCTCTTATATGTTGACGATCAAGTGCTACTTGCATCATCGGTGGAAGAGCTGCAAGAGATGATGAATATTGCATGCGCGTCTTTTTAAAAAAAGGGAATGAGGGTGAATGTGGATAAAACAAAAACTATGGTTTTTTAGAGAGAGGAGAATATGACCGAATGCGTGATTGAGATTAATGGTAAGAAAGTGGAACAAGTGAAAGAGTTTGTATAATTGGGAAGTTTGTGAAAAAATCGAGAGAAGAGTGAAAAGGGTAATGCGGTAAATGGAGCACTGGATAGTTTAATGTCTTGTCAGTCGGTGTCTGAAAAGGCCCGAATGGCTGTGCATGATGCTGTCCTCGTTTCTACGCTTATGTATGGCAGTGAATGTTGGGTGTGGCAGAAGAAGCATGAAAGTAGAGTGAATGCAGTAGAAATGAGATCTCTCAGAAAAGTTTGTAATGTAAGGTTATATGATCGTGTGAGGAATGATGTGATTCGTGAAAAGTGTGTTGTAAAAGATGATATTGTAAGAAAGATAGAAAAAGGAATGTTGAGATGGTTTGGGCACATATAGGGGATGGATGACAGTAAATTGGTGAAAGTGATATATAGAGCCAATGTGGAAGGTAATGTTAGTAGAGGACGACCTAGGACACATTTGGGTCAAATAGAAAATGTGCTCAAAAGGCATGTGTCCGCAGTATGGAGAATAAAAGAGGATGTATGTAAAGATTGATGGATGTAAAGAAGCCAGAGAGGTTTTCCAGGATTGTACAAAGTGGCGATCGATAGTCTCTGCCTACCCCAATGGGAACTAATGGCGTGAGAATATGTATGTATGTATATACCTTCTATGTCATAATGTTCTAATTTAATAAAAAGGATTTCACGATTTGCAAGATCGCAAAGAAACCAATAGCAACATTATTAGGTTCCCACGAATCAAAAATGGGTTTCATTAAGGCAACGCCTGCAATTGGTGGTAGAGCGGCCCTTTGTGAAGCCAAATGGTTTTGGATGAAACAATTTGTTAGAAGCGAAATGCAAAAGCATTTGGTTGAACAATAGTTTTTCTAACATTTTATTTAAAACTGGCAGAATAGATATGGGTCTATAAAATTAGTCCTGATGGATATAGACCAGCCATACTCCACCTTTTTTTTAAAGGGCCCATAAACACGTTTCAGTCAGGGTAGCCCGGGCCGCAAGTAAAAAATAATTAGCTGTATAAATGGAAAAGTAATATCAAGCTAACTTTTAATAAAGATGCATACTTACTTATATGTGTATCTAATGATGAGTAATGAGACTTATGGAACTGAGAGCATTTTTTAAAGCTTTATAAATATCTGGCTTGTCGTTGCATGCTACTCTTTTAATTACATTATATTTACATTCTGTGTACTAAGTATCGGAAATTTGTCTATAAAACCAAAAAATACAAATTATTCATCTAAATTTATTTTATCGCCTTCAAAGTAGGCCCCATCGCTTGCAATACAACATCTCCACCGCTTCACCCAGTCTTCCATACATTTTTCATAGGCTATTTGCGGTATGGCCTTTAGCTCATTCAGCGAATTTTCTTTTATGGCCTCCACTACCTCGAAGTGGTAATTTTAACTTGGGAAATAAAAAAAGTCAGACGGAGCCATATCAGGTGAATACGGTGCTTGGTCGAGATCTTTTGTTGAATTTTTCGCTAAAAACTCTTTCACTATAATGGCCGTGTGTGATGGTGCATTATCATGGTGCAGCATCCATGAGTTGTGTTGCCACAAATCTGGACTTTTTCGGCGGATACTCTCACGCAAACGCTTCATGACGCCTAAATAATATTCTTAATTCACTGTTCATTATTCAGAGGGAGACCTCTGGAAGGAATTCGGAGTGAACCACACCACGGTAGTCAAAAAAAACTGTCAGCATCACCTTGATTTTGGAGCGACTTAGCCGCGGTTTTTTGGGTTTCGGCTCGTTTTCGAGACGCAATTCTGAAGACTGTTGGCTTGTTTGCATGTCGTACTGATAAACCCATGTCTCGTCGCCAGTTATTATACGTTTCATAAAGGTCGGATCCGTAGAAGCTCGGGAAACCATGTCTTCAGCGACATGCTTTCGCTGCGCTTTTTGAACAAAATTGAGTTCTTTTGGAACTAGTCGAGCGGCGACGCGTTTCATGCCTAAAATGTCAATGAGGTTTTTGTGGACGGACTTAAAAGATATGTTAACCTCACAAGCCAACTCTCTCAGACTCATACGTCGATTTTCGAGCACTAGCTTCTTGATTCTGTCGATGTTTTCTTTGGTCGTAGTGGTTGAAGGTCTACCAGAACGAGGCAAGTCTACTACTACTTCTCGGCCTTCTTTAAAAGCCTTATACCATTCATAAGCCCTTGTTTTCGATATACACGATTCGCCGTAGGTATTTCGTAACATTTTTAGTGATTCACCACATGAAATATCATTCGAAACACAAATTTTAGGCACACTCTTTGTTCAACAATATTTTCCATTGTAAAAATCGCCGAGGACTCAAAACTATGACCAACAAAAAATTTAGTTTAAAACAAATTAAATGACAGATCCCGCTCAAATTTTGCGCGCTAAATCAGTACAGTGCTACCAACATGCAGTAAAAAAATTTGAACGACCTCTTTTACGCGGGTCTTTTTATTGACATATTCCCGATACTTTTTACACAGACTAGTTTATCATCCAAATTGGAATCAGTCCATTTATTTCTATATACACTCTTTATGTATTTCATCTTTGAAAAAGATGATTTGCACACAAACATTGACTAAAAAAAATACCATTATTTGGGCATATCTTTGCACGCTTTTATATTTTAGGACAATGCTCCAAAATTCCACATACATCTTCTTTTCCCTTTTTCTTTGAAAATTACCTCAAAGTAGGTGTCATTTTTAAAATCAACAAATTCATCAAAAAACTTCGAGTAAGTACAATTTAAAACTGAAGCCTACTCAAAAATAGTGTCTCTTAATGCCATGGCGTTTCTACTAGTAGCACCGATTGACTGGTCATTAGGCTATTACTTCATTTACCGCATTACTCCTTTTCACTCTTCTTTCAATATCTTCATCAAATTTTTCATGGCTTGTAAACAAAATTCCAGATATACAAACTCCTTCACTTGTTCCACATTCTTACCATCAATCGCAATCACGACTTTTGTCAGATCTTCCTGTCTCTCAAAAACCATCGTTTTGGTTTTATCCACATTCACCCTCATTCCCTTTCTCACAAAAGACTCACATGCAATATTCATCGTCTCTTGTAACTCTTCCACCGACGATGCAAGTAGCACTTGATCCAGCTTACAAGAGGAATTTAATGATGAACCTACCCATCGAGTAATATTTTTTTTATTTTGCTTTTTGAAATGCGTTCAATAGTTCAATTATAAAATTTGAAATTATGGAGCATTTTCTTTCGTTTGCGCAGTCATAGATCAGGGTAGTTTGCGTTTCAATTTAAGGAAATTAATGATATTACTCACATTCCAATACTTCCCGTTCAATTACCAGCTCTTTGAAGGGCACAAAATTAAAACTTTTTTACAAATAAGTTGCAACTACCAGGTGGGCCAACCAAAAAGCCGCATGTGGCCCGCGGGCCGCAGGTTGAGTATAGCTGATATAGACCCATATCTATTCTTTATTATCTTTTGGAAGTTAATTGAGGAAAAGATAGTAAAATTAAGGATATATGGTGATGGGTCTCCAGCCACATCGCCCAACATCCACTTAAAAGGCTCCATACCCTGAGTCGTCTCGTGCGCCATCCAAGACAAGAAATGGGTAGTGCTATTGTAGGCCGATAGTTCACAGCTAGAGGGAAAAGGTTAGGGCAATAAATGACCGATGGTAACGGGTTCGGGTAAAATAGCTCAATATGCACCGAAAAGCCCCAATCTTAGTCACCTTGTATGACACCCACAGAAGGGTGCTACCCTCACATTAAGGATTTTTGCGATTGTAGAATATGTCATTCGTGCCTATTCAGACACTGATAACTATCTGTTAGACTATTCAGAATTTCAGTAACCACATTGCCATTATTTTTAACTTTTCTTTTAATGTGTTCATCTTATTTTCCTTCCCTTGTAAAAACAACTTTCGAGATACACAAACTCTTTCACTTCTTCCTCTTCCTTACCATCAATCACAATCAAGCATTTTGTCACATTTTTCTCTAGTTTAGTCTAGTCGTTTTCGAGTTTTGCGCTTAGATACACATTTAGCGATCCAATTTTATGACAAAGAAGATAGTTGACCCGCGTCTGTGTGCCATAAAACCTAGTTCCTGTAGTTTAGATGTGATTGCGTACCAAACATCTAATCTTCCAAATATTATACTCCCTTAATACCCTTTTGGGGAAGAATTTAGTTTTCTTACCTAGATCGGATGATTTCTTACGTAGATCTTAATTTTTTTTTAGAAATGAGACATATTTCATACAAACTTTACCCTCTTTAAGTTAACGAAAGTTTTATTTATTCCTAAAAGCAAACTTGATATGTTTTTGAATGATGATTTCTGGCCGGAGGGGGTTTTATATCGCCGTTTCGTGGATTTCAATGGAAAATATCGTGAAGAAGTTGACATAAAACTATCTAATGACCGCTAATGATATTAAAATTATAAGTTTTAACTGTAAAAGCGTAGTTCGCTCGGTTGATGATATACGGAGGTTATGTAAATCGGCTGATATAGTGGCACTGCAAGAGACGTGGCTTCTTCAACACGATATACCGTACTTAGGTAGTATTGACGACGACTTCTCGTACACCGGAAACTCGGCGGTTGACCTGTCGACTGGAGTCCTACGGGGGAGGCCGTATGGAGGCGTCGCCCTACTGTGGCGGAAAGCTACGTTTTCGACGGTTTCTGTGATTAGCTGTAGGAGTGTGCGTCTAAATGCCATTAGAGTAGGGCTGTGTGATCGTTCCATATTAGTGTTTTCCGTTTACATGCCATGTGATCTTGAGGCAAATTTTATGGAATTTACCCAGTGTCTAAGTGAAATACACGCTGTAATCGAGAGTAATGATGTGGAATCGGTATATATACTCAGGGACTTCAACGCCCACCCTGGTGAGTCTTTTTGCAACGAGTTGATAACTTTTTGTGAGGAACAGTCGTGGTGTTGTGTGGACTTGGAATCGTTATCTAGTGACACTTTTACTTTCGTGAGTGACGTGCACGGGACCTGCAGGTGGCTCGATCACTGTGTAGCTACAAAAGCGGTGCGCTCCGCCGTCACCAAGATTGAAGTTCTTTACGACACATATTATTCTGATCACTACCCATTAGTCATGCACTGTAACTTGAACTTTGTTTTGCCTAAATATATTAAAATCAATACAGAATGTAACCAGATAAAGTGGGGGGAAAGAGATGAATATCAGAAAGTTAAATATTATGATTATTGTAATTCTGAATTAAAACAGTTAGATTTTTCATTAGAATTTAGTAAATGTGCTGACAATATGTGTGATATTCCTAGTCATAAGATAGTTTTGAACAAAATGTACTCCGATATTGTAAAAATATTAACTGACGCCGCTAAACTCAGCTATAGGGAACCTAGACGTAGAGGTCGTAACTACGTACCAGGATGGAACCGACACGTCGGTCCCGCGCACAGGGAGGCCCGGCTTTGGTTTCGGACATGGATTTCCTATGGCAAACCTAAAGGGGGGGACATATATAATAGAATGCGAGAGTCTAGAAAACTTTTCAAGTCCAAATTAAAATTCTGTCAAAACAATGAAACCCAGATTAAAATGGATATTTTAGTTAAATTTCATGAGAGGAAACTTTTTTCAAAATTTTGGAATAATACAAATAAACTAAACCCAAGGTCGGGCCAACCTGTGAGCGTGGGCGGCGCGCATACGCCTCAAGACATAGCGGCCGCGTTTCAGCGGCATTTTAAGGTGGAGTCTCCGCTCGGACTGGTGCCCCAGGATGCGGGGGTGTTTGATGCGGGGGGTCAGTCCAAGGATGTTAGTGTTCGCTTTTAAGCCAAGGATGTAGAAGCTGTTATAAACAAGATGGTAAGAGGGAAGTCCCCAGGTCATGATAACCTCAGCATCGAACACCTCAAGTATGCTGGTGCGCACTTACCTAGGGTCCTCTCAATGCTTTTAATCTATGTGTGAGTCACAGTTACTTACCTGACGACCTTATGTACACAGTGGTGGTTCCGATTATAAAGAATAAGACTGGTGATGCCTCAGATTTGTCAAATTATAGACCCATTTCGCTAGCCACAGTTGTAGCCAAGGTGCTGGACAGCTTGCTTGACAAACAGATGGATAAACACCTCCATCTTCATGATGCACAGTTCGGCTTTCGGCCAGGACTCTCAACTGAAAGTGCCATCCTCTGTCTCAAGCAGACTGTCCAATACTATACAGCTAGAAAAACGCCTGTCTACGCATGCTACCTGGACTTATCCAAGGCATTTGATTTAGTGTCTTATGACAAACTGTGGCAGAAGTTAAAATCTGAGACGGACCTACCCCACGAGATTACGGCAGTGTATCGGTACTGGTATGGCCACCAACAAAACAGTGTGAGATGGGCAGGAGAATACTCAGACGCGTATGGGCTGGAGTGCGGGGTGAGGCAGGGGGGGTTGAGTTCGCCTCGTCTCTTCAACCTATACGTTAACCAGCTCATTGTTGAGCTCAGCAACGCTAATATTGGGTGTTCCATAGATGAAGTATGCATCAATAATATAAGCTATGCTGATGACATGGTGTTGCTGAGTCCATCAGTGGCTGCACTGAGGAAACTACTGCAAATTTGTGAGTCGTACGCGGCGGCCCATGGGCTCAGATACAATGCAAGAAAGAGTGAATGGATGATCTTTAAAGCCGGTACTAAATGCTACTCTCCCGTACCAATCACTCTTTGCGCCAGTGTTCTTAATAAAGTACACAAGTTCAAGTATCTGGGCCACTGGGTTACCGACGACATGAGTGACGGTGAGGATATAGACAGGGAGCGTAGGGCGCTGGCCGTCCGCTGTAACATGTTAGCCCGTAGGTTCGCACGCTGCTCGATACCAGTCAAGCTGACTCTCTTTAGAGCTTACTGTCAGAGCTTTTACACATGTAGCCTGTGGACGAACTTCACGCAGCGGACGTACAGCGCACTACGCGTGCAGTACAACGATGCGCTCAGGATTCTATTAAGACTGCCGCGTTACTGTAGCGCTTCCGCCATGTTTGCGGAAGTTCACATTGATGACTTCTACGCTTTATTGAGGAAACGGAGCGCCTCGTTATTGAGGCGCCTGCAGGCTAGCACTAATGGAATCCTGAGAGCATTGTCCGAGCGCTGGGACTCGCCGATGATGAGGAGGTGGATGCAGTTACATTCCAGCGCATCACCCCTCGTACTATAGTTTGTAAAGTAATTATAAATTTTAATTAATTTTAATTTTATTTTATGTTGAATTTTATTTATTTTATTGATTATTACTT
Source organism: Bedellia somnulentella (assembly GCA_963576735.1). NCBI lineage: Eukaryota > Metazoa > Arthropoda > Insecta > Lepidoptera > Bedelliidae > Bedellia > Bedellia somnulentella. The sequence goes on along the minus strand of OY755184.1, from coordinate 7,679,115 downwards.
TTTTTTGATGAATTTTCTTTTTTATTGATTTTTATTATTTTGATTTTATTTTTTGGGACATAAATTTTAATTGACATGTTTTTATAATTTTAATTTATTTGTATTTTGTAGTTTTCATTTTGTGTTGTATGTAATGGCTAAATATGGGCTACTAGCCTGAAATAAATGATTTTTATTTTTATTTATTTTTATTTATTTCTTTCTCTTCAAAAATAATTGCAACGCGCAATCAAAAAGTTACATATAAACCTATCACCCCTATTTCATCCCCTTAGGTTAGGGGTATGGGGTAGTGCTACACGAGTACTGACGCTACACAGCTTACATTGTTACTAGAATACTAAAATGCTTCTATTCCGTTTAATGTCGACATGTTTACTACCCATAATTTGCCTTTTCTGAAAATGAGGGAAGAATATGCAATATGCAAAAGTAGAATTTCTCTTGTAAAATTAATCTATTTCAATCAATGATATTACATCTTTCTTTATTCAATAGTTTTTCCCAAAAAAATATTTCCTAGACCCAATGTTGCCAACATATTATGTTTCATAGAGTAAGTAGTGATAGCTAGCTAGAAGCTCCCCTCCCAGTTCCAGTCTTCTTTTCTTTTTTTTAAATATAAATTAATGGCCGTTCGCCCGGCTCTGACTTTTGTTTGTGAATAATTGTATTGTTTTCGGTATATTACATAGTGGAGAGTGCCAATAAATATCATTTGTTGTGAAAATAGTTAAAATGTAAGTATTGATGCACCGCAGTTAGTTGTTTCTGCCTTGTGAAGGATATTATTAACCTTTACTGCTTGTTGTAGGGCGCGTAATAAATCTCCTTCTGCTGGGTCAGATAAAGAGAAGAAGAAGCAGAAAGATAAGAAAAAGAAGGATGCTTCCGGGTCTAGCAGTAGCGACAGTAGCGGAAGGTAAATTTTCCATTAAGGTGTTCTTAATCGTTTGAACAATTTATTTTATAGATGGAAAATTTGAGGTTACTTTTTCACATAATTGTATTAGAATTATTGTGTAGATTAGAAAGAACTAGAGCATTCAGCATAAAAGTGAAGGTATATCTGAAATCTGTTGTAATACTATACACAATCGTTATAACAATTATGGAGTTGGGTGCTGTTAACAAAATTATTTTTTTTTTGAAGTTACATCTCCTAACTTCAAAGATGTATTTTTACCGTAGGTTGCAAGGTTAAAGTATGTTTTTAAAAAACTAACAGAATCACTTCATTAACTTATGTTGCGAGGCAAAGTTGATAGATGAAGAATAAATATCATGCATTCTCTGAGTTGTAATTAAAATAGTCCTTTTTTAAATAATCCTTATATATTAAACGAGAGAGGGTGGATTTTGTGAACCAGCCTGTGTCACAATGTTAAGAGCTAGAAAATTGGTTCAGGTATCATATTGAAGGTCTCCATCAGAAGTGTTACCGAAAACTCATACATTTTCCATAACTGAATTAGGTAAATCGTTAGCGTCCCTTGGCTTAAGGGATTTATAGCTGTAAGTATATGTATGTATGTACAAAAAGGAATCTATGAAATTCATCCATCAATCAGTATATACAAACAGCCATAAATCCCAAAAAAGATAGCCGTAGCTCGGATATAATAATTCTTCATCCACTTTTGGAAGTTGAATGGGGGAAAAGGTAGTCAAATAAACGATTTTAGTAATGAGTCTCCAACTGCATAGCCCAACAATCACTTAAAAAGCCTCAATGTCCTTTATATCCTTTACGCGGGAATATAAAAATAAAAAATAAGAAGTTGAGATAGTGTTTTGGTATTTTAGATGTAAACTGGATGCAAAAAATTTAGTCCATGTGGACGTAGTCGCGGGCAAAAAGCTAGTAACAATTTATTTTCATTTATTTCCATTTTATAATTTTGTTATTTAGTGTCACTCTTTACCTGAAAATACCAAGGAAAATTGGTAAATTAAATTAAGGCTAATAGTTGTAACTGAAATTATGGTAGAGGGCAATGCATGTTCTTATGACAAAATCTTATGTTATCATCATGCAATAATGCATAAACAGAAAAAAATGTTATGATCGATGGATTATTGATTCTAGGTTTTAGATAAGTAGAACTGAAAAGGCACTTCCAAAAGATATTACATAATATTTTAAGTGTTAAAAAATTGCAGTTAATTATTCAATAAAAATGTATAAACCACCGCATATCTCAAATTAGTCAGTCAAATTTCACATATCAATTAAATCCTATTTCAAGAAATGTAATGTTATGGCTGTGTAGTGCGGGCTTAGAATAGCACTACCCCATTTCTTCCGGTGGGTGTACGTAAGAGGTGACTAACGGTATTGGGGCTTTTAAGGGATTTTTTTGGGCGTTGCGTTTGGAAACCCATCACCAACAACCTTTACACCATCTTTTCCCTACGCAACTTCCAAAAGTGGCTGAGGATTTTTTTATTCCCTAGCTCTGGTTACCCCTTCAAGGGATTTATAGCCGTGAGTATATATATGTATGTGGGTAATGTTACCCTTACCTTACCTTACCACCTTAGCAGAAATTAAACGTGCAAGCCCAGCTAAGTAGCTTGTTTGCATGAATTTAACATTAGCATCAAAATGAGCAAAAGTAATAAAAAACACTACTCTCTCTTTTGGCATTGCAATAGTCAGGTAAAATCTTTCATAGCTGTTTAACCTGTTTAAGTTAGCTGTTAAACCTGTTAAGTTTCAACAAAAATTCTAACTTAGTCAACCTGGACCCAAAGAATTTAAGAAACAATAAATTTGTAATATAACCATATGCAAATACAACTAAAATATTGATTTATTCCAGTTCATCAGAGAGTAGTTCTTCTCGATCATCATCCCGCTCATCATCTAGCAGCTCCGGGAGCTCATCACGGTCATCATCGTCAAGCTCTTCCAGCAGCACGAGCAGCAATGAAAACCGATCCAGAGCAAAGAAAAAGTGAGTTATTCTTATAGGATTCCTAGGATTATTTGAAACTCTTCATCATAATACCCATGTTTTCTCTATGTGTATCATATTAGTTTTTGTCAAGTTTTGCTCATAAGATGTGAAAATTCGCGTGTAGCGAATAAACTGTACCTGCACCATGATAATTGATAATGCCACAGTATGATAACCTTTGTTAAGTTTATGTTCTAAAACCACTTTTACTTCTTAAAACATGGTTCATTCATTCATATACAGCTATAAATCCCAAAAAACAATAGCATGAGACTCAGAATAAAAAAATCCTCTTGTTACTTTTGAAGTTACTTCTAGTTACTACTAGGTCTTCAGCCACATTGTCAAAAAAACACTCAAAAGGCGTTAGAGGCGACCCATGTGACAGTATAAATTTTTACAGCTTGACTGGACTTGCCCCTATCACATTAGTACAGTACATTTTATTTCTGGTTGTTGATATTGAAGAAAAAAAGTAAAGGCAACCCGCAATACTCATAAAAGTAGTAATTTTGCCGCCCCTGGGTTATATGGCGTTAACAATATCTACGTCCTACCTCATTAGGTTACCACAAATATTGGAGAATTAATTTTACTACATACATACATATACTCACGGCTATAAATCCCTTGAAGGGGTAGCCAGAGCTAGGGAATGAGATATTCCTCAGCCACCTTTGGAAGTTGCGTGGGGAAAAGATGATGAAATAAATCAATCGCAAATCGCATCGCCCAAAAATCCCTTAAAAGCCCCAATACTGTTAGTCGCCTCATACGTACACCCACCGGAAGAAATGGGATAGTGCTATTCTAAGCCGACACTACACAGCAGCAATTTTACTACGTCACATAAAATTATGTTGAGTAAAATTTAACAATGGTAAACAATGTTTTCTTCAGAGTATCACCCCACAAGAGCCCGGTAAAAGATCGACGTGAGCCTGACAAGGACAAAATTAGAGATAGGTCACCTTTAGGAGATAAGAAAAAGTCTGCACTAGCTGGGAGTAGTGACAAGCCAAAACTTAAGGAAAAACATGACAGGTGAGTTAATATTATGTTTGAGGAATTCAAACATGGTAACCTGGTGTCTGTATTGCTAAATTAATTAGAGATAGAGTAATGATTTTAAATAAATATTATTTATACTTAACACCATTGGTTTATTTCTTAATGGTTTCCATAATGATATGTATTGCAGAAAACTACTTGAATTAAGTGTTTTTTTTTGTTTGTTAGTGTATAAATTTATTAAGTCTTATAACAAAAGTGAGAAACACGCAAAAAAATATTTAAAAAACACGAATGCTAATGTGCAAACTAAAAACTTAAATTTATAAATTTTCACTGTGCAGATCGCCGAGCCGTAAAAGGCGTGAAAGGTCCCCTCCACCGCGGCCTACCCGCATTCATATCGGTAAACTCACACTAAATGTGACCCGCGACCACATACATGAGATATTCTCCACATACGGGACGGTGAAAGCCGTAGAGTTCCCACCTGACAGACTTCACCCACATAATGGAAGAGGCTACGCGTATGTAGACTTCACTACTCCGGAGGAAGCAGAGAATGCCATGAAGCATATGGATGGAGGTGAGTTAAAACTAAAACATAGTTATGACTGAATCCCAAATAAATAATTCCAATTTCTCAAACACTTTTGGAAGTAAATTGGGGACATATAGTTAAAGTAAAGTATCATATATAAGTAGTATGGTGATGGATTTCCAGCCAAATCGCACTATGAATTGTATACTATTCCATGCAAATAAGTAAGATTGAGAGCTATTAGGACATGAATAATTATTTTTACTCATCTACATAAAAGACCCTTCCCACGGCACAACTTAAGAAGGGTCTTTTACGACCTTCTGTGGTGCGCGGTTGTAAACGTCCAATTCAACAGGTGCAGCCAAAGTATTCACCTCCACTTTGCATAATTAAGAGTTTCTTTGTTTCTTCTTCTCTTTACGAACACCTTAATTTAAAAACTTGACGTTCAATAAGTGTTGGTTTTCAATTTAATTTAGAAAAATAAACTTACACATTCATACATACATATACTCACGGCTATAAATCCCTAGAAGGGGTAGCCAGAGCTAAGTAATTGGAAATTCTTCAGCCACTTTTGGAAAGTTGAGTGAGGAAAAGATGGTAAAATAAAGGTTGTTGATGATGGGTCTCCAACCGCACCGCCCAAAAATCCCTTAAGAAACTAAAATAAACTTCTTATCTTTTTTTACGCTCCGTAAAAAGAGCCCCGTTTGCGTGTTCGGTCGTCCGTTGTGACGTCAATAACAAGATGAAATAACGATCTACTAAGCAATACGTTGTACTCGCAGGCCAGATCGACGGCGCGGAGATCACGGCGGCGCCCGTGCTGGTGCCGTCCCGGCCGCGCCGCGTGTCCCCGCGCCCGCGCCCGCCGCCGCCCCGACGACACTCGCCGCCGCGGTAACTATACTATATCTCTAACTTATTGTCAGAAACATAGGAAGTCTCAGGAGGGGTTTTTTAAAAATAATAATAATGTGCTAAAAACTTGTAAAATATGGGATGTTCTGATAACTCTTATGAAAAGGCGTATTACCTAATTCCACCTGTACTTCGTAGCTGACCTACACAAATTTGGTTATATCAGCTGCTCTGCTCAACTGGTTTGAGATTGGTGATATATAACCTTCCTCAATTTATGGGGTTTTTAAAACTTCAAATTGGACCCTTAAACTAAGTAAAACACCAAGACTAGTTATGGACGCAGATTATGCGAATTTGAAAGATTCAGCCTTTATGTGAGTGAGATCTCAGTGTTTATATTTTTTTTTAAAAACTGTTTTATCTCTGGTCTAGATTGGTCTTTATATCCTCTGGCTACTTACTGAGGCATTTTAAAAGTTATTTACTTGCT